>JAJHSJ010000012.1:5821071-5878699 GCA_021015155.1 Magnolia officinalis | reverse complement strand
TGTCTACAGCAATCAGGACAATTTATAATCATGGGAAACTGCATGGATGGACCATATGGGTCAACTCGCAGGGAGATCAGACTGTCAACTGCCAATCAGTGTCCTGCCAAGGGGCCTGTTAACTCAAAAATGATCAGTGGGACACATTCAACAAGCAAACTCGCAACAGTCGGATGGTCAGAGTTACTCGATAATTACAACTAGTGGTCTATGGCCCATCCACATGGTGGCCCAACAGATCAATGGTCCTAATCACCATGTATTTGTCACGAGGTGGGAACAAAACTTCACTAGATATCTAAAAAGCAGGCATCATAATGGCATTTCTCTCCTATCACAAAAACCATCATTAACTACTATAACCAGCATTGTAAAATGAGTGGCAAAAACTACTGAAACAAGAGACCAGGACACAAAAACCCACTAAAAACAGTATGGCGTACTTCACTGTAAAATATAATAAAATAAAATAAAAATTCAGAATTGTAGGGTCAGAGAAGTGTGCATACCATACACATTCCAGTTTTCAAGCCCTTGGGTTCATCGCACAAGTGAGCAAGAATCATCCTTCCCTGCCAATACAGAGACTATCAATAACAGCATGCAAAGGTAATAGAACCACTACCAGCCACTCCGATGTGTAGAAGTATATGCCATGAACAGTTTCCATTTTACCAGGCAGAATATCCTTTTAAGGTATGCATAAAAAAATGCAAGCAACCAGGTACGTGCACAGGATGGAAACTGAGAACTATGCATGAAACAGTACAATAGAGAAGCATTATTATATGCATATAACATTTTAGCCAGGCAAAAACAATATGTTGATTAGGCCCGGCCCAGTCGACCCTGACCGACCAGTTCAAAATCCAGGTCTGAACCAACCCCAGGCCTGCCTGTTGCCAGACCTAACTATAAGAGAAAAAATTGCTTTGTTCGAATTTCCAAAGTAAAAAAGAAAAAGAAAAAAGAAAACTATATTTACATTTCCATTTCCATCTTAGGAATGCCACTGGTCTCACTAAGATAGTCTGATCAAAATAGCAGGTTGCCCTAATCCTCATCTCCAATGATTTCTTTCTGTTTCTGAGAAGGGTCCAAACAGATCAAATGGAAATAATGTCTGCCAAGTCAGATTGCATCGCATCTTTGGACGGAAATATGAATGCTCCCAAGCATATCTTTTCCATTTCCATTTCCACATATTTTTCAGAAAAATCATTTCCAATAATTAATTTTTTCGATGGAATGTTTCAGCGCATCCCTAATGGAAATATAACTAATATCTGTATCTAAACAAATTTTTGATTGATGCCAGATTTTACTATCAAAATTATTTTCTGACTGATGACAAAATTTTACTCAATATCGAAAGCAAGTACAATATCCAATGAAGAGGAGATTAGATGGAGGAAGATATCGAGAGCACTTTGGTTGAAAGCAAGAGACAAGAATACTAAGTATTTCCATAGCATTGCTAGTGCCAGGGCACACGGCAATAGAATTTCTAATTTGATTGTGGATGGATAGAGGACCTCGGACAAAGACAAGATATGCGGGGCTACTGTTCAGTTCTACGAGGATTTATTATTTGTTGATTGGTGGAAAAGATTGCGGTTGGAGAATCTTGATTTTCTCAGCTTTCAAGTGTGGATGCCTCCTCTTTAAAGGAACCTTTCCCTGAAGATGAGGTGATAGAGGCTTTACAGTCCATGTATGATGAGAAAGCCCTAGCCCTAGATGGTGAATTCCGGCTCCCACCACAACTATTCTAAGGAATTTGGGCCTTCCTTCATAGCATTGATACCTAAATTGGAAGCGAAAAAACACCTCAATGACTTTTGGCCGATCAGCCTCATAGGGGGGTTGTACAAAATTTTGGCTAAGTTGCTCGCGTCTTGCTTCTGGGGGGTTTTTGTCAAAGGTTATTTCTGAAAATCAAGGAGCCTTTGTGGTCAGCAAACAGATCTTAGCCAGTGAGTTGATAGCCCACAAGTGTATAGACTCTAGACACTGGCAAAAGAGAAGCAGAATAATTTGCAAATTGGTTATTGAAAAGGTGTACAACTATTTCGATTGGGAATTCCTTGATTACATGCTTAGGCGATTGGGATGCGGCAAAAGGTAGAGGGCGTGAATTTGGGCTTGTGTCCAGTCCACTACCTTCTCCATCTTGGTTAACGGGTCTCCAAAAGGTTTTTTTTAAGTGTCAAGGGGCCTAAGGCAAGGGGACCCTCCCTCCTCGAATTTGTTTGTGGTTATCAGGGATGCCCTCAATATGATGTTGTGGAAAGGGGAGGATGGGTAGGGGTCTACACCGAGTCGAGTTGGCCTCAGGTCGACTCGGCCTGGCCACTAGCTGACCCCAGCTCGAACTCAGCTTGACTCGGTCCTCAAGCCTGACTGGCCAGCTCGACTCGGTTCAGTCAACAGCTTAGGCCAGTTCAAGCCGAATTCGAGCCCCTATGGCATTTTTACAAACACGTGCACTTTCAATTTCTCACTGTATGTAAAACAACAACAGCTGTTTACAATTATTTCATCAAACAACTTGTAGGCAACATCAAAATCAAGAAAAAACGGTATTTATTTCATATACATACCTTCCTTGCCACTAGTCGACACTTCGTTGAGTCATTTCATAAAACACTTGGTGAGCAACATCAATATCAAAGTAACGAGTCACCGAACTAGTTCGATCCGAGTTCGATTCGAGTTGGGGTTCGATTTGAGTCGAGTCGAGCTCGGGCAAGCTCGAACTCGGTTCAAAATTTTTTGAGCTCAAAAAAATCAGCTCAACTCGGCTTGAACTCAGCTTCGAACCTAGTCGAATCGAGCTTTTTCGAGTTGAGTCGAGCAAGCTAACCGAGCTAACTCGGTTCGTGTACACCCCCTAAGGATGGGGGTCTTTTAGTGGGTTTAGAGTGTCAGAGGATGGGATTCAAATCAGCCATCTCCAATATGCGGATGACACAATTATGCTTTGTGACGCAAATGAGAGTGTGGTGGATAATCTTCGAAAGATCCTAGTTTGTTTCGAGGCAGTGTCAAGGCTGAAGATCGATGTTTCCAAGACAGGCATGCTAGGTATTCATCTTAGCGAGGCCGATTTAAGCAGCCTTGCGCTTACTTTCGATAGTAAGCCAGGGTCTTTTCCCTCCATGTACCTAGTGGTGCCTTTATGCATTAGGAAGCTAGTGAAACATCTTTAGAATAAGGTGGTCGAAAGAATAAAAAGGATCCTGGCTAGCTAGAGGTGTAGATATTTGTCTATGGTGGCCATCTTACCCTCATCAAGGCAGCTTTCTCTAATATGCCAATTTATTTCATGTCCCCCTTTAAATGCCCTAAATCGGTGCTGGGGCGCCTCGGAAAGTGGGACTTCTTTTGGAGAGGCAATGAGGATGCTAGAAAGTTTCATCTTCTCAAATGGGACGAGGTGTGCAAGCCTATCGAAAAGGAAGGAGCAGGTATCCGTGCTTTGGGCTATATGAATTTAGCTCTTCTTGGCAAGTGGGTATGGAAGTTTGGGTGTGAGGAAGGCAGGTTGTGGAGGAATATTGTTGCTTCCAAGTATGACATGCAGGCAGGGGAGTGGTTTGCTAGGAGGTCCTCCCTATACAGGGCGCCTCTAGTATATGGAAGGCGATTGTGGCTAAAGAGCATTTCCTACATAAGGGGATTGCTTTCTCGCTTGGACACGATCTTCGCATTTATTTCTAGGTTGATACTTAGTGTAGTGATATGGCTCTCCAAGATTTGTTTCCTTTTGTTTCCTAGACTCGCGGGTTTGGCTCTTGATTGTTTCATTTCAGTGGCATCTTGCTATTCCCATTGTGGAGGAGCAATAGTTTGGAACCCTTTCATGCCGTAGAAATATCACTGAGGACGAGGTCAGTTTGCTGAGCTTTCTTTAAAAGGCTTGTCCCTCTCCCGGTGAACGGGATTCAATGGTTTGGGCTGCTCATAGTTCCAGTCGGCTCTCTGTTAAATCAGTTTTGACCTGATCAACGCCCTGCCGCCTCTTCCTAGCACCCTTTTCTGTTTCTTTGGTGTGGCATGTGCATAGCTCAAGGTGCTTCTCCATTCGCTCCTTCTATAGGATGTTCCAAGATCCATCTCAGCCACTTGACTCTTGCTATCCCTCCTTGCGTTTTGTCATGTTGGGCTTCCTAATAAAAAATTTGTTACCTCTCAAAGATAAAAATAAAAAGTTGAAAAACACAGATACATTAATTTCTCACTTCTGCCTCAATACAAGATTTTGAAGGCAGGGTATTAAAAACTAACCCCAACCACGTTGCGATATGACCGCACCATAAAGCACGTCAACTTGCTGAACTATATAGGACAAGGTTGAGTAAGTGTATTATTTTGTTAAAAGGATTAACCCATAATTGTTACTAATAAAAAAAATTGTTACCTCTCAAAGATAAAAATAAAAACTTAAAAAACACAGATACATTAATTCCTCACTTCTGCCTCAATACAAGATTTTGAAGGCAGGGTATTAAAAACAAACCACGTTGCGATATGACCTCACCATAAAGCACGTCAACTTGCTGAACTATATAGGACAAGGCTGAGTAAGTGTATTATTTTGTCTTGTTGGGCTTTCTAATAAAAAATTTGTTACTAATAAAAAAATTTGTTACCTCTCAAAGATAAAAATAAAATGTTAAAAAACACATACATTAATTCCTCACTTCTGCATCAATACAAATTTTGAAGGCAGGGTATTAAAAACTAACCAACCACATTGTGATATGACCTCACCATAAAGCACGTCAACTTGCTGAACTATATAGGACAAGGCTGAGTAAGTGCATTATTTTGTTAAAAGGATTAACCCAATCTCGGGCTGTTTCATAATGCTCTAACCAGAGGATTTGGATCAAAATAACAATTTCAAGACTTTTAAGCAATTATGAGTTAGTTATGCAGTTCTGAGCAAGAATGGGATTAAATGTTTGATCCTTGATAGTGTGCTTATAAACTTAGATGGAAAAAGATCTTCAAATCGAATATAATTTCCAACTTTTTCAGTTAGACTTCAAGGATTTGAAACCTTGAAATGGTGCATCATCACCATATTTCTCAACATTGTAAAGTTACCTTAAAAACACGCCATTGAGCATCAAACATCCAATCCTGAAAGCCCTACCAAGTTATGATACTTCAAAGCCTACATGTTAATGTCAAACATAAATCCCTGTGAGACCAGCCTCACCCCACCAAACAGCCTGGAATGGGGTCAATCATTAACTTCCAGGTTAAAAACTCAGTGTTACAGAGTTACTTAAACCTAAACAAAGTACACAATTTGGAATTGTATCCCAACTGATATGATTCACTCTAAATTTTAAATAACCAGTTCATATAATGTTCAGGGTTTTGTTTGTGTTTTACAGATTAGGACTCCTGTCAAGTCTTCCTGTTAATTAAAGGTCCTGCACTGCACTTTTGACTTTTGTACAACCCACAACATAAGTGAAAACCTTCCAATTTCTTTGACTTCTTTTCTAACAATATCTTCTGATCTTTGTATTGTAAAACCGATTGGTCTGGCCTACTTAGGATTAGCATGAAACAATTGGAAGGTTTTCAATTGAAAGATGCAGTTTTAAAACAGTCAATGATCTGCTTGCTGAAATTTAACTCATCCGGGAAGATGTTAGCTTTGCAAGTTGTAGCTCAAATGCAGATGAAAATCATCAATTAACAGCAATTCACTGAAATTTTCAAATATGTTTCTCTTTGATGGATCAAAATACATCAAATTTACTGTTGGTAAACTGAGGTTGAATTTTCAAAAAGCATTTAATGTGGAGAGCCAATGGCCTGATTTGTGAAGGAATCCCAAATCAGTAACAATCAAGGGACTAGAAATGGTCCAGGGTTCTGACAGCCACTAGTCTGCCGACTGCTTAGGCCAGTTCCCACAAGTGTGCCATCTTCCATTATCAATGTGGAAAAAAGATGTCCAATGCTCAAGAGCTCTTAAGAAAATTTTCATAAACTTCAGGCCATCCAATGAACTGTTTAACTTCAATAATTATGTACAAAAATGATAGATCATGATTGGGTAAAGCATATGGGAAGCATAGGTATCTCACCACAAGGAATCCAAATGCAAATCCAGTTCCAACTATAAGCAAATGTGGCTGAGTCCCCATGATATCAGATGGTGACAAGAAAGACCTAAGCAAAGATTCACAATGTCAAGAGGCATATATCATCCACTTCCAATCCTAAGGAATAAATCAATAAACTAAGCATTAAAAAATTGAAGATGCATACCATGTGAGAACTCCACCCACGAGCACAAGGAAAGGGTAAAGCTGAGAAAAACAAATGAGTTAGGAATCAATTAAGGAAAATAACGTGCTCATATTACACAAAATGTATATTACCATTGCTAATGCCAGCAACATGCTTCCTTTTCTTGCTTGAACAACTTGATAGACATTGTAAATGCTGCACATGAGCATTTGAAGTAATGAAAAATTAAACTACGATGGTCCCTACAGGTCTTCTGAAAAGCCACTCATTCACAGTTATTTATTTTCTCCAAGCCTAAATCATGAGACAAAGTGAACTGCATGCATTTGAGGCTATTGTTTGCAGTTTGGTGCCCTTCTCCTTTCATTTCTAGCATGGAGCAAGAAAAATCTTTATCACTGTGGAACTTTGGTCCCAGAACAGGAGGGCCTGATTTTTGCATGTATTACTTCTTATTATTATTATTATTATTATTTTGAGAGAGAGATTTGCACATATCACTTATGGACTCTTTTATTTGAAACCATGGTCCAAGATACATGTATCAATTTACTTGAACGTTATTGATTTATCGTATTCATATAGCAATAACAATGGATCAATAGTCAAACAGATTTTATCATTTTCAATCAAATGCATTTTTTTAATACCAGCATTGGATAGCTCTAAACCGAGAGCACATATGTGGTGGAAGGTCCAGATGGATGAAAACATCAACTTGATTAAATTTAACATAGTTCACCCACGTGGTGCATGTTATAGACACCTTTTTTTTTTC
Source organism: Magnolia officinalis (assembly GCA_021015155.1). NCBI lineage: Eukaryota > Viridiplantae > Streptophyta > Magnoliopsida > Magnoliales > Magnoliaceae > Magnolia > Magnolia officinalis. Next base: position 5,871,639 of record JAJHSJ010000012.1, on the reverse strand, counting down.
ATTATCATTTGAATAAGAGAAGCTACTTACTTGTATCCCACAGTAGGCAAAACACCAGCCAAAACCATTACAAATAACACGACTCCGTACAATGGGATTTCTGTCAGAAAACAACAAAACCAAAGTGAAAGTTCTGAGAAAAAACTAGACAAACCATGAACAGGAAAATTCAATATCCGCAGCAAGATAAAAACATTAAGGTAACATAGTCATACCAAAATTAGAAATAGCCATGACCAAGATACAAAGAATGAAGTGATGTCACCAACAAACCATCTTGAAGGGTTTACCATTAGATGGATAACAACACTAACCATCAGGGACAAAATCATACAAAATACTCCAGATTGGATCAGGTATGCTTCATATGGATTGGTAACTTAATAAAGGCTCAATAAAAGATCAAACACTTCAGAGCAAAGCACGTAACACGAGAGAGGTAATCTAAAGTTGGAAATATAATGTAAGATTTTCTTTTTGAAAGGTAACTTAAATTTATTAAATAAAGGGAAAAAGAAGACAGCCAAACAGCCAAAACTCCCAAAACAGAACAAGTGCGCGCCCGCCTGCCATCTGCCTGCCCACCTGCGCGCGCACACCCAACATGGTTTTGTTGATGTCTAAGTCATCAAACTATGGTATCCAATCCCCACTTATGTCCTGAGCTAGGTCCCACTCCTTTAAAGGGATGCCATTTGCGAAGTTGAATACTTGCTAGACCAACATTTTAAATAGTGGCACCTAGAGTTCCTCTCCCACATCCTGGTAGTGCTTGTAGTACTGATAGTATCAGCTAATACTACCGATATCGCACAATGCCAATACGAAATTGAGTTGTAAATTATAATAGGAAAACTCCCCAATATCGGTTGATATATCGCAATGTATTTGACAATACATTTCGATATTCTGAAAATACCATTGTTGTAACTTCCCTAATATCATCGATACACAAAAGGTATTTCGAGCAACCCTTTTCATTTGTTTGGAGAGAAGGAAATTTAGGTGCAGAAATCGAGATCGAAGCATGTGGTGCCAAAACCCCTAATTTAAATTATTTCATCTTGTTAAATTAATTGAAATCTGTGGGATGAAGTTAGTAATCCATGATTTTGTATGTTTCGTATGCTCAATCATGGATTTAAGCCTGCGATTTTTGAATTTGGGTAAAATATGAGAATTTGGAGAAAATCCTAAATTTTCTCGATTTCACCCATTTAACTTGCACTTGAGTGTGGAAAAGTCATGTCAATGTTCTTCAAGGCTCATCTATAGATTGACAAAACTTTTTAGAATTTCTGAAAAAATTAACTAAAAAATATAGAAAAATAAATAAAAGTAATATTTTTGAAAAAGAAAACATTGACCGGATGTTATTTATGCCTTATATTTATGTATTTATGAGTATATGCTAATCATAACATTAGCCACTCATTTATTTTCAAAAATAATGTTTTAAATTATAGAAAATAAAAAATCAAATAATTAAATGCACTATACATTATAGGACAAATTTGGCTTTTGAATGCATTAGTGTGTTTTCATACATGTCTTCTATGATTTAAATTATATGAACTGATTTTGAATATAGTTGCATCACTTCTGTCAGACAATGCATAGTTTATGACCCTATATAAAGGAAACTTATCATGTGTACTTGTGTTTTTATGATTTTTTGAGTTCTAAGTGTGTATTAATGTCTTTTTTAACATTCCCTGAAGTTTCATTGAAAAGTTTGACCTTTCCCAATGTTTTACGTGATACATGTGATATTTCCATTTTCTCGTGTGATACCCAATATGTTCCCATATCCCAAGGGTGCGATACATGCATCGATATCGATACTAAAAACATTGCATCTTGGAAGACTCTTCCCAAGGGCTCGCGGAAGATAAACTTTGATGGGAGTTCTTGATGAAACCTATAGGGGGGGATTTTATGTGACAAACAGTAATGTCCTCGATGAATTATTGGAGCCAGTAGGTTCAAAGATTCAAATTTCAGCAAATTTGGCTGTGCTGCAAGCCTGTAAGCTTGTGCTTCAGTTTATTTCAGGTCCTACCATCATTGCAGGTGACTAGAGAAACGCTATAACATGGAGAATCACAGACGCTATGATAAGGTTCATGATGTGTGCATTGGTAGGGAGTTTTCCTTCTCACTGCTGCCAGTTAAGCTAATGCGGATGCAGATTGCTTTACAAAGGGTGGGCCTCGAAAAGATGTGTTGATTATTGTGGATGATTATGTGTTCAGGCCATGTTTGTAGCTGTTTGACACAGCTCCTTCCTGCCTGCCTTTGTCTTCCTTTCTTTTCTTTTCTTTTTTTTTTTCTCTTTTTTGGTCTCGGTTAGTGTCCTTGTATTTGGCCTCTACCCAGTTTTTCTCTCTTTAATAAAATTTTCCTTACTATTCATGTAAAGAGAAACAAAGTTAAATTTGATCCTTGGAATATCCACTAAAATATTTTAGCGCTGAATTCCAACTTACAATTCATACCAAACCCTGGAAAAAGTATCTCCAACTGAGGTACCTTTATTAGAAAAATATTCTACTAGTTCTCTCTTTCCATATTTTTGCCAGATACTCATAGTCATAGCAAGCTGCCAAAGGCACCTTTTTCTTTCCCCCAGTGTGTGGATACTGGGATTATACAGACTGCTTCAAAGATCGTCTTATTTTCAAAGAGTAGAAGGAACAATATCTCTTACCAGCCAAATTATACTAGGAAGAATGGGTTCAAAACATGAAATAAGAATGGCTTCCAAAGAGTAAGATAATTTGCAAGATCAAAATAAGCTCAATATTACGGAAGAAATCAAGAGGCATCAAGAACTATATTTTGTGCCATGTGATTTTTAGGAAATCCTAACCTGAGTTCCAAAACAACAATAAAGCGGAAAGAGACTAAGGAGCTATTTGGATATAAGAACTATTTTGGAACTGGTTAAAGAAAATATCATAACAAAAAATACCAGTTAAGTTTTGTTCTCTACAAACTTTGAACTCAGTCAGCAAACACTGTATTAGTTTACTCGGTTTGGAAAACAATGTGCCATTCCAGGATTGAAATAGATAAACAAAACGCCGTCCATCAGGTATCCATGACTCTAATATTATGATATAATTTCATTATTTACTGTTTGTTTATGATCCATTCAAAGTGGAGCAGACCACTAGATGGTCTAATTTCTAGTACATATTTGGATGTGTGGTTGCAGGTTAACTATCGATATGTGTGAACATCATTGTAATCATTTGTAAAACATCATTAGCATCAACATTGCCATCCATCATGGCTCAGTGGTAGACACCGTGTGTCTCAAATCTGAGGTCATGGGTTTGAGAACCCATGTATGTGTGGGTGCGTGCAGGGGGTGTAAAAGTGTGTGGGTTTCTCACCTTTCAAAAAGAAAAAATTATCATAACCATCATCATCATCACCACGACTATCATCATCATGTTCGCCGTGATCACCATCACCATCACCAGAGAGAGGGGGAGAGAGACAGAGACAGAGAGAGAGAGAGAGAGAGAGAGAGAGAGAGAGAGAGAGCAATCTTGCTTGGAGGTGGAGGTGGCAACGAGGAATTATTTTATTTCTTTTCAATCATGTATTTCCAATCTACTTCATATCCTTCGGTGATTTTGCATCTGTGCATTTGTGCTCGTGCAACGTTGACAGGAGATGGCACCAATAAGAAGTGAAATTCATTAGGGTAGAACTGTTTAAGGACCTGAAAAACGGACGGAAGGTAGGCCCAAAAAGGACTTCGGTGAGAAGGAATATTAGGGATTGTTCACTCACCAGTCACCATTGATGGGGAATTTAGAATTGCCTGAGAAGGAATATTAGGGATTGTTCACTCACCAACCCCAAATAGCTGGACAAGACCATGATGATGGTGGTGAGAATGATGAGGTGAAAAACACATCTGGTCCTCTACGAGGGTGCCCAATCTCAAGTATATCAAGGTGGCCATGTCTGACAAGTCACACCTCGTGTTTTTCTGACACCAACACATCCAAAGCCATAAGTAAAATTGGGTAAAGTTGTTAAAGTCAATTTTTTTTTGCATTCCACATGAAATGCAGGAGCCATTTGATGACCACCACTCAGGCAACTGTCCTTTTCGTCGATATATATTTTAGTTGTTTGCCACCGACACACACATCCTTGTTGACTAAGTTATCCGATAACAGTAATACCAGCCGCCATTACTGTTAAGTAACTGTTTTTAAATACCTTGACGTCGACGCGCACAGCCATAACATATGTAACTATGAGACACCATTATAAAAAATATAAATAAAAAAACTGCCAAGTTGGTCATGTGACATTAAAAAGCAGCAGTCACTTAATGACTTTTTTTTTTTTTTTCGGGAAAGTGGACATATGCCACTGTATGTTCCATTAATCACTGAAATTTACAGCCATTTGGGTGGGTCCCAACAAAAAGATTAGGGACCTCACCTATCATATAACCACAAGCTAAACTAGACACTTAAACGCCATGGAGCTCCTCAGCTTCTTTTTTTTAAAAATGAACTTTCCATAGCTGAGAACTGACTTTACAGAGAGAGGGGCACTCAGGCTAACAAAAAGTGCCCCGAGGCCCAACAAGCCGACGCAAGCACATTCGGGAGGGCCCCAGGAACATACACTTTCGGGGGGGGCTCTCCTATCATAAGGAAAGGAAAGAAAAAAAGAAAGTGGAAAAGACTAACTAGGACATCCGAACCAAACCTAAACCAATCCTGTCAAGCACCAGGTCCCCTCGGGTGAGCCGAGGGAGGCCTGAAGCTTCCTCAAAAATTCTGGACAACTGGTTGGAGCTTGCCCAGCGGGCCAGGCTGTCAGCAACCTTGTTTGCTTCTCTTAGGGAGTGCTTGATGGAAATGCTGCCTGCTGCACAAAGCGAGACAAAATGACTCTTCCAGTAATAAACGCTCCAGGGAGCATCCTCCAAGCTGGTTAACATGTCAACTACTGCACGACAGTCACTCTCCACCTCCACCGAGAGGAGCCCTTTGCGATTACATATTTAAAGACCTTGGATGACTGCTTTCGTTTCCGCCAGAAAGATCGATCCCTGCCCGTAAGCTTCGCAGAAGGCGAATAAGAACTCACCCTTATCCCCTCGGCAAACCCCTCCACCGCCAGATGGACCAGGATTGCCCCTAGAAGACCCGTCGACATTCAGTTTCACTTTCCCCTGGTTAGGCCTAGACCACTTCACGAAAGACAGAGAATGTTGTTGGGGAGAGCCCATCAGGAGGTGAAGGTCCAACAGGGCGTCCCTATCAGCCTGGTTTTTACTCGCTGGAAGGGGGAACGCGGATGAGATGAGAAAAATCCAAGAGCGAATCTGATGGATGGCCTGCTGCGCAGCGGAGGCGACCCCTTCAAATCGATGGGCGTTCCTAGACTTCCAAATCTCCCGGAGAATCAGGGCCGGGGCCAGCCCTCTTAGGACACCCAAGGGGGAAGAGTCGCTTGCCATGGCCCACCATTGCAAGGCTCTCCCGCCTATGGATTGGTTGGGCAAGAAAGAGACTGAAAGAATGGAGGAGAAGTGGCTCCAAATGGCCGAAGCAAGCTCCCCTTCAGCAAAAAGATGATCCAGGGATTCCTCCTTACGGCAGGGCTGCATGCAGCAATCGCAGGAGGAGGCCATGTGGATCCCCTTCTTTTTAACATTTAAGTCGACTGGGATGGCGTTGTTCAAAATTTTCCAAACAAGGGTTGTAATTTTTGGAGGAAGATGTGGGAGCCAAGTCCACTTGGCCCAAAAACGAATCTGGCCATGACGACGGGAGAGCTGCCAAGCAAATCTGATGGTGAACTTCCTCGACTTCTCTCTGGCCCAAACTGCTCTATCTCTGCCCTGGGTAAGCTTCAGCCCTTCCGCTGTCACATGGATTCGCACGGAGTCAGGAAGCGAGGCCGGCAGCGGAGCTAACAGGCCCTTAGGCCCTAAAACATCCTTAATTTTCAGGTGAAGGGAAGAAAGAGGGATGTTGCCCAAGATCCAAGCCTTGAGAGGACCCAGTCCCGTCCAGTTATCCTCCCAAAAATTGTTGTTACCATCCCCCAGAAGTAAGCGGGAGTTAGCAACGAGGTGATCACGAAGCTTCAAAACTTGCTTCCACGACGGGGAGTCAGACTGATGCTGATTGGAGGCAGTTCAGGCCTCATTGATTCCATACTTGGAACGCATGAAAGACCCCCCACAGGCTGCTCTCATGACCGAAGAAGATAGACCAAGCCCTTTTCAGCCTGAGGGCCGTGGAAACGTCCTTCAAGGCCCTAATCCCCAGCCCTCCCTCAATGGTTGGGGAAGAAATTTTCCTCCAACTGATCCAATGAAGGTTCTTCTTCCCATCATGCCACCCCCAAAAGAAGTCTGCGAACGCATATTCAAGGACCGCAATTGTTTTCTTCGGAACTTCTATCGCCGCTAGTGTGTGAATTGGGATAGTGGAGAGAATATGCTTAATAAGGGTAGTTTTGGCGGCCTGGTTAAGGAAACGGACCTTCCAACCCAAAATACGAGCAAGAATTTTGTCAACCAGGGGCTGGTACAAGGAAGCTCGGATTTTTCTTTTGGTGGCCTAGTTAAGGAAACGGGCCTTCCAACCCGAAATACGGGCAAGAATCTTGTCAACCAGGGTAGTTTTGTCAGTCACTTAATGACTGACAACGCAAGGATATTTTCCTCTTATCAGTGTTTTAAATAGCGGTAGCGTGATGTGTTGCGCTCAACCCTCTATAGCGTATAGCGTAAATACGTAGCGTGTAGCGTAAGCTACACGATACTTCTATTTTTTAATTTAAAAATAGGACATAATAAATAGTAAAAAAAAAAAGGAAAAAAAAATATAAAAATGCCTAAAAGATGATTCATTTTATCAATTATAAGCATGTTAAAAAAGTTATCAGTTATCATTTATCAAAAGACGATCCACGTATATAAGCCAAATCAAATAATTATCACATCAACAACTTTCTAAGCAAACCAGTTTAATTAATAATGTCTAATTGAAACCACAAGTCATAATTATGAAAAGAAATAAAAATCACGTAGGTTAAAAAGTATCAAGTACAATACAAGTGTCACATTTCTCAACATTAGAAACAAAGAAAACCTGAAAAAATAATCAAAAACTAAAATAGTAAAAAAATACAGTGTAGCTTATGTTACGGACACCACGCGCTATGCAACTGTAGTGTACGCTACGACCCCTGTAGCATATGCTACAGGGGATTTACGCTATTTGGAATGCTACGTAGCGCTATGGCCACGCTACGCTACGTAGCGTACGCTACGGGCACTATTTGAAACACTGCCTCTTATCTATACCAACTCCAGTATCAAATGAGACAAATCAAGAATCCAAGGCCAGTGAAAAGATATTGAAAAGTCGGGCATATAACAACCATCGTTGGCAGTGTTGGGTTGCTAATGCTTTCCTCAAATTTTCATTATGCACTCTACAGTCTACACAACTCCCAACAGATGCTTCTTGGAAGTTCAGAAAGTGGAGTCCATGAATAATGAATTCCATGATCAATAGTCACTAGTTCTGCTGTTGGAGCAAGGAGTTGAATGAAATTGATCTGGAGGGTTGAATAGAATAAGAAAATGTCAAAGAGTACTAAAATGCCAAAGAAAACTAGAAGCTACATCTCACTCCCACAGGATTCTTTTTTCTTTTCTTTCTACCTTTTTTTTTTCTCTTTTTTGACCCACCCCACAGTATTCATAAATAATGATCAGAAATACATAAAATTCCCATGGCAGGAATGTTCCATGACATTTCAATAGGCTCTTTATAAAACTGGTGGAAAATCTTACCAGGAATTAATGGTATCCAACTCAAAAAGGGAATAGACACCCTAAAATCTTGTGCCCACCACTCAGCACCTAAAAGAAAGAGATCATAAAACATATCATTCAATGTTGAAAACTTGAAACAGAGAGTTTTGGAATGCTTTTTTCTTTGGAAGAGGAATGCATATTAAGTTATTAACAAATCTTTTGAACAAGTAGAACCAGAATGTTAAATTAAATATACTTGCTGGCAGACACATGAAGGTTCAGTGGCATACCGACTATGGCCGTAAAGAAATGGCACATGTAAATCAGCATCAGACCTTCTGTGGGTCCATTTATTTCTGGAAGGACAAGGGTATTTGTGAAAAAGCTGGAGGAATACAATTCAGATCAGTAAATATGCGAACAAAACTCCCAACAGTAAGAATAATTCAAATTGAAATTCGTGACACTGATTATCCGTTTAGAGGAAACTTACTAAGTATGCATTACAAGTTCCTTGTTAACTACATGCAGCTATTCAGTAGGTATTGTTATCCACGAACCGCTTTCTTTCTTCTTCTTTTTAAAATCAAATTTGGCAGTCTAGAAATGCTCCTTCATCAATTGAAGGATACAGTACATTTTTTTTGGAGAGGTGGATACAGTACAATTTAAATACAACTACAAACAAATGTCCACTGAGAAATATACCATGAAACCAATCAGGAACCATTAACCTAAGAACTTGGAAGTTTTAGAGTGTTTGTCTTTTTTTCTAATGCATGGCTCACCAGATGATTGGATCAGCCTGATTGTAGGGGTGTCCATTTTCATTGCGGGGCAACCCTGCAGTATGGGTTGGATGCCATACAAACACTACGGTGGGCCCCATATATAGCTAGTAGTGTTTTTCTACCATCGACAACTAGTTGCAGGAGTCATTAACATACTTGCATGTATACAAGCATGCATAGCTTCTTTTTTAAAGAATTCACATTCATAACATATACGAGGAAATCATACAAAATGCAAGAAAGAATGTTCATAAGTAACAGTCTTGCCAATAAATTTCAACTAAATCTTGTCATAATCAAAGGTGGACATTTAAGTAAACCTGACAAGCGAATTACTAGCCTTACGATAACTTACTGTTCCCATGTCGCAAAATAAAATGGAACAGCTGAAATAATCCAGAACCAGAACGTGTTCCTTCCACACATAGCAGTGCTTCCAAAAGCCAAGCTTTCAAACTGAGAAACAGTCAATGAGCATGTTTCAAGTGGAAACAGAAACTTCAGTGGAAAATGGCAGATAAGGATGAGAAGGACAAACTTACCGCACAAGCAAGCGCATCACATCCTGCATAAATTTTGAAAGGCTCAAGAAATATATTTAACTAATCTTATGAACTCATTAAAGAGAACTCCATGAAATAAGGGAATCACCATGGTCGAAAAGCTCCCCCAATGGACTGGATGAATTTGTCCGCCTTGCTTGCTTCCCATCAACAGCATCAAAAGTCTAGTGCGCAGTCCGAAAATTATCAGAGGAGAATAAAGCAATTTTATGCACATATATGAAAACGTTCATAAAGGAAAGATCACATAAAAAATGGCATGAAATAATGCATTCAGAAAACAAGATTTTCCATCTCAAGTCGTCAGGATGACACAGAACAGTTTCAGTTATTTTCAGACCATAAAGGTCATATAAATCCAGAATAAAGGGGCTTGAAATCATTCACATCAGAAAGTCTCTTAGATTTTCTAAGTGAAGTTAAAAACTAAAGAAGATGGGAATGACAGGTTAGAAGGTTCACAGTTACTACTTATTAGAAGAATGAAACAAATAATATAGATGATCAACTCATCAGCTCAAATCTGCTACCAAGAATGGCCACTAGTATGCAAGGAGTGCAGATCATGACAGTCAAAATGTTCATCATTTCATGTGCAATGAAGATTGGAGACTGCTCCGGTGAGGAGGGGAACACTGATTAGGGTGGTTAAATAACCTGAAAGGGGGGGGGGGGGGGGGGGGGGGGGGGGTGAAAGGCCCAAAAGGGACTTGGAAAAGAGGTAGTGAGAAGGGATATGAAGACTTATTAACTTATCAGAGGGTGGACCTTCGTACTGATTGGCAAATCAGGATTCGTAAAGCCGAAACCAAATGGAGACAACGCTCTGATGATGATGACTATGACAATGATGATGATGGTGGCCACCACAAATTTTCAACTGGCCAATGGCAGGATCCCAGGGGACCTGTTTCAAGAAAAATACATTGAGACCTTAGTTGCCGGATCCTCCTAACTAGGTGCGGCTACCACTTCAAATTGCACTTCAGGTTCACAGCACTGGCCCCGCTTCCTAGACATTTATACTTGATAATGTTTTAAAACAAATGCTTTCCCACTCCTGCACCCAAGTTTTTTGCTGCTTCCTTCACGCTTCATACAACCTATAATTATTTTTGAGGGATTATGAATAAATTTTATTGAAAACAGCTTGACAAAGTCAAGACAGAATACATCCAACAAAAAGGTTTACACTTCATGCAACCTATAATTAAGACTCAAAGTAACAAATGCGTGAAGAAGAGCCAAAAGAAGAAGAAAAAAAAAATAGCTCCACTACTAATTAACAGTTTGATTTTGAGATAGGTGGTCATTATTTAACTTTCGCTAAACTATATTACCTTAAAGAAACGAGAGTGGATTAATGGACCGACCATGAGTGGCAGCCGATCATGCAAGAGACTGTAAATGTCAGATTTCTGGATCTCAAAGTTGGGCATGAACACTTGGATCCAAGACCAATTGCTCATATTTGACACCTTCCTCGTGCACAAAAGCTTTCTAATTCAGATTATCATATATCTTGTTTGTAAACACGAAGCAAGGCACTATCTCTTGTTGAAAACAAAGCTAAAAAGGCTCAACCTTATTTGCACAAAGTGTATGCTAGAGGAAGCAGGTGTCTTCTAAGGGTCTATCTGGTTACCATCAAACTGCTATCTGGATAGATGGCCATTAAAGTGCCTTTCCATGGTTTTTCAAGCACCTTTGGGTTATGACTCCAATAAAATTGATGATGGAACCATCCAAGCTTGGCCCATTGACAACCCTACCCAAATGTGCCACCATACATCTTCAAGTACCTCACATGTACCAAATGTGCCACTGTATACCTTCAAGTGGTCATGCATGACACTATCAATCTAAAAGGACCCCACATGTCCACATGTGCCATGTATGCAAGAGTGTCATGTGTGCTTATCAATCCATCCCGATTACGAAGTGTTTAACAAACAAAATTCAAGACAACAAAATAGCCTATCCATGAAAACCTATCCAGATTCCAGACAAGCCTTAATTGGAGTATTGGACAGATGTTACCAGAATAGCTTATCTAGATAGAACTTTGATGGTAACCAAATGAGCCTTAAATGTCGGAAAGTGTTGAAGCATAGAAAGCAGGAGAGGGTGCAAGATACTGAATCAATAAAGAGAGTGAGACAGACACCTCTGATAGAAGGTTTTGGCACCCAAAAGCTTGACTCACATTTAGCCAAAGAATCCACCACACAGTTTGCCTTTCAAATGCTTTAGGCATCCCTAATCACCTTGATGCCATCTAGACTCAAGCAGTCTCCTTCGAAGCCTCAAGAATATTCCAACGGAGAGCATCTTTTTTAATGGATCTTTTTGCCAGGTCACCCTTCATGATTAATAGGACACTTCTCTAGTATCACAGTAAGCACCATAAGTCAAAATGAAGAGCTTGGCCCCAGCAATAGCAACAGAACCATGCTTAGTGGGTCCATGAAACAAGGGTACACCATCAAGAAATGGACATAGAAGCCCAAACATGGAGCTATTGGTCCAATATTTCCTCAGCTTCACACATCATTTGCGATTCATGAAACTTGAGAGGCGCTTTATGTCTGATTCATGAACCAGGACAACACTCGTAACCATATGTTCAAGGAAAAAAAAAATGTGTTTGAAATCCATTGCATTTAGACGAAAGTTCATTGACACCAATCAAATTTTATCTATTTCAGCTACAAAGTTCAGCATCTCCAGTAGACATTAAACAGATGGCCACATGACCATACTTCGAGTCAGGTTGACAGCACAGGGAGCTCATCAAATGCCACTAGAGGCATTGGGGGTACCATCCTACATGTCGCTAAGGCAATTAAGTAGGTCCAATAGTGAATGTCGAATAGACTAAAATCACCGTTTGAACTAGCCCAACCCTTAAATTGATGGAGCAAAAATTGACACCACAAGACGAAACGCAACTATGCTCATTCAATAAGAGAACATTCATTTAGATGGTCAGGACAATCCGATGAAGACGATTTTGATAAGTTGCCAATCAATGGTAGAGCTCACAGGACACGTGATTCATAAATCACACATGTGTGCCACATGTATGGCCCAGAATAAGGAGGCATGAAAATTTAACACCCTCGGAAGCATTGGAACTCCAACAGCGGGGGGGGGAGGTGTGTTTACAAAATAAGTGAATGATAAAACATCCAGATTGCAAAAAGAATAGATCGAGATATATAAACCCATGACGTATGAAATGATGACAAGTGAGTGAACTGGATAAATTTTCTAGCATGTATGCATCTCCAAGCTATATATAGTTGAACTCTTGCATGCAGGCACATAAATGTACAGGTAAGCAAAATGACATGCAAAATTGCACTGCTCAGAGAAAAGGAGCTCCAACAAACCTGATATAAGAAGAGAAGCAATCCATGTGCAACATGCACCCATCTTGGGGGAGCTGTATCCAACCGAGGTGAATATATCTGCAATGGCCAAGGAAAAGTTCAAGGAATGAAAGTGCAAAAGAGGAATCATCAGTAGCCTAAGATTTCAGATAATGACACCTGCTCACACATTCAGCTAGAAAACATACCTCACCAACAAACCATATTAAAATAGTGTGGAATAGCTAAAGCCGAATGTTAAAGGGCAGTGTGCTGCAAACATGAAAATGTGCTTAGATCAATAACAGCTACCCTTTAAATGCCCAGACCCAATTGATGCGATCAGCTCCCCAGACTCATTGTAACACTACAGTAGCGTGCTACAATAACACAATAGATTTTAGCATGGTGCTTTGTTGAGTAGAGGTTATTAGGAGTCTTTTCTTCATTGTTCTCTCATATTTTAGGCAGTGTTCTCCCATGAAAATGTGCTTAGATCAATAACAGCTACTCTTTAAATGCCCAGACCCAATTGATGCGATCAGCTCCCCAGACTCATTGTAACACTACAGTAGCGTGCTACAATAACACAATAGATTTTAGCATGGTGCTTTGTTGAGTAGAGGTTATTAGGAGTCTTTTCTTCATTGTTCTCTCATATTTTAGGACAGTCCAGATTTATTTAGTGGTTTAGATATATTCAAAATCTGTCCCTTGATTACTCATTATTTTTAGAAGTCCAGATCGATATGTATTTAAGAAAAGGTAGTTGAGGCCAAAGAGGAATCATTGTATAGAGGTCTCTCTCTCTCTCTCTCTCTCTCTCTCTCTCTCTCTCTCTCTCTCTCTCTCTCTCTATATATATATATATATATATATATATGGGTACCCATAATGCATGACAATATTATGAATTGAAATAAAGATTTAACTTTTTTCTTTATTTCCTGAAATGGGAGTATGATGCCCAAAAACCTATTGGTTAGCTACTTCGGGCCTTGTGTGAAGTGACTGTGATGCGGACATCAGACCATTCAAAATGTACCAACGCAGGAGGCGTGCGTTACATGTGTCAATGTGGTTAGATGATGGGTACGGGTCGGGTCTCTATAGGTTAAAGACCTTACGCATGTGCTCATGACATGTGTAAGTTGCTTAAAGGAGATATTTGGACCATTGGATTGCGACGATGGCGTGATCGGACCGTTGGATCATCACAACCCACTTTCATTGTGCTATCATTGGGGCCCATTGGGCATCTTGGATTTGAGTTTATCTTATGAATATTTTATTTATTTGAGTTTTAAGACAGCGTGCACACAATTTTTTGTGCAAATTTCTTTTTTTGTAACTTTTTTGGTAAGAGTATTTTGGTCATTTAGTGTATTTACGAATTTATAAGGGTGTTTTGCCCTAAACCTAACAATGCTATGTTATGTTTATGAAAAGAAAGAGAGCTTTGCTTCTTCAAAACCAGATGATCCCGTATTCGACTTCCAGCGATTGGAGGAGGGCGTGAAGCCCAGGGAAGTGATTTCCCATCTTCTTCCTCTCTCTCCTTCTTTCTTTTCTCAAGGTACTCTATTCTTTAAACCTCTTTTCTTCCTTTTCTTCTAAATTCTCTAGATCTAGAAACCAATCCCTTTTCTTTTTAACCCGAATATTTAGATCTTGGAAGATTTTCATCCCTGCATTTACATATTTTGACATTCTTCAAATCCGATTACCAGAGGCCTTGGATTTGAAGAACCATCAATTTATTTTATTTTTTTGAATTTTTCAGATTTTCCAATCCAAAAAATTCTTATTTCCCGGATTAGAAAATCCATTTGGATCGTTAGACGGACCTATTGCAAGACGAAAGTCTTATCTTTCACCGGATTCGACTAAATTCAGATTTTAAGGTTCAATACAACGTGTTTGTGAAGGATGGTCATGATCATTGCTGCATTCTCCTTATTTCCTTCTTATGTTTATGATGTATAAAACTGTTTTTTTTTTTTTTTGTTAAAGATTAAATCTGTCCCTTTCAAATACCACATTCATTTAGGGTTGGATTAGGCCATCCTACACCTGACTCCACACAGTTATTGCCATTTTCTTTTATGTACCTGTCCTGAAAATTGTGGTACATAAGTTTCAGACTTGCAATTTGATTTTTCCAATACCAGTGTCAATTTGGCTTTTGAGCAAGATTTTATATTTGGGAATTTGTATTCAGCCCTCCCAACCTGCCCCTAAGATGCCAAGCTTCAGCCCATACCCCGTCGCAATCTGTCCAAACCACAGCCACCTGTCCCTAAAGCATCCAGCATGTAACGACCCAACTCATTACTCCTCACAGAAATGTCATCAAGAGGGATATATCCATACACCTCACACGATTATTCTTATCTAGACTCTCATCCTTGCCACAACCATCTGCATCCATATCCAACTGCTAGCTGGGTTATCCCGACCTTCATTGCCATTTGTCATGGCATTCCGATCTACACTCATCTTCCAGCGGTTATTAAGGCAATCCACGTTGATACCCTGCTCTCTGTTATGAAAGTATGCCACGATACAATGGTCACTTGGACATGCAATGCCGTACAAAAGCATATAAGCAAGCAGCAAAGAGTAAGAAGATGAAGAGTAAGTTCTCTAAAGATATAAGACAATTGATCAAGAGGTGCAAGTAAGAGTTCAAAGGATTTGAAGAAGGCATGTTTTCGCCCTCTCTCTGTATAGTTTTATCTTTTCCATGTATATGTTTTTTTTTTTTTTTTTTTTTTTGGGGGGGGGGGGGGGGGTTTCATGTAAATAGTTTGGGAGGTTCTCACCCTCTCCCTGTATAGTTTTTGCCTACTGGCACTTGTTTATAATATACTTTTGTTAACTTTCAATATATATATATATATATATATATATATAATATATATGTGTGTGTGTGTGTGTGTGTGTGTGTGTGTGTGTGTGGACCGCTGAATGTCCAACCGCAATTGATTGCTAGTACTTCAGAATCTCATATTAATCAATGATTATTCACGATATGGGACGTTATATCCAATTTCCCAAAAGCTTGAAGCACTCACTTATTTCAAGTATTGAACAAAAGTAGAAAATCAGCTGGCCAGGAAAATTGAAATGTTGATAATGGACATAGGAGGAGAATACACATTAAGGATCTTCAATTCATACTATGAAAATGCTAGTATTTTGAGGTAATATACCATGCCTTATACAACCAACAAAATGGCATGAAGAAAAATATAGGACTTTGTTAGATAGAAGCGCCTTCTAAAATAGTAGCGTAGACATCATATAAGTGGACATAAAGGAGGCCATATTTGGGCAATTTGCGACCATGAAATCTGCTGGCTGCATATAGATTCATGCATGTCAACCAATCCAGACGAGAGAACGATTGACTGTATATTATCAGATACTTGTCCCATCCAAAGGAATGTGTTTGCGTATGAGAAGCATGAAAGGTGGAGTGAGATTGAGAACAAAAATAGGACATTTGTGGAAGATAGAACCCTGAAAAGGAGGCCTAGTATTGAATTAAGCTTTATGAGATGCTAACACAGATCATGATAATGGAAGTCTCCTCCAACCCATGAAGAAGAACACAGTCCTTTGATTCACAAAGATAGTGGAAGCAACCCCATTTCAGTCCCTAAGCTGCCATGCAATGAATGAGGCATAATCCCTTGGAGACTCTTTTTTTTATTGGAATCCCTAGGGGACATTCTAAAATAGAAGGCAATACAAATTCAGGCATTGCAATCGACGAGGACAAACCAAGCTCCTATCAAGAGGCATTGTCATTGTGAAGCTCAACAAATTGGATTGTCACCATGGATTAGGATAACGACTCCATTAAGAAGAATCGTGTCGGGGAATTGGTTGGCCTGCCAACTGGCAGAAAACTGATGGAAAATAAATGGGTCTTTGAGAAACCAAATAGGTCAACTGATGAGTACAAGGTGCAGTCAGTGGCTAAGGGATTCACTCAAGTTGAACGGGTTTACTGGGGGGAAAAATCAGTAGTGTCAAGATTCACACGTCAATACATGCGATTCTAATTATTGTTGTGTATTTGGATTTGGAAATACACCATATGAATGTCAAGACCATATTCTTGAATGGGGATTTATAGGATTTTTTTAAATGAATAAAGAAATTTATATGGAGTAACCCGAGGGATACGTTGAGACTTAGGGAAGAAAATTCTGAAGTCCCATAGCGCAGTATTTGAGACTTGCATATGTGAGATGGGACAACAATGATGTATTCCGAAGAGTGGTGGTACAGATGGCTACTGTTCTGGATTGAGGGCATCCTGCTTACTATGAATGTTTCCCAATGCCTTCACAATGGTTTCAATATTCGTGTGGGCTGAGATCATCAGTGATGGACCATGTCCTCAGGATCGGTCCCTCTTTTCTTTTGGTTGGCAGGTCAATCTTCCCACTTGCATGGGAATTAAAAACCCCTAACATGCATGTGAAAGCATGTTCAAGAAGAGGAAGCGCACTAAGATGTAATCGCCTTCTGTAGAGGTGCAAAAGATGAGGAATTGCATCTCAAGGCATGATCCCTCTAGTCATAGTTATGGATTTTTGACATGTTGGGCATATTTAGATTAGATTTGACAAAATAGTGTATATCAGCTCGCGCCACCACATAGTGGATAGCTTTGATGACTAGAGATGAAAATCTTGGAGTGGAATGACATTCATAGTGGTGGCAAGAGTTCTTTGATGAGTTAATACCCACACCTTTTTCGAGAGACCTTTGCCGCATGATGACATCAAGGCCTGTATAAAGCTAGTTCAGGAGCTACCATGTTGATTCAGGGCTCCTACCTCTTTTGAGAGGGTATTTTCAGTTGTAGACTTGACATATGCCTAGCAATGTCTATTTTGCAAGGTGGGGTGAGCGACCACACACTTAAAAGTGTTTTAAGTAGAACTCTACTCCAAGACTGTTTTTACATACTGGTACCTAATTCAATCTAATCAGCCATTGTGCGAGCAGTTCGTCCTGTAGGTGACACACTATTGCGTATAGGAGAAGAGATTGAGTGTTGCTCATTAAACATGCAATATGATGGCCATGGTTGATTCGGCAAGGATGTAATTATGTGCAATGTTCCAAATATCGACGATATCATCGATAACATCGTTGATATTTTTTTAAAAAGATAATGGTTCTATATTAGATGAGAAAGGATTACAAAAGCTGGGAGAGTCAGCCCGCTGAGGTAGCGGGAAGACTACTCACCTAAAAAGGAAAAATTACACCCCTTAAGAGAAACATCATTAGAGGCCCATTCTGCTATCAGATAAATCACCCTCTTAAGAAGGGATTCCGCCGAGTTAGAGGTATCCTTGAAGCACCTCTCATTCCTTTCTTACCATACAGACCACCAGACAGCTAGAAGCGTCATTCTCTAAATCTCTATTCTGTTGTTGCCTACTGTGACACCTTGCCAGGCATTGAGCAGCCGATCAGTAGATTCTGGAAAGGACCAATGCATGCCAAAAAGGGACATAATTGCTGACCAGATATGATTGACGAGCGGGAATGAATGAACAGGTGGTCTACAGTTTCTTCGTATGTCATACAGCACAGGCAGACATTCGTGATTGGCATACCCATTTTTCTCAAGTTATCAACTGTCAGACCAACTAGCCAACCGAAAGCCACAATCTTTGGAGGAACTTTAGTTTTCCACACTCGCTCTTTTAAGTTTTCAAATTTGGTAGAGGATTCGTTGCCAATAAAAGAATATAAGGATTTTACCAAAAACGTGTTGGATTTGTCTAGTTTCCATACTAGGGTGTCTTCGCTATTCTAATCCGGTTTGCAAATATTTATGCAGCTAAGGAGAACCAAATATTCTTCAATCTCCCAGTCCTGGAGGTCTCTTCTGCACATAAGATTCCAAACAATTTCATCTCCCTCAACTGAATAATAGTCCGCTACTTTGATGGATCGCTTCAGGGCTAAACGGAATAGGTTCGGAAATTCTTCTTTGAGGGCAGCTTCCCCCATCCAGACGTCTTCCCAGAAACATTTTTTTTTTCCCATCTCCTAAAGCAATACCAATGCCATTTAGAACCTCCTTTTTTTACGGATAGCACATCTCTCCATAGCGCCGATGCTCTGTACCGAGACGACTCCTTTGTCCATCATTGATATTATTGGTATCATGAGGTCAACAATATAGATACTGCAAATATTCTATAAGTTCCAAATATCACCAATATTTTCAATATTATTGGCGATATGTAGCGATATTTTCAGTTATCACTTGGCGATATTTTGCCAGGTTCCTCTATAGAAGTTCCTTGGTATTAGCAATACCAACGATAATATCGTGAATACTAGGGGCACTTCTGTAAATTGACAAAATTTAGGAAAACCTTTAATGTATACATGGATGGATGATGTATGCATATACGTATCGATGCATGGATGGATGATGTATGCAGGTATGCATGGATGGACAGAAGAATGGATGCATTATGTATGTATGCATGGATGACGTATGTATGTATATATGCATGATTGGATGGATGGTATATGTATCGTGTATATATGTATGCACGGGTGGATCGATGCATCATGTGTGCATAGATGGATGCATGAATGGAATGGATGGATTATGTATGTATGCATGGATGGATGTATGGATGCATGTATGGTTGACATATGTATGTATATATGCATGGATGGATGGATGATATATGTATATGTGTATGCACGGACGGATCGATGCATCATGTATGTATAGATGGATGCATGGATGGATGATGTATGCATACATGGATGACGGATGGATGTTTGGATGGACGTATGTATGCATGGATGGATGGATGGATGGATGGATGCACGAATGTAGATAATGCACAAAGATGACAACTTCAAGCCGCCTCATAACTCCATGTGGGTTTGAGGCAAAGGTATTTTTTGCATTCTCTTTAGTTTATACATATATGGCTTATGTTTTATTACTTGCATTATAAAGTATTTGAATGGGCTTCCGAAATTCAACATGTCAATGTCTTTTATGTTTCTTCTTTGTTTGGGCTTCCGAGATTCAACATGTCAATGTCTTTTATGTTTCTTCCTTGTTTGGGCTTCCGAGAGTCAACATGTCAATGTCTTTTATGTTTCTTCTTTGAATGGGCTTCTGAGATTCAACATGTTACCTTTTGGACCGTAATATCTCTTGTATTTTTTGTTGCTTTGATGTTATTAGGCAACCTTTCAATAAACAGATCTATGATCATCTATTATCTTTCATAAAAAAATTATACGAGTTCATTTTGGATTTTATTTTATTTTATTTTTTTTGAGAGAACAAAAACTTTATTAAAAAACTAATAAAAGCAAGAAAAGAATACAACCAAAACTAGCTAACCTAACCTAAACGACTAGCAACAAGAATAGCATTAACATAAACAGCCCAACTAGAAACCAGATACTCTACTTTCCTAGTGACCTCTTCGACACTGGTTTTCACATTACAGAAACAACACCCATTCCTAGCACCCCAAATGAACCAAAGAACGGCCATGATGGTTAATCTCCACGTCACTTTACCAGCCTTTCCCATTCCGCCTCCATGCCAAGCCCACATGAAATCAGCCACCAATTCTAGCATCACCCAAGCCATATTGAAGACACTTAGAAAATGTTCCCGCACTCTGGAGGTGAACTAACAGTGAATGAAAAGTTATCACTTGACTCCGCGTCCTTCATATAAAAAAGGCATATGTTGGGGAGGATAAGGGATCTCCTTTGCAGGTTATCCACTGTAAGGATTCTCTTCCGACCCAGAAGCCGGGCGAAAGCCGCCACCCGAGTGAGAGCTTCGTAAAACCAATGATGGCAAGGATGTGGCAGATTTGGAGTGTGATAAGGCGATATAGCAATTTCACCGAAAACTTGCCAGATCGATGCATCGTCCAAACCAATGAAACTCTCTCAATAGGGGAGGGGGAGTAATCCCTCAGAACATGTTGAAGGCCGCCATATGCCATATTCATATGACATGGGGGATTCCAAACTACCTAGCCTCCATCAAGATAAAGTGATCTGAAGCGATGGTTACCACTCCAGGGAAGCGGTTTTGAAGCACACTATCTCCGCACCAAACATACACCAAAAAACATATGTGGCTCCCATAGCCAAGAGAGAGTGATTCCCCTACGAACCAAGTGTTCAGTGTCTGCAATCACCTTCCAAATGGAAGAAGCTCTATAGATGGAAGATCTCTTTACAAACCAATCACCCACGGTCACACCATATCTATTAGTTATCACCTCTCTCCAATGCCTACCCAACTCGAATCCAAATCTCCAAATCCACTTCCCAAACAAGGCAAGATTCGTATCCCTCAAACTTCTAATGCCAACACCCCCTTCTATAGGCCTACAAACCTCTTCCCATTTCAGCAGGTGAAACTTTCTCTCATCTTTATCCCCTTTCCAAACGAAAGTCTCTTCTTAGCTTCTCAAGCCTGCCCAACACCGACTTGAGGCATTTGAAAAAAGCTAGGAAATATATAGGCATGTTGGAGAAAGTCGTCTTGATTAAGGACATTATCCCGTGCGGCAAAACATATTGGCACTTCCAGCTAGTTAACTTCCTCCCAATTCTTTCCATCACCCTATCATACAAGTGTTTTGCCAACTTCCCAGTACTAAGAGGCAGTCAAAGATACGTCAATGGAAAAGACCCCACCTTGCACCCAAATATGCTCGCAAGCTGACACAACTCTTCATCAACCTTGATACGCAACATTTTAGATTTGTTGACATTAACATTCAGGCCCAACACAACTTCAAAACATACTATAATTTTTCAAAGATTATCAAATGAGGCCGCATCCGCATCACAAAATAACAATGTGTCATCTGCATACTAAAGATGACTAATCTAAGGCCCAACGTTTGAGATCATGAACCCACTGAAATATCCATTTTCCGCCCATTTCTAGAGCATCTTACTAAGAGCCTCCCCAATGACCACAAATAAGTAAGGCGACAAAGGATCCCCCTAACGAAGGCCCCTAGAAGCCCTAAGAAAACCCTTTGGCGAGCCATTAACAAGAATGGAAAAGGAGGCAAAGAGCACATAGGATGTGATCCACCCACTCCACTTGGAGTCGCAACCCAGTCTGCAAAGCACATAATCAAGAAATTCTGAATCAACATGATTATAAGCCTTTTCAATGTCTAATTTACATACAATCCCGCTTCTCTTCTCTCTGTTTCTAGCACCAATGCATTCGTGAGCAATAAGCGCACTGTCTAGGATTTGTTTGCCCTCGATAAAAGCACTTTGATTTTCAGAAATAACCTTGTAAAGAACTTTCTTGAACCTCAATGCAAGGACTTCATCCAAAATTTTGTATGGGCCCCTTATAAGATTTATAGGCCTAAAGTCTTTTAAGTTTTCTGCAGTCCACTTTCGAAACAAAGCAATAAAGGTAGCCCCAAGTTCAAAAGACAAGTAGCTGCACTTAGAGAATTCTTTAACGAAGTCCATAACATTTATCTTCACCACTTGCCAAATTTTCTTTAAAAATAGCATTGGAAATCCATCCGGTCCGGGGGCCTTTTCCCTGCATATTGAGCTAATTGCTTGAAAATTTTCTTCATCCAAAAACGGCACTTCAAAAGAGGATACGTCAACAGAGGGGAGTTCTTTAAATTGAAGATTATCCAACAGCAACCTTTCCCATTGCTCACCGGTTAGGAGATTTTTGTAGAATTGCATGGCCTCACATATCTTCCTCTTATCTAAAGTCGGCAACCCGCCCACCAACTAGTTAGAAATGTTGTTGACACAAGCTCGAGCGCTGACACTACTATGAAAAAATCTCATGTTCTTATCCCCTTCTTTGAGTCAAACCGCTCTCGATCTTTGGCACCATTTTATTTCCTCTTCCTTGGAGCAGGTAGCATATGAAACATAAAGAGCATCCCTTTTTGCTTTATCCTCCACTGACAAGGCCCCCCTTTCTTCTAAAAGGTCCAACTAATGAATCTCTTCCGCCATTCTATCAAATTCAACTTCTTGAGCTCCAAGCACCTCTCTCTTCCAAATATTGATTGTCCTTCAAAAGTTTCAGCTCTCTACATAATCAAAATCCAGCATATCCATCAACGGAGAAGGATGACCACCAGTCAGCAACTAAATGCACAAAACCATCTATCTCCAGCCAAGCCGCTTCAAACCTAAAAGGCCTTGGACCCTAATTTTCTGATGCAACGTGTAAAAATATAGGGCGATGATCCAACACTATCCCAGGAAGACCTCGCTGAGAAACCAGCAAAAAATTTTCAATCCAATCAGCAGACACCAAAAGTCTGTCTAGACACGAAAGAGTCACATTTTCATGCCCATTTGACCATGTGAATTTAGAAATCTGTCTAGACAGGAAATCATTCATTGCATTTTCATGACCATTTGATCAGAAATTTGTCCAGACGCAAAATCATTTTCGATATAATTACGTTGTTTTTTCCTTTTCTAACAGTCCATGGTTTAGGGCCCTATAAAATAGAAACTTATTATGTATAGTTGTTTTTTATAATATTTTGATTCCTAAATGTGCAAATATGAGTCTTTTAACATATCTTGAAATTTAAAAGAAAATTTCCACCTTTTTCTCAATGGTTCTCCAATGTTTCCCTTAGTGATATTTTTTCAAATATCAACAATAACATCAGCGAAACAGATACATGTTTTTGTATCCCCGGTCATCAATACATGTAACTATCACCATACTCTAAACAGGATGCGGATTGCGTCTTACCCCCGCGGGCCCCGCCCATCTCTAGCCGCAAACCGAGGGGGAGGGGCGCATTGTGATGTATCTCAGTATCTGTTCATCCACATCGTCCATCCCTTTTCTCTGCATTTAATGCTTTGTGCATTTAATGCAACCCAAACTTACTATTTGGTGTGGCCCACTTAATCGTTGGATCTACCTCGTTTTTGGGCTCATACCTTAAAATGATCTGAGAAAAGGGATGGACAGCGTGGATAAACAGATACACCCCCCCCCCCCCCCCCCCCTCGGGCGATCTACCCGCTCATGGCTAGAGACAGGCAAGGTATGGTGCAATCCGCATCCTTCTAAACACCGCTTATGTGAAAGCGGTCTGAGAAAAGGGATGGACGGCGTGGATAAACAGATACATCCCCCCCCCCCCCCGGCGATCTACCCGCTTATGGCTAGAGACGGGCAGGGTATGATGCAGTTCACATCCCTCTAAACACCACTTGTGTGAAAGCGGTTTACTTGACTTCGAATTGCATAGTTGTGTGGGGAAGATACCATAGCAGTAACACCAAGTTCATATGACCATGGATTATGCATTTTGAGACTTATCCACCACAACATTAACGAATTTTGTGGAAAATATGTTTTTGCAAACTCTAACTTGAAAATTATGTTTAAATAGTATATTTTCAACAAACTAGGGAAAATATTGAAAGTCAATGATTTCAAATTCAGTAAGGGCTGTTTGGATTTTTGGAAAGTGTGGGGAAGGAAATAGAGTTTCCCAACAAACCCTCCTTCCCACGTTTGTGATAACCTAAACAATAGGAAAGTGCGAGAAGGTACATTTCCAACATACGAAATTTTTCTACAAAATCTCCAAATTATTTTCTCACCTTCCACCCTAAAAACGCACGTTTCCTTTCCTGGCCCGTCTCATTATTTCTCATCACTAGTACAACCTCTGATGCAGGACACATGATTTAATGCTAGCATGCAACATAGAGATTATGAAAGAGTCTGTAAAGTAATTCAATTAACAAAATATGCTAACCTACCAATTAATTAAGAGTAAACAATAGGAAATAAAATCTTATTTAACCTAAATCACATGCCCACTTGCTAAGAAATCATATAAATCAATTAAAACTAGGACCGATGAAAGGATACAACTTCCAATTTAGCATAGGCACGTTCCACACTCAATGGACAGATTTATAGGTTTTATGATTAGGGTTAGGAGAGGAAAATCTGAAATATAGAGAATTAGGGTTCCTGGGAATTGGGGATTTTGGAATTAGGGTTTTTAGAAATTGAGGAAAATAAGAAATTGAAGATCTAGGGTTTAGAAGGTTGTAATGGAAGGGAAAAGAGAAAGACAAGAGAAGAAGAGAATACCTTTCTAAGAGGAGAGAGGAGGGATGAAAGACGAAGAATACCTTTTGAAGAAGAGGAAGAGGAAGGATTTACTTTGAAATCCACCACCAAACAAGCTTCTACCCTTTCACAATTTAATTGGAAGGGAGGGTTTTTTTAATTAAAAAAAAACCATGGAAAATAAAGAGGAAAATTTCTTCGCACAAGAGAGCTCTACTCTTCTTCTTCTTTTTTCTTCTCAATAACACCACCAGGGTTGGAACTCCCCCCATGCTTTTATAATAAAAAAATCGGAATTAAAATCCAGCATAATTACAACTATGACACTCACTTAAGTGGCCCATCGTCCAAAATAAGAAAACTAAAACATATATTATCAATCCCAACCATCAAATAACTCCTAAAAATACCAAAAACCATAAAGAAAGCAAGATCAGAGTCCAAGGGGCCCAGATCTGGTGGCCCGATGGCCTGATCGACAAGATCCAACGGTTGGATCGACACAAAATAGAAATCCTATAACTAAAATAGTCTCCTAAGTAGCCCACATGCATCATCCCAAGGTGGGGTCTTCCTGATGCACGTCCAATGCATGTGGGGTCTTCAAAACGGCCCGGCGAGCCCAATCTGGAACTCGTCTCTCATCCACAAAGAAAGTTGTGTTGATGTGGGTGGTCGTCTCCATATCTGGTACACTCGAGTAGGTCCTCTGATGTTCCCATCAACATCTTTAGAGTAAGATTTTTATGCAACCATGTGTGTGGGGTCCACTATCACATCTTTATAAAATCCACTCGGTCCATCATGCGAACCCACTCCTCATCTTGGCTAGGCTCATCATATAAATGGATTGGATGATTTATACAGAACACTATGGGCCCAACATACAATATTGTAGATTTTAACAATGGGCATTCCCATTCCAACTGTCCCGTGTGGTGCGACCCACCTATGTTTTGAATCAGTCTATTTTTTTTTCGGCAATAGGGGTGAACTGAAAGGGCCACACCTTATGGACAGAGTGGATGTGCGCCCTCCATCACCGTGGAACTCACACACCTAATTATAGCATAATCTTATTTTACAGTAGTCGTAGAGGATTGGCCTCTTTGTTTGGAAGATGTATATATGCAAACGGATTGCATGGTGACTAGAATTGTACACGAACCAAGCTAGCTCGGTTAACTCGCTCGAATCGACTCGGTAAAGCTCGACTCGACTCGAATCCAAACTGTGTTCAAGCCGAGTCGAGACAGTTTTATTAAGCTCGAAAAATTTTGAGTCAAGTCCGAGCTGCACCGAGCTCGACTCGACTCGGTCTTGAGCTCAAACCCGAATCGGTTCGGCTCGACTTGATTTTTTCACCGGGTATATATATTTCAAAACATTAAAAAAAAAAAAAAACAAAAAAAACAGCCCACTCGAGTCTCGACCGTTCTCCAGCACCCGACCCTAAAAACCCTAACCCAATCCAGCAGTCCAGCGGCAGTGCCCGACCCAGACCCTATCAATCTCTCTCTTCTCATCTCTCTCTCTCGTTGTTCTCCAGTGCCCGAACGGCGACCACTCTCCTCTCCTCTCTTTCTCACTATTCTCCAGCGCCCGAACGGCGACAGGCGACTAGCAACTACTCTCCTATACTCTCTCTATTCTCCAGCGTCCGCCTGGACAACCGGCAACTAAAAGGTACTCTCCCCTACTCCTCTCCTCATCTCTCTATTCTCCAGTGTCCGTCCGATTAGCAGACCCCACCCGACCATTGGCCTGGTGGCTATGGCCCAATCAGATGATCAGACCCCACCCGAAAACTCGAACTCGGCTCGAACTCGAACTCGGCTCGAACTTGGCTCGAACTTGGCTCGAACTCAGCTTGAACTGGACCGAGTTGCTGACCGAGCCGAGCCGAGCCGAGCCGAGATGCGAATCCAAGCTCGATAACCGAGCCGAGCCAAGTTCGAGCTGAGGTATCTTGCTGGCCGAGCCGAGCTGGGCAAAGCTCGACTCGGATCAACTCGTGTACACCTCTAATGGTGACCCTGACACCACGGACCTTTTGCGATGACCTAACGTGACGCAATTTGATTGCCCCACGTGCCGGTGTTAGATACCCATCAAGGAAAAAATTAAGGATTAAGCTCTAACAACTTAAATGTTTTAGCATTGTTAACAAAAATAGAATTTCGGCATACCGCATATGGAAAATTTCCATTTTGAAATTTCAATTTGCACATGTTTTTTGTGTCATAAACAACCTGAAACTGACACAACACCTAATCTTGAATCCCTTTCCAATGTGACACTTGCAATTGAAATAGTCCTGAATCACAATGCCAAGAGAAATGTCTTCCGTGATAAAAGAAAGCTTCTTTATTCTATGAGTTCTATTGTTTACAAGAGTGATTTTATACTTAAGGTATCCTGTTAAGTAGAAAAAATTTAAGAGCATCCTGACAAATTCAACGCAATGCTTAAGAAAGGAAAATCAGCAGTTGGTTATCATGATTCTACTGTGAACCCACATACATTACCAGAATTTCACCACTAGAGCTTGCATGCACAATTTTTCTCAATTTGTAATCATATCAAGCTTTTGTATCAGCAACATATCACGCTACTTTACAGATCAAATACTAAAAATTGAGACGTCGATAACTATAAAATTAGGAAGAATAAATACAATTACGCAATTTGAAGAAACTAATAATATGAGAAACCCCCACTTACATAGCCAAGAAGTGCTGAAATGAGTAGGAAAATGAAACCCATCAGCGTGATCTGAAGCACAAATAGCAGCAACTGTTTAGTAAATAATCAACAAGAAAACTTATTCAAACTTTTTAAATGTAAGTTTGAGAGAACAAGCTTATCAAAGAATGTCTTACCATATTTGGTCTGGAGAAGCACCCAAGTGTTTAAGCATAGAAACCAAAAGAAAAAGGAAAACAAAAAAAAAAAGATGTTAATGATTTTTTCAGTAAAGTGACCCTGAGAAAGTAAAGTGGCAAAGAAACAGTTAAGGGACGGGCATCAAACAAGTCCACTTAATAAGGTCAGTTAAATGATAATTGGTTAGTAGTACTAAATTTAAGGTTCTAAAAGGGCATTACAAACTTTCAATATAACAAAAGCATATGTAGAACTGAATTCATTCACCGTCAAGAATTAAATAGTACAAGATTTTTGGAAAGATTGCGAGTGTAGAACAAAACCAGATAAGCACTCAATCCTATAAGAAATGAACAAAAAGTATCAGGAACCTCCCTCCGCACAAATGTTATAAAGCCTATGTTGTATTTTGTGTTTTAAAATATGATTTTAAAACTTTTCGATGTTTCCAAATTTTTAGGCTGTGGCACGTGGCACATACGTGTGCATATCCGTGTGGATGTGCCCGTTCACTGCGAGAATACTCACATAGGTCCGAAGGGTTATATCCCTTCTTTTGTTTTTAAAAGACATGTCTTTTCACACGAGTCCGAAGGACTGCACCCCTTCACCTTTTGTTTTGAAAAGTTGTGTTGGTTCAGGCCCAAGGTTTGCACCATTTGGGTTTAAACTCAACAGTCACAACCTTTTTTAAAGGGTGTCTACTCAAAGTGCATAAATAGACTCATCATCTAGTTTTTATATAACAAAGAAAAGTCTGGTTTTGCTTTAATAGTGTGGTTTAATTGTTTTCTGATTTGGGTTAAGACTGCAAGTGGTTCAAGCTCATGCACATCTAGTTTTTATATAACAAAGAAAAGTCTGGTTTTGCTTTAATAGTGTGGTTTAATTGTTTTCTGATTTGGGTTAAGACTGCAAGTGGTTCGAGCTCATGTACAGTGAGTGCATGGCTAGGACCAGGTGATAGTTGTTGTATCCTAGAGGTCGATTGCCTAGAGAATCTTGTTGCACATGGGACGCGGTCCAAGGAGGGCAAATTCGATTTTAAGCCAAGTAATTCCAAATCACGCCTCGCCTTCTACAATTCAATAATTTCCTTTTTTTTTAATTTTATATAGTTTAGATAGTTTTCCAAACACTGAATCCATCAATCTTGAAATCAAATTTTTTATTGAAACACTATCTAGAACTATGGTTGTGTATGATTGCACTTCAACTATGCCATGTGTAAGTTTGAAGAGTCACTATTTCTAGAATGGTGCAAATCTAACGAGTCTAGCCACTTGGGTACGGGCATATGAAGCCAACCAAAGTAAAAAACAATTGCCCACATGGTGGTCATGGTATTTTCAGATAGTCGGTTCTTTTTCATGTACATATGGATATCTAGAAGAGAAAATGGGCAGTGTCTCCTAGTTCTGTGTCTTGTGATATGTCCATGGCATGCATGGCCAGTGCCCAGTTACATGAATTGTACACTAGAGGTTCCGACTTAATAGGCCACTATTCACCAGTTATGATCAAAGCCGTGACCATTGTCTTAAAACTGGATGTTTAAAATGGAAACTATTTTAATTTTAGGCCATTGATCATATGGTTAGGAGTAGGCCTTTCCCTTCTTTATGGTGGGCAAATCCATGATGAGCAGCTCACCGCTGCATTTTCTCTGTAGAGAATCTAGAGAGAGAGAGAATAGATCAGATCTCTAGAAAACCTATCAGAAATTCAACAGATCAGATCGTTTGCGTTCGCATTCTCTGGGTTTAGTCCTGGTGTGCATGGTTGTTTCACTTTGAGAAAAGATGTGTTCTTGCTGTGTTGCCCTCCGTATCTGGGTTCTTTTCTTTTTGAAGATATCATATGATTATTCGTGTAGTATAAACGAAGGAAGGTTGCATACGTAAGAGTTTTGATTTTCATGCATGATTTCATATTTAGATCTGTTTTGTTTGTGGTACATTTTGAGTTTAAATGAATTGTGACCAACCGCCTAGTTATTTACAAAAATTTGTTGTTTGTTGTTATTGTTCATTCGGTGTTTTTCGGAACACTGAATGCCCAGATTGTAGGGATTTTAGATGGAAGAACTATGCATTGTTAGGTCATGCCACAAAAAAAAAAAAAAAAAAAAAAAAATGGTCACGTAGAATGATTTTTGTAGTCCGACCACCAAACATACAGGTGGACTACATCTTTCCTTGATCCAGAGTGTTAACATGGTGGGCACCATCATGAATTGGTTATACCTTGAAAACTTCCCTATTGGAAATATGATGGGTCGATTTTCTCCTGCAGAATGTGAACCATTGCCTAGATCATCCAACTGTTGAATAGACAGTGATGACTGTCCAATAAAAGTTTCATTTTACTGATGTGTCCATCTATAATGAGACGTACCAGATGAATGGTTGTGATCACAGAAAATAGGGCCCCACATGTGTGGTTGCTAAGTCGATCAAAGACAAATGGCCACTTTGTTACGTTGACTAAGCATCGTCTAAGTACATCATTGATCTTTGTCCAAGTATTGTAATGTATGTCAGTTTCTTGATGGCAAGTTGTGTTGGGTTTGATTGAATTATGATTGAAGGTCTTGCTGTAGTGTGATGGCAAATATTTTGGTTGAACAATATTATGTGGGAACATTTCTAACATGCTCAAGACATTCTTTGGAGTCATTCAACTTTTAAAGGCTCAGGCTTTGGAAAATTCAGATTTGCTTTTATTTATTTTGGAGAGAACCTTTTGTTATGGATTCAGAAGGTTTGTCAACAGTTACCATCAGTTTATTGCAGTTACTGTCTCTCATGGTTTAACCACATTAGTGACAAGCTGTTGATATTTATTTTCCTTTTGGGCCATGTTTCTTTTTCTTAGTTGGTAATATATCAACCTCAGTACAACTACAAATAGTATTTCAAATATGAACTAATGTGGACCTCAACTATAAATTAAAAACTACTATTCTCGCTGTAATACTTTGATGTGGATGTTAAGAACTTGGGTTCTTTCTTAAGCTGCACAATATTTTTCTGTTTCTTCTCACATTGTTGAATAAAGAATATATGCAGATTAAAGGCATTCCTCAAATGATTTTTTAATGTAAAAAGCGTCATCTTATTGCATGCATAACCAATACACAATTAGAGTTTTCTGTATAATGGCTCACCTAGTTCCACTATTTCAATGAAACTAATCCCCCTTGAATTTGAGGTGACTCAGAAAATGAGAACAATGTCAGGTAGGATCCCCATTTACCACTTTTTTGCTGCAATCTCAAGTGACCCTAGTGACCCTTTCTCATCCCATTTTTGGTGGAGCACATCTCAGAATGAGAAACTTAACAGGCCCGACCAAGTAGGCCTATCCATTAAAGCAAAGGATAGGAATCACCCAAATACATAACAACTCCAGATACACCTTTAACCAGAACACCAGCTATGAAGTTAGGCCCCTTAGGAAATTAAACTAAAAGTAGTGGATGACACAGCTACTCCTTCTATCCCACTAACCCTAAATAAATGCTTCTAGGAGCAAGGAGCAAGGAGCAAGGAGCAAGGCTTAGAACCCAAGGCCCATGATATGGCACTTCCTAAATCACCTCCCACAATGGAGTCAAGCAACACCATAGAAAATTGCTGCCCAGTTTTAATTGCTTCCAAATTTACATGATT
This sequence comes from Magnolia officinalis, assembly GCA_021015155.1. NCBI lineage: Eukaryota > Viridiplantae > Streptophyta > Magnoliopsida > Magnoliales > Magnoliaceae > Magnolia > Magnolia officinalis. The sequence continues at coordinate 5,840,357 of JAJHSJ010000012.1, read as the reverse complement.
GGAGTAATCAACAAGTGAAGGGCAGGAGAACACAAACTTGGTACAACTCAGGTCATCTCTAACAACATCCGATACTTTCCCAAAGAACTTCCACACAAGGACTTCGGTGTTCCTTAGTATACATAATTAGGAAGTAACCCACAATTTGCAAATTTGCAATTACAATTCTGAGTCAAACTAGAAACTAATGTAATCAAAACTCAGAGACCAGTCCCTCAATGAGAATGCAAAAGGAGAAAATCACAATTTGGTCATTTACAGCAACCGACAAGTACTTGCACTGTTGAATAGAGTTCACACCACTTGGCATATGCATAAGACAGCCCATAACATAGAATGCATGACCAAACAACTAATAGAAACCACGACCAAGATGAGTTCAAAGAAACATGCAATCTTCGCAACAGATGCAAATTGACTGTCAGATAACTGCTCATTTTAAAGAAAGCACTTACGGCATCCAAAGAGGAAAGATATGAACACATCGAGTCCAGAAGGGTTGTAACACATATTTCGCAACATAGGACCTGTCCACTCCGCTATACTTGTACTTATGCAAGGCAGCAATGCCATGATGACCGATGTACCCCATCTCGCAACTCAAAACCTGGACTTTCAAGGGTAGTTACACACCTCCAATACTACCTGCTTAATTACAGAAAAAAATGAGATGAAAGTTGGACAATGTTGGATATTTCCATTCAACAACAACTCGAAAGCAATTTCCAGATGAAATAAGATGTGATGCTCGATTGGAAGAAACAGTGTTTTTTGTTTAAACCGAGCAGCAGAAAGAGCAGGGCCCACCTTTTTTGTCATCTAAGCCATTCATCTGATGGGCCTAACCCTTATATATAACAGCCCTTGTCAGATGATCCCAACCAGAAAAACAGAACTGGGAAATTACAACCGATGGTTCGCATTTAATGGCACCCAAACAGACGTTAGGATCATTCGATGAAGGAGATTCCCACAGGGACCCCAATCCACCACAGGCCCCACCAAATGAACGGATGAGATCACCAAAATGCAGGCCCCACGATGCACTATGCTTGGCAATTGCTAGACGGAAGCATCATGCACTACAGATTCCTCCTTTCACAGCATGTGAAATTATCACTGAAACGATCGAAAGAACTATAAAATAAAAGGAGAATAAAAGGATATATATATATATATATATATATATATATATATATATATATATATATATATATATATATATCAAATTCAATCCCTTTATAAATTATTCGAGTCATCGCCAATTTGAAATAAAAATAATAATAATAATAAATGATAAAAAATGCGACGAATCAGATACTACATGTGACAAAAATGCGACGAACGTCGGAAAGAAAAAATGAGATCTGAAGAGAAAGAAAAGAGAAAAAAAGGAGGGGTTTTGGACCTTTTGAGTGGAAGAGATGGAGCGAGATTCTCGCCTTCTGTTTTTGCCTTTCTCCGGCCCTAAAAAGGCCAGAGCGAGAGAGAGAGAGAGAGAATTGAGGGACGCGATTGGCTACTACACCCAACAGGACCTGGCTAGCCACGGACAGTCCTGTAATGGGCTCTGTGGGGCTCACCGTGATATATGTGCATTATCCATGCCGTCCATCCATTTTGAAAGAAATTTATAGGGCTTGATCTAAAAAATTAGTAAGATATAATACTATAGTAGACCACACCACGGGAAGCAGTGGTGACAATGACCTCACCGTTGAAACCTTCGTAGGGCCCACCGTGATCTTTATTTTCCATCCAACCAGTTCATAAGGTCACATAGAACTGGATGAAGACGAAATATAACTTTCAGCATGATCCAAAACTTATGTGGACCCAAGAGGTTTTCAGCGGTAAGCATTTTATCCCCACTTTTTCCTGTGGTGTGGTCTATTTGAGAATTATATCTGCTTTATTTTTTGTGTCATCGCATAAAATAAGTTTTCAAAGTGGACAGACGGTGTGGATAAAACACATGAGTTATGGTGAGCCTCACAGAGCACCTGACAAGACCGTCCGTTTCTAGCTAGTCGCGGTCGGTAGTACTACCCATTCCCCGCCGAGAGGCGGTAAGAGAGAGAGAGAGGGAAATGTAACGTCCTATGCACGTACGCCGTTGCTTTGCCAAGGTACGGAGGCCCTTTGCAACGGTATAGTAAGGATGGTACGTTAGGTGGTTTTCAACTGGTATTGCATGTGTAAGGTGGATCTGAGCCGTTCATGTTCTGGAATAGTAAGAAACATTTCTTGGACGGAGTATGTTTATGAAGATGAATATTTAACGGCCAATACTCAAAACAAAGATTTTAAGATCGGACCATCAATGAAGCGTCATTATAACGGTGGTGTTGAGATGTGAACGGTTATTACTCTTGCTCGGGTGGTAGATTCTCATGAGTTACAACACCCGGCCAGGGGTTCGAGAACCCATTGGTGGTGAAATTCCACTAGCGCGAGTCCGTGGGGTGTGTGTGCGTGTGTTAAAAAAAAAAAAACTAAGGCCCCCTTTGGCACATGGATTCCAAATACCTTGAATTAGATATCTTTTGGATTTAAAATATCCTGGATTTGGAATCCTTCCATCATCATATTTGGCATCCTAGATTCATCCCTATGTAATCCAAAAGCAGCCATGCATAAGAGTTTGAAATTTAACTATTAAATTAACTTTAATATCACTAATTAGTGTACATATGTAATGTGTGTCAAAGCCCGTTGAAATATATACTTTGCCTGAAAATGATAAAATTTCAAGTATCAAATGAGGTATAGGATCAAATCCAAATGACTAATCAATGATTTTTTATTATTGATTTATATGGACAATGTTCGGACAATGCATATCATCACATTAAAATGATATTAGTGATGCAGTTGATAATATAATCATTTTGGGATATAAAGATTAGGCCATTTGCCCAATAGATTAGTAGCCTGGTGACACGCATGTGTAACAAGTGATTCTTGGAAGTATTTTAAATGTAATCTTAGTTTCCACTTCAAATTACACATTAAAAAGATTTATTATCCCTTCAAATTCCCTAAATCGATGTGCCAAACGACTCCTGAAGATAAAATCCGGAGGATGAGAAAAGCAATTGTACCAATGGGGCAGCTACCTTAGCAAAACCTCCGACACGGATTGCATACTAACTCAGCCGCTGCCAACTTAGCTATTGGTCGGTGCTCCATGAGCCCCACCAAGATATAGGTGTTTTAACCATGCCATCTATCAATTATTCCATATCATTACAGGGTAACTCAAAAGTTAGTATAGGCTCGGAAGTTATGGATCAAGTTTATATTTGTGTTTTCCTTTCAAATCTATCTAATTTAATTAATATTCATGGCAAATAACATTAAGTGGGACCTAAGAAGATTTAAATCAATGGGTTTTCATCATTATTTCTTGTGGTATGGTTCATCTTAGATATATGTGCCTCTTTTTACAGGCTAATTCCCTGAAATGAGTTACTTAAGTATGGCAATCTATGCTTTCTATCTACCTTGTTCATCAATTTTAACTGATAATTTCGGTACTTAGATCTTAAAATTGAAGAAATAGCCAAAGTTCAACTAAACACGCTAAGGAAATGATGAATTAAATGTCTGCTGTTGAAAATTTATTGGCGGCCACAAAAGTTTTGAATGAAACTGATATTTGTATTTTCCGTTCATCCATATCCATGATCCATGTGATCTCGTGACAAATTAAATAACAAATAAATATTATCATTGCCCTTGGAATCTCTCAACCGTGGAAGTCATTATTCATATGCTTCAATTTTGGGCTCAATTCCTAAAATGAGCTGGAAAACGGGATGGACAGTGTGGATAAATCACATACTTTTACATTAATGAGCTGGAAAAAGGGATGGACGGCATGGATAAATCACTTACTTTCACATTGGGCCAAGCAGAGTTACCCAGTGAGCAATCGAATTTCTGAAATAGCTCTTAAAATGGATGGATGGCTGGTATAAAGCACATGTATTGGGGCAGGTCAGGACGCAACCCGCGTCGCAAAACCCACTAGTCCATCAAAACGTTACCTGTGCAGAAGGAGCGACTTCACGTGGATATGAGATCCATACCGTCCATCAGGCTCGGTACCCTGTTTTTAGCTCAAAGCCAAAAATCGTGCCGTTTCAACACTCACGTGCACTACATCATGGGCAACAGTTGGATGGAAAGTCTAACCATTAAAACCGTCCAAATTGCGTGTGGGGTCCACCTTGGTGTGTACATGAAGTTTTAGGCATGGTTTTACAATTTTTCTATGATGGGACCAATCTAAGCCTTTCATGGGACTCAATTGTCGGATCCATGGTAAGAATGTGGCTGCACACCTGATGGACGGAGCGGATCCTATGGATGTTTATCCCACCCGTCGCTCCGTTGGTGCCGGTCAGGCCGTCCGCGTGCCAACTAAGTGGAAACGGATAGGCTACTCCCCCTTATACCAGCCAATGGCTGGTGGTGGGTGCTCTCTGGGGCCCTACCAAGATGTATGTGTTCCATCCATGCGGTCTATCTATTTTTCCATATCATTTTATGGTACGAGACAAAAACTGAGGTATATCACAATTTCAAGTGGACCACATTACAAGAAAGTTGTTGAATGAGCGTCAACCATTAAAAACTTTTTAGGGGCCATAAAAGTTTTGGATCAAGCTTGTAAAATAAACAGTACAGTGGGACTTAGGAGGATTTTAATGGTGGATATCCAATCACTATTGTTTTCCTGTGGTGTGGTCCACCTGAGATCCATATCCCTCTCATTTTTCGATTAAAGCCCTAAAATAATCCTTAAAAAGGAAGAACAGAATGGATGAAACACATACATCATGGTGGGGCCCACAGATCACCGACCATCAGCCACGGGGCTGGTGGCAGGGGGAGTAGCCAATCCGTTTCCAACCTAAGTTAGGCCGCCAGCGCAGTCCAGCCTCGCCATAATGTTGATATTTTCCTGATGCGTGAGTTGTACGCGGTTTGCAAAAGGCCCAAAAGGCTTACGCAAGGAGCTCATGCGCTGTAAAGCTAGGTGGGCCATCTGTGATGTTTGTGATAAATCCACCCCGTACACTTGTGGGGCCCTCTGTGATGTACATTCATTTTTCCTGCTCATCTCAGCAGATGTATTAAAATAAGCAGGTAAAATGGTTGGTCTCATGTCTAAAATGAGAGAGCAAAATGGATGGACGGTGTGGATTCATCGCAAACATCACGGTGGACCACTTAACTTTCCAGTAACTTCGTGAGAAAGCCTTTTGCAGGTAATTCCCGGTCTGGTTCATGTAAGCCCGCCTTTAATTTGCCGATCAAAACCGTTCAACTCATGATCTGATCCAAACCATCGAAATCAATGGACGGCCAATAATCTAAACATCGGGACGAGTTTTAGCCCGCTTGATGAATCGATCGCCATAATTTCCACGAAAGTATTTCACCATCGAAGCAAACGTATTAGCGGGTAGGATGTTTTGCGACGAGATGCATGTGAGACTTGTGGTGCTAATGGCAGGAAGCGGATTGTGTACCGAGAAACTGAGATGTTTGCATCTTATCCACGCCGTCCATCAATTTTCCCATATCATTTTAACATACTAGCATACAATTAAAGCATATCAAAAGCTCAAATGGACCACACCACAGGAAACAGTGAGGATAATGATGTCCACCATCGAAACCTTCTTTGGACCCAAAGTGACGTTTATTTATCATCCAACCTGTTCATAAGCTCAAACAGACATGGATGAAGGTAAAACAAAAATATCGGCTTGTTCCAAAACCTCTATGGCCCTCAAAAAGTTTTCAATGGTATATATTCAACTCACACTTTTCCTGTGGTGTGGTCCACTTGAGATTTGGATATGTTTCCATTTTAGTTGAAATCTCTAAAATTAACAGATAAAACTTATGGACGGAGTGGATAAGATACATACATCATGGTGGGCCCCACAGAGTTTACTCAGTACACTATAGGTTAGTACATTACTCGGTACGCAATCCACTTCCATAATGCAGTATCTGATAATTTCTCCAAATGTAAGGGAAGAATTATATAGCCCTGAGTCCAACATTATCCTCGAACGTCGGTTTTGGGCAGTCTCTGGCCGTGCGTCAAGGGAGAAATTTCCAACTGTACGACCCATATATGGCCCATCAACCTTTTGAAGCCCACTCGCTTTTCACCTCCCAAGAATACTCCCCAGCTGTACGGCCCCATTTCTCAGGTCGAAAATGCCCCTGCTTTTCCGCTCTTTAAAATGTGAGTGCTGGGGCTACCTTTTGCTACGGATTATAACCGTAGCTATGGCCGTAGCTATAGCCCCACAGTAATGTACTTCGATATATCGAAGTTCATTCAATATATCAAAAAAGGTCCAAAACTGTCCAGCGAGTTTGCCTCAAAATTCTTTTAATTTTCGATATATCGAAGCTCATTCGATATATCGAAAAAGGTATTTTACCTTTAGCTACGGATTATAACCGTAGCCAAAATTGTATTCTGTGCCAATCTATGAAATTTTTTATTTTTTTTTATTTTTATTTTTATTTTTTACATGGAGAACTTTATTCTACCTACAATTTTCTCAAATACATATTTGTAAAAATATGTATATATAAGCATAAAAAAAAAAAATTCTCTCTTTTTTTCATTTCTTTCTTTATTCATTTAACAAGAATATCTTCTAAACCAAAATTAGTTACTTGATGTACCCAATATGATTTTGGGGTAGGAGAAGCTACTTTAGCCAACTAACATAGTTATTTTTCAAGATTCCATCGGGTCAATGGTCGAAAATCCATTTCATTCACTTTGCGGTCAATTTTAATAAGTTCGTGGTCAATTTCATTCATTTCCATGCATTTTATGGTCATTTCTCTTCACTTAAATGTCATTTCCATGCATTTCACGGTCATTCTCGCCTATTTCGTGTTCATTCACGGTCATTTTGACGCATTTCACGGTCATTTCGACGCATTTCGCGGTCATTTCCCTTCACTTCACAGTCATTTCCATGCATTTAACGGTCATTTCGATTCATTTCACGGTCATTTTCATGCATTTCACGGTCATTCCAAACAATTCCGTATTGATTAACGGTCATTTCCACGCATTTCGCGGTCATTTCCCTTCACTTCGCGGTCATTTCCACGCATTTCGCGGTCATTTCCCTTCACTTCGCGGTCATTTCCATGCATTTAACGGTCATTTCGATTCATTTCACAGTCATTTCCATGCATTTCACGGTCATTCCAACAATTCCGTATTGATTAACGGTCATTTCCACGCATTTTGCGGTCATTTCCCTTCACTTCGCAGTCATTTCCATGCATTTAACGGTCATTTCGCTTCACTTCACAGTCATTTCCGAGCATTTCACGGTCTTTCCAAACAATTCCGTGTTGATTAACGGTCGTTTCCACGTATTTCGCGGTCATTTCCATTCACTTCGCGAAATGACCGTTAAATGCATGGAAATGACCGTTAAATGCATGGAAATAACTGCGAAGTGAAGGGAAATGACCGTGAAATGCGTCGAAATGACCGTTAATCAACACGGAATTGTTTGGAATGACTGTGAAATGCACAGAAATGACTATAAAGTGAAGCAAAATGACCGTTAAATGCATGAAAATGACCGCGAAGTGAAGGGAAATGACAGCGAAATGCGTCGAAATGACCGTTAATCAACACGGAATTGTTTGGAATGACCGTGAAATGCACGGAAATGACTATAAAGTGAAGCGAAATGACCGTTAAATGCATGAAAATGACCGCGAAGTGAAGGAAAATGACCGTCCGTGTTGATTAACGGTCATTTCGACGCATTTCGCGGTCATTTCCCTTCACTTCGCGGTCATTTCCATGCATTTAACGGTCATTTCAATTCATTTCACGGTCATTTTCATGCATTTCACGGTCATTCCAAACAATTCCGTGTTGATTAACGGTCATTTCGACGCATTTCGCGGTCATTTTCCTTCACTTCGCGGTCATTTTCATGCATTTAACGGTCATTTCGATTCATTTCACGGTCATTTTCATGCACTTCACGGTCATTCCAAACAGTTCCGTGTTGATTAACGGTCATTTCCACGCATTTTGCGGTCATTTCCATTCACTTCGCGAAATGACCGTTAAATGCATGGAAATGACTGCGAAGTGAAGGGAAATAACCGCGAAATGCGTCGAAATGACCGTTAATCAACACGGAATTGTTTGGAATGACCATGAAATGCACGGAAATGACTATAAAGTGAAGTGAAATGACCGTTTAAATGCATGAAAATGACCGCGAAGTGACCGTTAATCAACACGGACGGTCATTTTCCTTCACTTCGCGGTCATTTTCATGCATTTAACGGTCATTTCGCTTCACTTTATAGTCATTTCCGTGCATTTCACGGTCATTCCAAACAATTTCGTATTGATTAACGGTCATTTCCACGCATTTCGCGGTCATTTCCCTTCACTTCGCAGTCATTTCCATGCATTTAACGGTCATTTCGCTTCACTTCACAGTCATTTCCGAGCATTTCACGGTCTTTCCAAACAATTCCGTGTTGATTAACGGTCATTTCCACGCATTTCGCGGTCATTTCCATTCACTTCGCGAAATGACCGTTAAATGCATGGAAATGACCGTTAAATGCATGGAAATGACTGCGAAGTGAAGGGAAATGACCGTTAATCAACACGGAATTGTTTGGAATGACCGTGAATGAATGCATGGAAATGACTATAAAGTGAAGCGAAATGACCGTTAAATGCATAAAAATGACCGCAAAGTGAAGGGAAATGACCGCGAAATGCGTCGAAATGACCGTTAATCAACACGGAATTGTTTGGAATGACCGTGAAATGCCCGAAAATGACTATAAAGTGAAGCGAAATGACCGTTAAATGCATGAAAATGACTGCGAAGTGAAGGGAAATGACCGCGAAATGCGTCGAAATGACCGTGAATCAACACAGAATTGTTTGGAATGACCATGAAATGCACGGAAATGACTATAAAGTGAAGTGAAATGACCGTTAAATGCATGAAAATGACCGCGAAGTGAAGGGAAATGATCGTCCGTATTGATTAACGGTCATTTCGATGCATTTCGCGTTCATTTCCCTTCACTTCGCAGTCATTTCCATGCATTTAACGGTCATTTCGCTTCACTTCACAGTCATTTCCATGCATTTCACGGTCTTTTCAAACAATTCCGTGTTGATTAACGGTCATTTCGACGCATTTCGCGGTCATTTCCCTTCACTTCGCAGTCATTTCCATGCATTTAACGGTCATTTCCATGCATTTAACAGTCATTTCGCGAAGGAAGTGAATGGAAATGACCGCGAAATGCGTGGAAATGACCGTTAATCAACACGGAATTGTTTGGAAAGACCGTGAAATGCTCGGAAATGACTGTGAAGTGAAGCGAAATGACCGTTAAATGCATGGAAATGACTGCGAAGTGAAGGGAAATGACCGCGAAATGCGTCGAAATGACCGTTAATCAACACGGAATTGTTTGGAATGACCGTGAAATGCATGGAAATGACCGTGAAATGAATCGAAATGACCGTGAAATGCATGGAAATGATCGCGAAGTGAAGGGAAATGACCGCGAAATGCGTCGAAATGACCGTGAATCAACACGGAATTGTTTGGAATGACCGTGAAATGCACGGAAATGACTATAAAGTGAAGCGAAATGACCGTTAAATGCATGAAAATGACCGCGAAGTGAAGGAAAATGACCGTCCGTGTTGATTAACGGTCATTTCGACGCATTTTGCGGTCATTTTCCTTCACTTCGCGGTCATTTCCATGCATTTAACGGTCATTTCGATTCATTTCACGGTCATTTCCATGCATTTCACGGTCATTCCAAACAATTCCATATTGATTAACGGTCATTTCCACGCATTTCGCGGTCATTTCCCTTCACTTCGCAGTCATTTCCATGCATTTAACGGTCATTTTGCTTCACTTCACAGTCATTTCCGAGCATTTCACGGTCTTTCCAAACAATTCTGTGTTGATTAACGGTCATTTCCACGCATTTCGCGGTCATTTCCATTCACTTTGCGAAATGACCGTTAAATGCATGAAAATGACCGTTAAATGCATGGAAATGACTGCGAAGTGAAGGGAAATGACCGTGAAATGCGTCGAAATGACCGTTAATCAACATGGAATTGTTTGGAATGACCGTGAAATGCACGGAAATGACTATAAAGTGAAGCAAAATGACCATTAAATGCATGAAAATGACCGCAAAGTGAAGGAAAATGACCGCGAAATGTGTCGAAATGACCGTTAATCAACACGGAATTGTTTGGAATGACCGTGTGAAATGCCCGGAAATGATTATAAAGTGAAGCGAAATGACCGTTAAATGCATGAAAATGACTGCGAAGTGAAGGGAAATGACCGCGAAATGCGTGAAATGACCGTCAAATGACGTTCATCAACACGGACGGTCATGTCCCTTCACTTCGCGGTCATTTTCATGCATTTAACGGTCATTTCACTTCACTTTATAGTCATTTTCGTGCATTTCACGGTCATTCCAAACAATTCCGTGTTAATTTACGGTCATTTTGACGCATTTCGCGGTCATTTCCCTTCACTTCGCGGTCATTTTCATGCATTTAACGGTCATTTAGCTTCACTTCACCGTCATTTCCGTGCATTTCACGGTCTTTCTAAACAATTCCGTGTTGATTAATGGTCATTTCCACGCATTTCGCGGTCATTTCCCTTCACTTCGCAGTCATTTCCGTGCATTTAACGGTCATTTCGCTTCACTTCACAGTCATTTTCGAGCATTTCACGGTCTTTCCAAACAATTCCGTGTTGATTAACGGTCATTTCCACGCATTTCGCAGTCATTTCCATTCACTTCGCAAAATGACCGTTAAATGCATGGAAATGACCGTTAAATGCATGGAAATGACTGCGAAGTGAAGGGAAATGACCATTAATCAACACGGAATTATTTGGAAAGACCGTGAAATGCACGGAAATGACTGTGAAGTGAAGCGAAATGACCGTTAAATGCATGAAAATGACCGTGAAGTGAAGGGAAATGACCGCGAAATGCATCGAAATGACCGTGAATCAACACGAAATTGTTTGGAATGACCGTGTGAAATGTACGGAAATGACTGTGAAGTGAAGCAAAATGACCGTTAAATGCATGAAAATGACCGCGAAGTGAAGGGAAATGAACGCGAAATGCGTCGAAATGACCGTTAATCAACACGGACGGTCATTTCCCTTCACTTCGCGGTCATTTTCATGCATTTAACGGTCATTTCACTTCACTTTATAGTCATTTCCATGCATTTCACGATCATTCCAAACAATTCCGTGTTGATTCACGGTCATTTCGACGCATTTCGCGGTCATTCCCTTCACTTCGCGGTCATTTCATGCATTTAACGGTCATTTCGCTTCACTTCACCGTCATTTCTGTGCATTTCACGGTCTTTCTAAACAATTCCGTGTTGATTAACGGTCATTTCCACGCATTTCGCGTTCATTTCCATTCACTTCGCGAAATGATCGTTAAATGCATGGAAATGACCGTTAAATGCATGGAAATGACTGCGAAGTGAAGGGAAATGACCGCGAAATGCGTGGAAATGACCGTTAATCAACACGGAATTGTTAGAAAGACCGTGAAATGCACGGAAATGACTGTGAAGTGAAGCGAAATGACAGTTAAATGCATGAAAATGACTGCGAAGTGAAGGGAAATGACCGCGAAATGGGTCGAAATGACCGTGAATCAACACGGAATATGCGAGAATGACCGTGATATGCATGAAAATGTGGGTGAAGTGTAGCGAAATGAACCGCAAAATGCACGAAAATGACCGTGAAGTGAAATGCACGGAAATGACTGTGAATTTTCGTGAATGAAATTAACCGCAAAGTCAATGAAATGGATTTTCGACCATTGAACTGATGGAATCTTGGAAAATAACTAGGTTAGTTGGCTAAAGTAGCTTCTCTTACCCCAAAATCATATATAGTACGTCAAGTAACTAATTTTGGTTTAAAAGATATTCTTGTTAAATGAATAAAGAAATAAATGAAAATAAAAAAGGGAAAAAATTTTTATATGCTTATATATATGTATTTTTATAAATATGCATTAGAGAAAATTGTAGGTAGAATAAATATCTCCATGTAAAAAATAAAAAAAATAAAAAATTTCATAAATTGGCACAGACTACAGTTTTGGCTACGGTTATAATCCGTAGCAAAAGGTAAAGTGCCTTTTTCGATATATCGAAGGTCTTTCGATATATCGAAAATTGTTGGATTTTTGAGAAAAACTCACTGGACAGTTCCGGACCATTTTCGATATATCGAAAGACGTTCGATATATCGACGTTGTTTTTTTTTTTTTTTTTTAAAAAAAATTTTTTTTGCTGTTGTAATCCCACCGCTTTTTGTGGGTCCTATTATGAGGTATGTGTTATATCCAAACCGTCCATATTTTTTGCGAACTCGTATTAGGGCTTGAGATGAAAAATAAGACGGATCTAGCTATCAAGTGGACCACACTGTTAAAGGCTGTGGATGATTGAACGTCTACCATTGAAACCCTTTTAGGGGTTACAGAAGTTTTGGATCATTACAAAATTTGTTTTTCCTCTTCATCCAGGTCTTTGTGACCTTATGAATAGATTGGATGGAATATAAATGTTATGGTGGGCCCTACAAAAGTTTCAACGGTGAAAATCAATTTTCTGCTGCTCTTTGTGGTGTGGTCCAGTTGATCTCTGGATATGATTTTCTTTTTTTGTAATGCTCCGAAATGATCTCAAAATATGGATGAACGTTGTGGATATAATAAATACATAACTGTGGGGCCCATATAACGTTGATCTCTTTTGAACCGTTCGTTCAACTCGGAGTTCGAGGAGCGTAAGCGCTCGTCTTCGAGCACCAGGCGATCCGCCTCAGGAAGGAAAGCAGGGGCATTTTCGACCAGAGAAATGGGGCCGTACGCCTGGGGAGTATTCTTGGCAACTAAAAAGAAATGGGCTTAAAAATGTTTTGGCCCATATACTGGTCGTACAGTTGGAAATTTCTCGCGTCAAGGGCTGTTATTAGATAAATACTCTAACATACGGTGATGGTTCATACTCCTGCACTCGGTAACGGTACACTTTACACGATGAAATTAAAAATAAACCACTCGAACCCGCTGTTGATGGACCTTAACCCAATATTCATGCAGTGATCCTTACCTGTGATTAATGAGCTGACTGGTTTCATCTTAACCGTCCAATAAATATCTAGTAATCAGTAATTTAAAAAATCATTTCAGAGTAATATTTTAATTTTGTCACATCTAAAGTATGGACCAATATTTGGACCGTTAAACATGAGTCTCTTATGAACAAAATTACAAGTATTGAAAGAATGAGTACGAGAAACTGTAATCTCGTGGACTACCGAATTCTCTCTCAAAGGCTCTGCGAAAAGACGCGTTTGAACGCGTGTAACGCTACTTCCGAGGAGATTCAGACCACTTACATGAAACGAATATATGGCACGTGCAACTCACGTGAAGAGCGAAGAGAGAGAGAGAGAGAGAGGGACTTCGGTCAGGCTGCACGCGTATCGTATTATTGCGAGCCCTTTTGGACGCGGATTGATTCGCTAGAAACGGACACGGCTCTGCGGTCACCGTGATGTACGGGCTTTATCCACACCGTTTATTATTTTAGGGTTAAAGCTTAAGAATGAGGCAGTTCTAGGGCTCAAGTGGACCGCACAGTAGGGATTAAACATTTATTATTGAAAATATTTGAGGACCATAACATGTTTTGGATCAAGCTAATGCCTATGTTTTCGAAGGTTTCACCAAGGTGTTATTTAACACATCTGCTTCATGTGGTGTGGTCCACTTTACCATTGGACTTGAATGGCATTGATAAGTAGAAGAATAAAATAATGTGATAAATTTTTAAGGCTTGTCCAACATATCTACTCAAATTTAATAAGAGATATTCTAATTAGTGTTTTTTTTGTTATGTCTCTTATTTAAAATAAGCTTGTTTGATAAAATTATTATTTTTTAAATGGAAAAAGTTATTATTTGACTTCCTCTCCACTCGCTCAGTCTTAGACGTGCAAAGCCCCATTGTGTTGTCGGGTGGGAGGGAGTGAAAGGCAACCATGTTGTTCATTATCTTATCTGGCAAGCATCATAACCGAAATCCATGTCTGATGCAGGTGTGTTCTTTGTATCTTACTTTCATATTATTGGATACACGGATTCAATTTTCACATATGCATTATCAAATATGTTCTATCGATGGGTTTCTTATATACATGATGGGCATGGTGCCTTATTAATTGGTACAATGAACATGACCACGTGGCATGCATTGATTCATTCTCCTAAAGGTAGGCATTAGGGTGTGTACCTTCACATTAATGACAAACATGCATAGACCAAGATATTATCAACAAGAGTAGGATTTCTGCTGGTACTTAACACGTGGCAACCTTTGATTAGTCCACATCAAGGCACTGAAAATGGGTGTAAACATTTAGTGTGTAGCTAACCTGAGTGCAAGATAATCACCGTATTCAAATTCCAATGTGAAAATGGGACACGGGTTGTGTACTAAAGGAACTTCCTTGGACTAGAATCTTAGTGGGCCCCATCGTCATGTTTGTGAGACATCCACTCCATCCACCTGGTTTTTCCAAATTATGATGTTAGGATATGGGACAAAAATGAAACATGTCCAAAACTCAAGTGGGTCACACGACAACAAAAAGTGGGTAGAGAAATGCCTACCGTTGAAACCTCCATGAGTTTCATTGCAATGTTTATATACTATTGTTAGTACTCGGTTTGTTTTCTGTCATGTGTAGTGTGTGCAATCATGCCTGAATCGGTAAAGCAACTCGATCCAAACCGATCAACTTTTGACCCTAAGCGTCGAAATAAACAAATATGTTTGATGCGAACGTATATGACCACCTTTTAAGAAAATTAGTTGCTTACTCAATCACTTGGATAATTTTGTAATGATTAGGCAATAATTGAGGGTGGAAGTTTTTCCTTGAAAGTGGATTTCATATTGCCTTCCATAATAAATGACTTTTTCATAATACAGATGTAATCAAACAAAAGGAAAAACTCATAATTGGTCATTAAGAGTAACTGGGAGAATGAGTTTTTTAAAAGAAAGGCGTGATATTAGATAAATGACAAATTCAACATTAAATGTAAAATTGACTAAAAAAAAATTATAGCTAAGACTTATAGCTGATAGATTATCGCTACTCCTAGCATAACTTGATATAAAGTAAATTGATAGATTTGTTTGATATTGGATTGGATTGTGTCATGTCTTTGCTTTGTGGATTACCTGTCATATTTATAGATTTTTCCTGCACATCTTATTCTATATATTTATATAATTATTCCAGTGGTTATGTTTTCCTTTGTGACTATTCATCTTTTATTAGTCAAGTTCTATAGTTTTTATTTTATGCCTCTCGTTTGCCTTTCGTATCTTGAATGTTTAACTGTATTTTTCTCTCACTTGTTGGATAACCCAGCCACATTACTTTGTCGAACATTAAATGATATGTAGCATCGGATTTATTATAGGCACTATTCCACAAAAAGTAATCCAAGTATGTTAAAGATCCTTTGATCCATCTCCTATTTATGTTGAAATGCCACACATTGCCATTTTATCAACCTTTTTCTAAATGGTCAAAAATAGATTACAACCGTTTTTTCATATTGTTCACGAGGTCATTCCAATGGGATGAACTGAAAACACCAATATTAGCCCGTTTCAATACTTTTGTGGCCTATGAATGTTTTAACGGTCGACATTCAACCCTCACCTTTTTCTATCGTTCGGTCCACTTGAATTTTGAATCAGTTTCATTTTTGGGCCCATATCATAAAATGATACGGCAAACCAGATGAACATGGTGGATCTCTCATAAACATTACGGTGGGGCCTACCTAGCTTCCCGTGATAGGAAGTTCCCGCGAAACCATTCGCAGTCAATCCTCGTCCATGAAAATGAGGCAATGGACCGATGGACGGGGTGGATCTCATGAAAGTTCCACTCAAGTGGCCTTAGGTGCGAGAGGTACCGAGCCGAAATTGGATTGTGTACTGAGTAACTCTGTACGCTAAGGGGTATTGAGTGATGTGTCACGAGCCAATTGGCTCTAAGATGTGGGGCCGCTTCCC
Source organism: Magnolia officinalis (assembly GCA_021015155.1). Taxonomy (NCBI): domain Eukaryota; kingdom Viridiplantae; phylum Streptophyta; class Magnoliopsida; order Magnoliales; family Magnoliaceae; genus Magnolia; species Magnolia officinalis. The sequence goes on along the minus strand of JAJHSJ010000012.1, from coordinate 5,824,087 downwards.
TCCTCCAAACGACAAAACAAATACCGTTAGCTTCTCTCTCTTTCTATCTCTTATGTGCAAAGAGGAAACGTAGAAGGATCTACTGCTGCTTAGAGAGGTTTCAATGGTACTGAGTAAACTCTGTTGGGCCTACTTAAAATGGATGTAGTCTATCCATGTCGTCCATCCGTTTTTCAAGCGCATTTTAATGGTTGAGACCAAAATTGAATCATTTCCAATGCTCAAGTGGACCATGGAACAGGAAACATTGGGAATAATAATTTCCACCGTTGAAACATCACAGTGGCCCTTAGAGAGGTTTCAATGGTGGATGTCATTATCACTGCTGCTTCCTTTGGTGTGGTCCACTGGAGATCTGAATTTGCTTAATTTTCTAGATCATGCAGTAAATTTATCTGAGAAAAGTTATTAACGGCGTGGATAAAATCCTTAAATCAGTGGATCCCATAAAGCTCTACCCGAACGGATTAGTAGGACAACAATCCACTTACCTTCAATATCGGGTAACTCATTAAGCTAGCCTGTTGATTAAATTATGTGACGTTCACCATGATTTTGCATCTTATCCACTCCGTTCATCTATTTTACCATAAAATTTCAATGCTTAGAGCCAAAAAATGAATCATATATAAAGTTCAAATGGACCACACCACATAAATAATGTGAATTAAATGTCTATTGTTGAAAATTTCTTAGGGCCACAAAAGTTTTGGATCAAGCTTATATCTTTGTTTTCCCTTCATCCATGTCTTCATGATATCATGAACAGGTTGGATGACAAAAAAAAAAAATCATTGTAGGGCCTAGCAAGGTTTCAACGGTGGAAATCATTACTCCTGCTGTTTCCTGAAGTATGATCCACTGATCTTTGGATATGCTTAAATTTTGAGCTGAACGTCTTAAATTAGCTGTAAAAACTAATGGACGGCGTGGATAGACCACATACATTCAAGGTGGGCCCAAGTAAGTTTACTCTTTACGATAAAACCGTATTGGGTGACTTGTATGTAGTCAGATTTCTGTTGGAATAGAGGAGTGGGAAGCGAATTGCGTAGTGAGTAACTCACAACGCTTATCGTACTTAGTAAACTCTGTGAGGTCCACCATGATTTATGTATTTTATCAGCTCCGTCTATTAATTTTCCTAGATAATTTTAGGGCTTTAGCCCAAAAATGAAGCATATACAATGTTCAAATGAATCACACTACAAGAAACAGTTAAATTGAACTTCTACCGTTGATAATTTCTTGGGGGCCACAAAAGTTTTGGATCAAGCTTATATTCGTGTTTTCAGTTCATCCATGTCTGTATGATCTTATTAATAGGTTGGATGACAAATAAACATCACTGTGGGGCCTATCAAGGTTTCCACGTGGAAATCATTATCGCCACTGTTTCTTGTGGTATGATCCACTTGATCTTTGGATATGCTTGAATTTTGGGTTAAACCCCTTAAATTAGATGGAAAAACAGATGGACGGCATGGATAGACCACATACATTTAAGGTTAGTCCAATTGAGTTTACTCAGTACGATAAGAGTGTACTGAATAACTCAGTGCAATCCGATTTCAGAGGAGCAGTATGTTGGGGGCCTTACACAAACCTTAGGATCTAGCCTTCTGAAACAAACCAGAATTATGGAATAATAATGCAATGTAAAACAATCAAAGCATAAACCATACCACATAAGAAATTTACGTGTGGAAAACCCTCAAAGAGGTAAAAACCACGGGACTCGTCCATATCAACAATCCACTATGAAGTAGAACGTTACAACCTTCTTCACTCACGCAGGAGTGGATAAACAATAAGAGAAACAAAGAAAACGGAGAGATTTCACTGATTACGAGGACATAGAAGCGCTGAGATATAGATTGGACAATAGATAACCTCCACGAGCATAACCTACATTCTATAAGCTTCCTCTCTCTTTCTCTCTCTCTCTCACCTTTGATAGCCCTAAACCTTTTAGCAAATTCCTTGTAAAGCTTTAGAAAACTCTCTTGTTGTCCCTATAAAGCCCTAGGAACTCCTTTAAAATTTTAGGAAACTTCTTTTCGCATCCCAGTTGTGAAAGGACTTGCGACACGAAATCCGCGTAAAATCGCGGAACAAATCTGCGTAACCTCGACTGGTCGACCGAGTCCTCGACTGGTCGAGAGCCACCTACGCCCGGTCGAGCACCTCCTTCGACTGGTCGAGCACCCCGGAGAAAAATAGACCACAGTTGCTGGACTTTGAATCGTGCCACGACTCGTCTTCCACGATTGGTCAACCACCAACCTTCGACCAGTCGAGCAGGGCTCACGAACACGGTCGACGAGGGTCAAAAAACCATCAAATCTCTCCATTTTTGACCTAGGAGGGATCCACCTTCTTCAAGCTAGCCAGGTTCTTACAAACCTCAAACTTGCCCTTGAGCAAAAACCTTGGTCATCATGTCTGACCAAATATCGTCCGTGTAGACCTTCTCAAGCCATAACATCTTTTGTTCCAAAGTATCCCTAATCAGTGATACCGAATCTCTATGTGCTTTGACTTGGAATGTTGACTTGGATTCTTGCTCAAGTGTACAGCACTCTGATTATCGCAATAAACCACGTGCTCCTCCTGCTTCAGGCTAAGTTCTTGTACGAACATTTTCATCCAAAGCATCTCTTTACATGCCTCTGTGACTGCAATGTACTCGGCATCTGTCGTCGACAATACTACGACCTTCTTAGCTTGCTCTGCCAGGAGACCACTCCCCCTGTAAACGTGAACATGAACCCCGATGTAGACTTCCTGGAGTCTGTGTCACCTGTCATATCTGCATATGTGTAGCCCTCTACAAAGGTTTTCCGTCACCATAGCATAGACTCAACTTGGATGAACCTCTTAGATACCGTAGTATCCACTTAACCGCTGCCCAATGTTCTTTGCCAGGATTAGCAAGATACCGACTGACAACACCAACCGCTATGCTATGTCTGGGCGTGTACACACCATAACATACATCAAACTTTCTACCGCT
>JAJHSJ010000012.1:5771196-5820971 GCA_021015155.1 Magnolia officinalis | reverse complement strand
TTTTGTCAAAAGCTGAGGCGAACAATACATCTGCAGATGACCCCGTGTCAACAAGTATTCGAAACACTTTTCGATTGGCGATGGTCAGGGTGATTACTAGCGCGTCGTCATGAGGATGATGAATACCTCGGGCGTCTTCTTCTGTGAACGAAACGCAGTATTTTTCTCTTCTTGGCTCCTTTATTGGCCGAGCGATGATCATAAGCTCGGACTCAGGCCGACTGAGATTTCTAGAATGATTTTTTCGAGCGTTGTTTGAATCGCCTCCGCCGCATGGGCCACCGATGATCGTTCGGATTTCTTCCGTAGGTTGATTTTCAATCGGACATTCTTTGCTTGCTACGGCTTTAACCACATGATCCTTGAGTCGACCTTCTTTTATGAGTCGTTCGATCTCTTCTTTCAAATGAAAACAGTCACTCGTATTGTGCCCATGGTCGCGATGATAGTGGCAATATTTGTCCTTGTTTCGGCGATTAGGGTTGCTTCTGAGCTTATTGGGCCAGTTGACAAAGCTTTGCCTTTAATCTCCATCAACACCTGTTCTTGAGTCTTGTTCAGGGGGGTGTAGACAGAGAATCGTCGATCTGGTCGTTTGCTTGATCTTTGCTCGTCGCGGACTCGCTCGTCTCTACGTTTCTTCTCTCCGGTTGAGTCTGGTCCCTTTTTGACCGAGTCTCTGACCAGAGCTTTTGTTTCCCGCATCATCCGCGTCTCTTCGGCGTTTGCATATTTATCGGATCGTGCCATAAATTCCGCCAGAGTATCAGGTGGATTTTTGTCCAAAGAGGCCAAAAACGGTTTGTCTTTTACTCCCTGCATGAGTGCATTAAGCGCTGTTTCTTTTGAATGCTTTCGAACCTGAAGAGATTCAAAGTTAAAGCGCTTGATGTAATCTTTCAGTAGCTCTCCCTGTTTTTGGACTATGTTGTTTAGATGTACAGGGGGCTTTAATTTCCTTTTTCCGCCAATAAAGTTGGTGAGGAAGGCATCGCTGAGCTCGGCGAACGAGCTAATGGATTTCGGCTTTAGCTGCCTGAACCAAAGCCTTGCTACGTCTGTTAACGTAATAGAAAAGGCTCGACACATCACCTGATCGAGGCATCGTGCAACTCCATGTATGTTTTAAAACATTCAATGTGTTCGGCCGGATCAGTTTTACCTGTAAAGGGCGCGATTTGAGGCAATCGGAACCTTTCAGGCAACCGAGCCTGCATTATCTCGTCCACAAAGGGTGACGTTTTTACCTCGGACCTTGACTGATATGTGTGTCGGCCGTTTCTCATATCCGCCATTTCTTTTTTCATTTCTTCCCGCACCTCTCTTCTGAGGTCTTGAATGTCGGCCTTCCACGGTTCGCCGCTTTCGGCCGTTCCCTCGGCTGGGGGCCGACTACGCCTCCTTCGATCTATTTCGTGGCGAAGATCTGTGGGAGGTAAAACGGCATTGGCCGACTGAGCCGGGTGGGGCTCGGAGGCCAATTGAGGTTGGCTGGGTTGATGGAGCGATCGTTGCACAGAAGGTTGGGGATCGACCGCATCACCTACCGGTGCTGGGGCATGCGCTGTTTCCCCTTGGGGGGCTGCTGCACTTGTTGCTGGTATAGCCGCTCGAGCATTTGCTTCATCACGTTCATGTCAGACCGGATTTCCTGGACTTCCCGGTCCAATCGCCCATCGCTCCGAGCCCGCTGATTATTGTTTGCTGCGGCTGTCGCTCGGTGGCGATTATTAGGCGGATTTTGAGCAGCCTGAGGTGGCGGGTGGGCCGCCGGCCCTATAACGGCCACCTCATTTAATTCATCTTCCTGAATTGTTCTTCTCGTCATCACCATTATAATTGGAATATAGGGGGATGGCTTTTCATACGAATTCCCACAGACGGCGCCAAACTGTTGATGTCGATTTCAGCACGCCCTCCTGTACCCTCTGTTACCTGCACGTAGAAAAGAAAATAGCCGAAGACCTTGGCTCTAGCCAGAGGGACCTCCGATGCCTAAATCAGTCTCAGTGATTTACAGAGATAGCGTGTTAGGGATGGTGATGTTTTCGTACCTTTCACTGAGATGGAGACTCTTTATTTATAGGTTTGATAGGACCCTATTGTGCAGGGATTCTCTCCCTGATATCGCGGAGATTAAAAATATCTCGTTTCTGGTCTCTATCCAATCCCGGGATCCTGGGAATCGGAGATCCTCCTACAAGATATTCGGAAAGATATCGAATTATCTTTCCTTCATCTGATCCGGTCAAAACTAACTCAACCAGGCCGAGACAAAGGATAACTCGACCCGGCCAAAGCCGACTCAATTTAGATGGCTCGGATTTATGAGGCGAGATTACTGAGTCTTATGTGACACACATCCGAATAACTCATTCGTCGCTCCGTGCCGACTCAATTTGATTCGTCTCCTCAATTCATGACCTTTGACTCGGATCCAATATATGCCTCGGATACCCGAGCTATTAATCCGAACCTTCGGGACGCGGTTTTTATCCCCAACAGATGTGCCAAACGACTCCTGAAGATAATATCCGGAGGATGAGAAAAGCAATTGTACCAATGGGGCAGCTACATTAGCAAAACCTCCAACACGGATTGCATACTAACTCAGCCGCTGCGAACTTAGCTATTAGTCGGTGCTCCATGAGCCCCACCAAGATATAGGTGTTTTAACCATGCCATCTATCAATTATTCCATATCATTACAGGGTAACTCAAAAGTTTGTATAGGCTGAGAAGTTATGGATCAAGTTCATATTTGTGTTTTCCTTTCAAATCTATCTAATTTAATTAATATTCATGGCAAATAACATTAAGTGGGACCTAAGAAGATTTAAATCAATGGGTTTTTAATCATTATTTCTTGTGGTATGGTTTATCTTAGATAGATGTGCCTCTTTTTACCGGCTAATTCCCTGAAATGAGTTACTTAAGTATGGCAATCTATGCATTCTATCTACCATGTTCATCAATTTTAACTGATAATTTCGGTACTTAGATCTTAAAATTGAAGAAATAGCCAAAGTTCAACTAAACACACTAAGGAAATGATGAATTAAATGTCTGCAGCCACAAAAGTTTTGAATGAAACTGATATTTGTATTTTCCGTTCATCTATATTCATGATCCATGTGATCTCGTGACAAATTAAATAACAAATAAATATCGTCGTTACCCTTGGAAGCTCTCAACCGTGGAAATCATTATTCATATGCTCCAATTTTGGGCTCAACTCCTAAAATGAGCTGAAAAATGAGATGGACGGTGTGGATAAATCACATCCTTTTACATTATTGAGCTGGAAAAAGGGATGGACGGCATGGATAAAGCAAGTACTTTTACATTCGGCCAGGCAGAGTTACTCAGTGAGCAATCGAATTTCTGAAATAGCTCTTAAAATGGATGGATGGCGGGTATGAAGCACATGTATCATGGTGGGGCAGGTCAGGACGCAACCCGCGTCGCAAAACCCACTAGTCCATCAAAACGCTGCCTGTGCAGAAGGAACGACTTCACGTGGATATGAGATCCATACCGTCCATCAGGCTCGGTACCCCTGTTTTTAGCTCAAAGCCAAAAATCGTGCCGTTTCAACACTCACATGCACTACATCATGGGCAACAGTTGGATGGAAAGTCTAACCATTAAAACCGTCCAAATTGCGTGTGGGGTCCACCTTGGTGTGCACATGAAGTTTTAGGCATGGTTTTACAATTTTTCTATGATGGGACCTACCTAAGCCTTTCATGGGACTCAATTGTCGGATCCATGGTAAGAATGTGGCTGCACACCTGATGGACGGAGCGGATCCTATGGATGTTTATCCCACCCGTCGCTCCGTTGGTGCAGGTCAGGCCGTCCGCGTGCCAACGTAAGTGGAAACGGATAGGCTGCTCCCCTTGACACCAGCCAATGGCTGGTGGTGGGTGCTCTCTGGGCCCTACCATGATGTATATGTTCCATCCATGCCGTCTATCTATTTTTCCATATCATTTTATGGTATGAGACAAAAACTGAGGTATATCACAATTTCAAGTGGACCACATTATAAGAAAGTTGTTGAATGAGTGTCAACCATTAAAAACTTTTTAGGGGCCATAAAAGTTTTGGATCAAGCTTGTAAAATAAACAGTACAGTGGGACTTAGGAGGATTTTAATGGTGGATATCCAATCACTATTGTTTTCCTGTGGTGTGGTCCACCTGAGATCCATATCCCTCTCATTTTTCGATTAAAGCCCTAAAATAATCCTTAAAAATGGAAGAACAGAATGGATGAAACACATACATCATGGTGGGGCCCACAGATCACCGACCATCAGCCACGGGGCTGGTGGCAGGGGGAGTAGCCAATCCGTTTCCAACGTAAGTTAGGCCGCCAGCGCAGTCCAGCCTCGCCATAATGTTGATATTTTCCTGATGCGTGAGTTGTACGCGGTTTGCAAAAGGCCCAAAAGGCTTACGCAAGGAGCTCATGCGCTGTAAAGCTAGGTGGGCCATCTGTGATGTTTGTGATAAATCCACCCCGTACACTTGTGGGGCCCTCTGTGATGTACATTCATTTTTCCTGCTCATCTCAGCAGATGTATTAAAATAAGCAGGTAAAATGGTTGGTCTCATGTCTAAAATGAGAGAGCAAAATGGATGGACGGTGTGGATTCATCGCAAACATCACGGTGGGCCACTTAACTTTCCAGTAACTTCGTGAGAAAGCCTTTTGCAGGTAATTCCCGGTCTGGTTCATGTAAGCCCGCCTTTAATTTACCGATCGAAACCGTTCAACTCATGATCTGATCCAAACCATCGAAATCAATGGACGGCCAATGATCTAAACATCAGGACGAGTTTTAGCCCGCTTGATGAATCGATCGCCATAATTTCCACGAAAGTATTTCATCATCGAAGCAAACGTATTAGCGGGTAGGATGTTTTGCGACGAGATGCATGTGAGACTTGTGGTGCTAATGGCAGGAAGCGGATTGTGTACCGAGAAACTGAGATGTTTGCATCTTATCCACGCCGTCCATCAATTTTCCCATATCATTTTAATATACTAGCATACAATTGAAACATATAAAGCTCAAATGGACCACACCACATGAAACAGTGAGGATAATGATGTACACCATCGAAACCTTCTTAGGACCCAAAGTGACGTTTATTTATCATCCAACCTGTTCATAAGCTCACACAGACATGGATGAAGGTAAAACAAAAATATCAGCTTGTTCCAAAACCTCTATGGCCCTCAAAAAGTTTTCAATGGTATATGTTCAACTCACACTGTTCCTGTGGTGTGGTCCACTTGAGATTTGGATATGCTTTCATTTTAGTTGAAATCTCTAAAATTAAAAGATAAAACTTATGGACGGAGTGGATAAGATACATACATCATGATGGGCCCCACAGAGTTTACTCAGTACACTATAGGATAGTACATTGCTCGGTACGCAATCCACTTCCCTAATGGCAGTATCTGATAATTTCTCCAAATGTAAGGGAAGAATTATACAACCCTGAGTCCAACATTATCCTCGAACGTCGGTTTTGGGCAGTCTCTGGCCGTGCGTCAAGGGCTGGTATTAGATAAATACTCTAGCATACGGTGATGGTTCATACTCCTGCACTCGGTAACCGTACACTTTACACGATGAAATTAAAAATAAACCACTCGAACCCGCTGTTGATGGACCTTAACCCAATATTCATGCAGTGATCCTTACCTGTGATTAATGAGCTGACTGGTTTCATCTTAACCGTCCAATAAATATCTAGTAATCAGTAATTTAAAAAATCATTTCAGAGTAATATTTTAATTTTGTCACATCTAAAGTATGGACCAATATTTGGACCGTTAAACATGAGTCTCGTATGGACAAAATTACAAGTATTGAAAGAATGAGTACGAGAAACTGTAATCTCGTGGACTACCGAATTCTCTCTCAAAGGCTCTGCGAAAAGACGCGTTTGAACGCGTGTACGCTACTTCCGAGGAGATTCAGACCAATTCCATGAAACGAAGATATGGCACGTGCAACTCACGTGAAGAGCGAGAGAGAGAGAGAGAGAGAGAGAGAGAGAGAGAGAGGGACTTCCGTCAGGCTGCACGCGTATTGTATTATTGCGAGCCCTTTTGGACGCGGATTGATTCGCTAGAAACGGACACGGCTCTGCGGTCACCGTGATGTACGGGTTTTATCCACACCGTTTATTATTTTAGGGTTAAAGCTTTAGAATGAGGCAGTTCTAGGGCTCAAGTGGACCGCATAGTAGGGTTTAAACATTTATTATTGAAAATATTTGAGTACCATAACATGCTTTGGATCAAGCTAATACGTATGTTTTCGAAGGTTTCACCAAGGTGTTATTTAACACATCTGCTTCATGTGTGTGGTCCACTTTACCATTGGACTTGAATGGCATTGATAAGTAGGAGAATAAAATAACGTGATAAATTTTTAAGGCTTGTCCAACATATCTACTCAAATTTAATAAGAGATATTCTAATAAGTGTTTTTTTTGTTATGTCTCTTATTTAAAATAAGCATGTTTGATAAAATTATTATTTTTTAAATGGAAAAAGTTATTATTTGACTTCCTCCCACTCGCTCAGTCTTAGACGTGCAAAGCCCCGTTGTGTTGTCGGGTGAGAGGGAGTGAAAGGCAACCATGTTATTCATTATCTTATCTGGCAAGCATCATAACCGAAATCCATGTCTGACGCGGCTGTGTTCTTTGTATCCTACTTTCATATTATTGGATACACGGATTCATTTTTCACATATGCATTATCAAATATGTTCTCTTCGATGGGTTTCTTATATACATGATGGGCATGGTGGCTTATTAATTGGTACAATGAACATGACCACGTGGCATACATTGGTTCATTCTCCTAAAGGTAGGCATTAGGGTGTGTACCTTCACATTAATGACAAACATGCATAGACCAAGATATTATCAGACAAGAGTAGGATTTCTGCTAGTACTTAACACGTGGCAACCTTTAATTGATCCACATCAAGGCGCTGAAAATGGGTGTAAACATTTAGTGTGTAGCTAACCTGAGTGCAAGATAATCACCATATTCAAATTCCAATGTGAAAATGCCACACGGGTTGCCTACTAAAGGAACTTCCTTGGACTAGAATCTTAGTGGGCCCCATTGTCATGTTTGTGAGACATCTTTCTAAATTATGATGTTAGGATATGGGACAAAAATGAAACATGTCCAAAACTCAAGTGGGTCACACGACAACAAAAAGTGGGTAGAGAAATGCCTACCGTTGAAACTTCCATGAGTTTCATTGCAATGTTTATATGCCATTGTTAGTACTCGGTTTGTTTTCTGTCATGTGTAGTGTGTGCAATCATGCCAAATCGGTAAAAGCGACTCGATCCAAACCGATCAACTTTTGACCCTAAGCGTCGAAATAAACAAATATATTTGATGTGAACGTATATGACCACCTTTTAAGAAAACTAGTTGCTTACTCAATCACTTGGATAATTTTGTAATGATTAGGCAATAATCAAGGGTGGAAGTTTTTCCTTGAAAGTGGATTTCGTATTGCCTTCCATAATAAATGACTTTTTCATAATACATGTGTAATCAAACAAAAGAAAAAACTCATAATTGGTCATTAAGAGTAACTGGGAGAATGAGTTTTTTTGAAAGAAAGGCGTGATATTAGATAAATGACAAATTCAACATTAAATGTAAAATTGAATTACAACTAAAAATTATAGCTAAGACTTATAGCTGATAGATTATCGCTACTCCTGGCATAACTTGATATAAAGTAAATTGATAGATTTGTTTGATATTGAATTGGATTGTGTCATGTCTTTGCTGTGTGGATTACCTGTCATATTTATAGATTTTTCCTGCACATCTTATTCTTCTATATATTTATATAATTATTCCAGTGGTTATGTTTTCCTTTTGTGACTATTCATCTTCTATTAGTCAAGTTCTATAGTTTTTTATTTTATGCCTCTCGTTTGCCTTTCGTATCTTGAATTGTTTAACTGTATTTCTCTCTCCACTTGTTGGATAGCCCAGCCACATTACTTTGTCGAACATTAAATGATATGTAGCATCGGATTTATTATAGGCACTATTCCACAAAAGGTAATCCAAGTATATTCAAGATCCTTTGATCCATCTCTTATTTATGTTGAAATGCCACACATTGCCATTTTATCAACCTTTTTCTAAATGGTCAAAAATAGATTACAACCGTTTTTTCATATTGTTCACGAGGTCATTCCAATGGGATGAACTGAAAACGCCAATATTAGCTCGTTTCAATACTTTTGTGGCCTATGAATGTTTTAACGGTCGACATTCAACCCTCACCTTTTTCTATCATTCGGTCCACTTGAATTTTGAATCAGTTTCATTTTTGGGCCCATATCATAAAATGATACGGCAAACCAGATGAACATGGTGGATCTCTCATAAACATTACGGTGGGGCCTACCTAGCTTCCCGTGACAGGAAGTTCCTGCGAAACCATTCATAGTCAATCCTCGTCCGTGAAAATGAGGCAGTGGACCGATGGATGGGGTGGATCTCATGAAAGTTCCACTCAAGTGGCCTTAGGTGCGAGAGGTACCGAGCGGAATTGGATTGTGTACTGAGTAACTCTGTACGCTAAGGGGTATTGAGTGATGTGTCACGAGCCAATTGGCTCTAAGATGTGGGGCCGCTTCCCTCCTCCAAACGACAAAACAAATACCGTTAGCTTCTCTCTCTTTCTATCTCTTATGTGCAAGGAGGAAACGTAGAAGGATCTACTGCTGCTTAGAGAGGTTTCAATGGTGCTGAGTAAACTCTGTTGGGCCTACCTAAAATGGATGTAGTCTATCCATGTCGTCCATCCATTTTTCAAGCGCATTTTAATGGTTGAGACCAAAATTGAATCATTTCCAATGCTCAAGTGGACCATGGAACAGGAAACATTGGGAATAATAATTTCCACCGTTGAAACATCACAGTGGCCCTTAGAGAGGTTTCAATGGTGGATGTCATTATCACTGCTGCTTCCTTTGGTGTGGTCCACTGGAGATCTGAATTTGCTTAATTTTCTAGATCATGCAGTAAATTTATCTGAGAAAAGTTATTAACGGCGTGGAAAAAATCCTTAAATCAGTGGATCCCATAAAGCTCTACCCGAACGGATTAGTAGGACAACAATCCACTTACCTTCAATATCGGGTAACTCATTAAGCTTAGCCTGTTGATTAAATTATGTGACATTCACCATGATTTATGCATCTTATCCACTCCGTTCATCTATTTTACCATAAAATTTCAATGCTTATAGCCAAAAAATGAATCATATATAAAGTTCAAATGGACCACACCACAGAAATAATGTGAATTAAATGTCTATTGTTGAAAATTTCTTAGGGCCACAAAAGTTTTGGATCAAGTTTATATCTTTGTTTTCCCTTCATCCATGTCTTCATGATATCATGAACAGGTTGGATGACAAAAAAAAAAAATCATTGTAGGGCCTAGCAAGGTTTCAACGGTGGAAATCATTACTACTACTGTTTCCTGAAGTATGATCCACTTGATCTTTGGATATGCTTAAATTTTGAGCTGAACGTCTTAAATTAGCTGTAAAAACTAATGGACGGCGTGGATAGACCACATACATTCAAGTTGGGCCCAAGTAAGTTTACTCTTTACGATAAAACCGTATTGGGTGACTTGTACGTAGTCAGATTTCTGCTAGAATAGAGGAGTGGGAAGCGAATTGCGTAGTAACTCACAACGCTTATCGTACTTAGTAAACTCTGTGAGGTCCACCATGATTTATGTATTTTATCAGCTCCGTCTATTAATTTTCCTAGATAATTTTAGGGCTTTAGCCCAAAAATGAAGCATATACAATGTTCAAATGAATCGCACTACAGGAAACAGTTAAATTGAACTTCTACCGTTGATAATTTCTTGGGGGCCACAAAAGTTTTGGATCAAGCTTATATTCGTGTTTTCAGTTCATCCATGTCAGTATGATCTTATTAATAGGTTGGATGACAAATAAACATCACTGTGGGGCCTATCAAGGTTTCCACGTGGAAATCATTATCCCCACTGTTTCTTGTGGTATGATCCACTTGATCTTTGGATATGCTTGAATTTTGGGTTAAACCCCTTAAATTAGATGGAAAAACAGATGGACGGCATGGATAGACCACATACATTTAAGGTTAGTCCAATTAAGTTTACTCAGTACGATAAGAGTGTACTGAATAACTCAGTGCAATCCGATTTCAGAGGAGCAGTATGTTGGGGGCCTTACACAAAACCTTAGGATCTAGCCTTCTGAAATAAACCAGAATTATGGAATAATGCAATGTAAAACAATCAAAGCATAAACCATATCACATAAGAAATTTTACGTGAAAAACCCTCAAAGAGGTAAAAACCACGGGACCTCGTCCATATCAACAATCCACTATGAAGTAGAACGTTACAACCTTCTTCACTCACACAGGAGTGGATAAACAATAAGAGAAACAAAAAAAACGGAGAGATTTCACTGATTACGAGGACATAGAAGCGCTGAGATATAGATTGGACAATAGATAACCTCCACGAGCATAACCTCCATTTTATAAGCTTTCTCTCTCTCTCTCTCTCACCTTTGATAGCCCTAAACCCTTTAGCAAATTCCTTGTAAAGCTTTAGGAAACTCTCTTGTTGTCCCTATAAAGCCCTAGGAACTCCTATTTAAAATTTTAGGAAACTTCTTTTTGCATCCCAGTTGTGAAAAGACTTGCGACACGAAATCCGTGCAAAATCGCGGAACGAATCTGCGTAACCTCGACTGGTCGAACCGAGTCCTCGACCAGTCGAGCACCACCTACGACCAGTCGAGCACCTCCTTCGACTGGTCAAGCACCCCGGAGAAAAATAGACCACAGTTGCTGGACTTTAAATCGTGCCACGACTCATCTCCCACGATTGGTCGACCACCAACCTTCGACCAGTTTAGCAGGGCTCACGACCGGTTGATGATGGGTCAAAAAATCCATCAAATCTCTCCATTTTTACCTAGGAGGGATCCACCCTTTTCAAGCTAGCCAGGTTTCTACAAACCTCAAACTTGCCCTTGAGCAAAACCTTGGTCATCATGTCTGACCCATTATCGTCTATGTGGACCTTCTCAAGCTATAACATATTCTGTTCCAAAGTATCCTTAATCCAGTGATACCGAATCTCTATGTGCTTTGACTTGGAATGTTGACTTGGATTCTTGCTCAAGTGTATAGCACTCTAATTATCGCAATAGACCATGTGCTCATCCTGCTTCAGGCTAAGTTCTTGTACGAACATTTTCATCCAAAACATCTCTTTACATGCCTCTGTGACAGTAATGTACTCGGCATCTGTCGTCGAAAATACTACGACCTTCTTAGCTTGCTCTGCGACCACTCCCCCTGCAAACATGAATATGAACCTCGATGTAGACTTCCTGGAGTCTGTGTCACCTGTCATATCTGCATATGTGTAGCACTCTACAAAGATTTTCCGTCACCATAGCATAGAGTCAACTTGGATGAACCTCTTAGATACCGCAGTATCCACTTAACCGTTGCCTAATGTTCTTTGCCAGGATTAGTAAGATACCGGCTTACAACACCAACCGCATATGCTATATTTGGGCGTGTACACACCATAACATACATCAAACTTCCTACCGCTGACGCGTAGGGTATCTTTTGCATCTCTTCTACCTCTGCCTTCGTCTTGGGACACTGTCTGTAGCTCAATCTGAAGTGACCATCCAGTGGAGTACTGACCGGCTTCGCTGCATTCATATTGAACCGCTCTAGGACTTTCTAATATACCGCTCTTGTGACGGCCAAAGCTTTCCGTTGCTTCTATCACGGGTTATTTCCATTCCTAAGATTTGTCTAGCCGGGCCCAAGTCTTTTATCACAAAAGACATGCCCAACTCTTGTTTCAGCTTGTCGATCTTCTTGATGTCTTTTCCCATATGAGCATGTCATCAACATATAACAGCAGCACTAAGAAATCACCATCTGAGAACTTGCGCGTGAACAGACAGTGGTCTGATTCCGTTCTATCATACCCATGTTTCAATATAAACGAGTCAAACTTCTTGTACTATTGCCGTGAAGCTTGTTTCAGCCCATACAAGCTCTTCCTTAGCCTACACACCATATGCTCTTTGTCCTTGACTTTGAACCCCTCTGGTTGGTGCATATAGATCTCTTCTTCTAGGTCACCATGGAGAAAGACAGTTTTAACATCTAACTGCTCTATCTCCATATCCATGCTAGCCGCCAACCCAAGCAACACCCGTATAGATGTCATCTTCACCACTAGTGAAAATATCTTTTCAAAGTCTATACCTTTCCTCTGACCAAACCCTTTCACCACAAGTCTGGCCTTGAACCTCATCTGTGAATTCTTCTGCTCGATCTTCTTTCTGAACACCCACTTGTTGCTCAAAGCTTTCTTACCCTAAGGCAATTTCACCATATCATAGGTGTGGTTCTAATGCAAGGATTTCATCTCCTATTGCATAGCTTTCAACCACTCCCTCTTATGCTCGTCGGCTAGGGCCTCAGAATAATCTTTTGGCTCTCCCCCATCAGCATAATGTACTCATGTGGCGAGTACCTCTTGGACGGTTGTCTGTCCCTAGATGACCTCCTCACTTGTGGCTCAACAGGTGGATCAAGTGGGAGCTGCTCCCCTGGTCCATCTTCTGAAGGAACTCCCTTGTCCTCTGCACATTGTTGTACTCTCCCGTCATCATGCACCACGGGAGGAATAATCGGATCCATGTTCTCTAGCTCACCTGAACTAGGCTGGTTCTTCTCTGGCTTACCAATGTTTTCTATACACTGATCTTTAAAGAATACCACATCTCTGCTCCTGACGAGCTTCTTCTCGGTCAGATCCCACAATCTGTAACCGAACTTTTCATCACTGTACCCTAAGAACACACACTGTCTGATCTTCATATCGAGTTTGGACTTCTCGTCCTTTGGTACGTGAACGGATGCCCTGCATCCAAACACCCTGAGATGACTGTACGATGGATCATGTCCAGTCCACACCTTCTCAGGCACTTCTCCATTCAACGGGGCTGATGGAGACCTGTTTATCAAATACACCGCCGTGTGCATTGCTTCTCCCCAGAACATCTTGGGCAATTTCGCATGGGATAACATGCATCTGATTATCTCAACAATGGTGCGATTCATTCGCTCAGCTACGCCATTATGCTGGCGAGTCTTGGGAACCGTCTATTCATGCCATATACCCAGGGACTTGCAGTACTCATGAAAGTCGCCAGTGTATTCACCACCATTGTCAATGTGGATGCACTTCAATGATCTACCTGTCTCTCTCTCGACCATAGCATGAAATAATTTAAACACACCAAAGACCTCGTCCTTGGATCTCAAAGCATAAACCCAAACCTAGGGCTGTTCACGAGTCAAGCTAGCTCGAAAAGCTCGCTCGACTCGGCTCGAGTCAGCTCGGATTGACTCGGCTTGAATGACCGATTTGAGCCGAGTCAAGCTAATTATCTAAAGCTCGAGTTGAGTTCAAGCCAAGTTCGACCAGGGGGCATTTCAACTCGACTCGACTCGAAGCTCGAACTCGAGCTCGACTCGGCTCGATTAATAAATATATTAAATATTAAATATTATATGTATATATATATATATATATATTATATTAATATAAGTTTTAAGTTTAAACTTAAAAATAAAAAAATAAAAAACAAACCCTAGAGTCTCTATCCGACAGCACGCACCCCTTCCCTTTCCCTTTCTTCTCTTTCTCTACCCACTGCCAGCCGCACGCCAGCCCCGACCACCACCACCAGTTTTCATTTCAGCTCCACAATAGTATGATTTCAATCTCTTGAGATCTACTTCTTGGGTGAGAAACCCAAGAAATTCGAGATGGGTTCTTCTCAGATTTGTTAAAGCTTTAAGGAAATTCAATGATCTGATTGGCTAGAGCTCTTTACTTGGATTTCTGATATGTGTTATACTCTATTTCTTTTCTAGTACTTGGATTTCTGATCTGTGTTATACTCTGTTTCTTTTCTAGTACTTGGATTTCTGCTAGTGGAAGAAGATCAAGAACATATTGGTTCTTACAGGTTTCTTCATCCGATTTAAAGCTTTGTTTGGTTTTTTCATCCGGTTTTGCTTTGATTCTTTTAAGATTTTTGAATTTTTCATCAATGGAGGAGGATTAAGAACAGAATCCATTACTCTCTCACCCAACAAGCTCGAGCTCGACTCGAACCATTAGCTCGACTCGAACTCGACTCGATAGCTTTGACAAACAAGCCAAGCTTCAATGTTGAGCTCGAGCTGGAGTACATCATGGACAAGCCAAGCTAAGCTTGGCCCACCTCGACTCGACTCGGCTCGATGCCCACCTCTACCCAAACCCTCCTAGATGCATCATCTATAAAAGTAACAAAATACAATGCCCCACCCAAGGTTTTTGTCCTTATAAGACCATAAACATCAGAATAAACCAAATCTAATGCATGCACTTTATTAACATCAGAAACAGATTTAATAAATGAAACTCTATGCTGTTTCCCTGATAAACAATCAAGACAGGTTTTGAGAGGTGTACCTGTCACGTCTGGAAGGAGCCGCTTCTTTGCTAGTACTTGAAGCCCTTTTTCACTCATGTGGCCTAAACGCTTGTGCTACATGTCAATAACTGAATCTTTCGCTGCGTTCAACTCACCCTTGCACATACCAACACTTACCTTGTAAAGGGTGCAACACTTCTTTCCTCTGACCACGATCAATGAACCCTTGATGAGCTTCCATCGCCCACCAGCAAATCGGCTTTTATAGCCATCACCATCCAACCTTCCCGTCGACATTAAGTTGAGGAGAAGGTCTGGGATATGCCTCACATCCCTGAGAACCAATGCGCAGCCCACATCGGTCTTCACACAAATATCACCGACTCCCACGATTTTTGATACGTCAGAATTTTCCATCTTCACAGTCCCATAGTCACCTGACTTGTAGCTTGTGAATAAGTCCTTGCGTGGAGTCGCATGAAAAGAAGCTCCCGAGTCTATCACACAGTCGGTGTCTTGACTCGTAGTCGTGAGACATACATCATGATTTGCAGAAAGAATAACTACAATATCTCCATCTGAAGCGACCGCAGTGGAATCTGATTCATCTTTATTCCCTTTTACTTTTTTGTCGTTCTTCTTACCACGACATTCATACTTATAGTGACCTTTCTTGCCACAATTTTAGCAATCAACATCTTTCCTGTTACTCGACTTGTCTCTTGATTTATCTCGGGCCTTCCCGCCCTTCCTGTTCTTTCCTCTCCTCTGCTCTTATGTTACAAAGGCTTCTTGCTGAGAAGACCCTTGAGATTTCCTCCTTGTCTCCTTATTGAAGAGACAATTGGTTACCTGTTCCATGGATATCTTTCCGTCTGGCGCGGAGTTACTTAGAGACACCACCAATATCTCCCAACTGTCAGGCAATGAACTAAGCAAAAGTAAAGCCTGCAATTCATCATCCAAGACCATCTTCATAGAGGAGAGTTGGTTCACTATATTGCTGACTTCATTCATGTGCTCAGCCACAGAACCACCATCCTTGAATTTGAGATTCACAAGTCGCCTTATTAGAAATATTTTATTACCGACTGTCTTCCTCTCATACAACCCTTTTAATTTTAGCTATAGGCTAGCGACTGAGGTCTCCGTAGACACATGGTGGAACACAGAGACATCTAACAATTGTCTAATAAACCCCACCGCCTTTCGGTCCATCTTCTTCCAATCATCATCAGTCATATCCTTGGATTTTATTGATATGCCTAAAATTGAAGAATATAGGTCCTTGCAATAAAGCAAGTCCTCCATCTTAGCCTTCCATATGGTCCAATTAAAACCATCGAGGCTGATCATCCTTGATGAGCCACCTTCCATAATTTAAAACCGATCCTACCCGTTCAATAAACTTAGCTTTCAATAAACTTAGCTTTGATACTACTTTGCTGGGGGCCTTGCGCAAAACCTTAGGATCTAGCCTCTCGAAACAAACCAGAATTATGGAATAATAATGCAATGTAAAATAATCAAAGCATAAACCATACACCACAAGAAGTTTTACGTGAAAAACCCTCAAAGAGGTAAAAACCACGGGACCTCGTCCAGATCAACAATTCACTATGAAGTAGAACGCTACAACCTTCTTCACTCACGCAGGAGTGGATAAACAATAAGAGAAATAAAGAAAATGGAGAGATCTCACTGATTACGAGGACATAGAAGCGCTGAGATATAGATTGCACAGTGGATAACCTCCACGAGTATAACCTGCATTCGATAAGCTTCCTCTCTCTCTTTTTTTCTCTCTCTCTCACCTTTGATAGCCCTAAACCCTTTAGTAAATCCCTTGTAAAGCTTTAAGAAACCCTCTTGTTGTCCCTATAAAGCCTTAGGAACTCCTATTTAAAATTTTAGGAAACTCCTTTCCGCATCCCAGTTGCGAAAGGACTTGTGACACGAAATTCGCGCAAAATCGTGGAACGAATTTGCATAACCTCGACTGGTCAAACCGAGTCCTCAACCGGTCGAGAGCCACGTACGACCGGTCGAGCACCTCCTTCGACTGGTCGAGCACCTCGGAGAAAAATAGTTCACAGTCGCTGGACTTTGAGTCGTGCCATGACTCATCTTCCACGACTGGTCGACCACCAACCTTCGACCGGTCGAGCAGGGCTCACGACCTGTCGACGACGGGTCAAAAAACCCATCACAGTAGATCCTTTTACGTTTACTCCTTATACGGAAGAGAAATAAAGAAAGACAAGCTAACGACATTTGTTATGACGTTTGGAGGAGGGAAGCGGTGTTGCAAAATATTGATTTTATAAAATATAATTTAAAATAAAATATAATAGAAAATATATTAAAAAGTTTTGTAAAAAAGCTTTCTGGGGTTTTTTAAGAATAGTCCCACATGGGAAAGGGAAGAGAAGATTTTGTGGTTTAAATGAAAACAGTGGAGTATTATAATATTTACTTACCTAGTCCAAGGACTATGGACCTTGCGTGTACACATTGGAACACTCGCGTGCTAGGACTTAGGCACGGGCACAGTCTCGGGCTCGTTGCGAGGGCGTGGGCATGTGAGACAGTGTGGCTGTAGAGGCGTTAGTGGCGCACTTCCCACGTGTCGTAGGGGGTCGCTCCCTTCGTGAACCGGAGCGAAACGTGTGCAAGTCGCGGTGCGACTAAGTGGCTAAGACGGGTGGCTGGTTGGCAGAGAAATTGGGATAGAAATCCCTCAGTATATATAGAGAGACTGAAAAGAGCTGTTGTAGTAAAAACTGTAACAGTTGTGCCATTAGTGCAGAGACCAGCTATAATTACTGCATGGCTAGCCCAATAACTAGAAAATGGCTAGCTGCTGTCTCACAACAGTCACATGCAGTAGTGGTTATGGCTCGTGCACAATAGTAAGAAAACGGCCATAAAACGGCTAGTTTTTTCAACCGCCAAAAATGACTTAATGGAATTTATGTCTCTGGACCACAAACCCCTAGCCACCATAGTCTATAAATAGAGGGTCTGGATGGGTTTTCAAACCATCTTTCAACCCACTCCAGCAGACCCATACGAACTAAGACAACCTACTACTCCTCTCTTATACTCTAATGATTCCAGCAAGACAGCAAGGGTTGAACCTTTGCTAGAAGAACAGACCAACGATGTGGTCTAGAACAGTTCAACTGAACCAGTGACTGAAGAACTGACCAGTGCAGTGGTTTAAATCAAGAGAAATTTATTCTCTTTCTTCCTTCTGGAATTTTTTCTTTTATTGTATTTCTGCCAGACTGAGTGTTATAGAGTTCCAATAGGTGAGCCTTTGTGTTTGCTGAACACAGACCCGCACTAGGCTCGTCGTATCCTGGAAACGGTTTGCCTGTAACCTATCAGCATACTCAATTCATTTGAATAGGGGCAAATAACGCTTTAAGGACATCGTTTCAGACGTGCTTCAGCCTGTCCTTATTCAAGCTATTTTTATTTTTCAATTTCTATATTATATAGAAATTATATTAATCTTGTATAATTTCCAACAAGCGGCCCCACGTCTTTAGAGCTAATAATCTCGTGACATGTGGACTCATTACCTCATAGCGTACTGACTTACTAAGTACAGAATCCGATTCCTGCCGAGCCCGGCTCGACTGAAAAGCAGGGTGGTCCTTATAGAATCAGAAAGCAGGGTGGTCCTCATAGAATCAGCTGAGTGCGTAATACGCACGCCTCTCGGAGTTTCCCCACAAAAATCTCTCCTCTCCACAGTTACAACACTCCCGGCCAAAGTGAGAAACGCCAAGTGCACACGTCTTGCACGCAGAAACAGCGCAACACGTGCGTGGCATTCCAGCCGCTCACAAGGCTATCCTCACACATGCATCTTAAAAATTCAGGTCGATGCTTTCATAGGAGATGCCACATATAAAACCGATGAAATAGTTACCAGGAGAAACTAACCAATGGTTCCGATTCGATTTACAGGTGTGGCCCACGTGACGATCGGTCGACATCGTACACGCGTGCGGCAAAGCGGAACGATCCGATTCGTCTCGATTTCTGTCGCTCGGAATCGCATTTCTTCTTTCATTTCGAATCCGACATCGAATTCGTGTAAGATTTCTGGCCTTTTCTTTACAGGCGATGAGAGAATCGAAGCTTTTCCAAGAAGCATACGATTCGAACACGACTGTCTTCGATTTCAATGCGGGAGGGACTCGGATTCGGGCAGCGATCCCTCCAGTACCGAGGTCTCTGTACTAGTAGGTTCTGTGGACCCCACCATGATGTATCTGTTTTATCCATGCCGTATATCCAATTTTCCATCTCATTTCAGTTCAGGAGCCCAAAAATGAGACGGTTCCAAATTACAAGTGGACCACACCACAGGAAACGGTGGTGATTGATTGCCCACACAGACCGTGATGAAGGGACAACACAAATATCAGCTTGATCCAAAGCTTTTGTGGCCCCGAGGAGTATTTAATGGTGGGCATTCAATCACCACTATTTCCTGTGGTGTGGTCCACTTGAGATTTGGATCTGCCTAACTTTTGGGCTATTCTAAAATGAGATGGCAAAATCGATGGACGGCATGGATAAAACACAAACATCATTGTGGGGCCCACAGCACGGACCAGTACCTCCCTCCCTCCCTAGAGTGGTCACCACCGAATCCGATTACGGGCGGGAGGAATTTTATTGCACGTGGCTCACATTTCCGATCTGACACGTGGGGCCCACGGTTGACGGAATATGTCCCGTAGTTCTCCTTTATAGGACATTCTCAACCGTTCAATTAGTGGCCTACACATTTACAAAAGCAACGCTCCATATTCAACTGAAAAAGTTCCTCATTCGGTTGCTGCGATCTTACAATACGGGAGGTATTTTGCCCATTCTCCATTCACGGTAGGGCTCCGTAGACCAACGGTCTGGATTACAAATCATAGGACCCAGTTGTCAGAACTGAGAACCATGAATGTATCACCGATTCCTCTTTTATACATGCACTGAGTGCGAGAAACGAGTCATGAGTTGGAAATGGCCAAACAGAGTAGAATCACAGTACTGTTATATTGGAGTTATTTGATACTCTGTCAGTGTACACTACTTGATACGCCAGCACTTAGAATTAAACTGACTAATTTGTGAAATCCACTGTCAATGAGCCAAGATCCCAAAATCAGACTGGTCGAACAATACTAACCTCTGATGCATGGCTACTCGTTTGTTGAAATAGGACCATTAGATTTTTTATTTTTTATTTTTCCATTTTCAACCATCCAATAAATGTCCCCTTATCTAATATAATCAAATAATTTAATAAGCGCGATTTTTGGTTCATGACACATCTAAATTGGGAACCATCATTTGGGACATTTAATTCAAATTACTTGTATACCACGTATACAATTTCTAAGTGCCTGCATATCATCCATCACACTCTGCCAGAGCATAAAAAATGCGGTGGAACAGATCTGACAGGGAATAAAAATAGGTGCAACCTTATTGGGTGTGGATAAGCCCACATACACTTAAAAGGTGTGTGTTCTTCTACATAACCCAAAAAGATGTGTATGGGTCCCACTGTACATACCATGGTTTTTAGTCTTGATGACTGGGATCAACTCATTCGGTCTCGAGTCGAGTCAACTCACTCAAGTTAGGTAGTGTAACGGCTTGACTCGTGGTATGTAGTAATGAATCCAAGTCGACTCGGGTGAGTTGTAATGGATCATCCAAGTTCTAAATCCATGGAACATAACCAATCAAGGGTCTAAATTTTCAATTTTGGTCAGACACATGTGACCGAATCAATCCTTCGATCCAACACGACTATATATGATAGGCAATGCATCGATAAAATGCATGTTTTCATGTGGTGCATTTTATCACAAACACAGCACATTGTTATTCTACATGTATGTAGTGATCAGTTAAGCAGTAGAAATGTCATCCTCAAATCCTACCAGCTATTCGCGGGCACCGCTAGTTCATCATTTCGAACTTGGGGAGGGAATTCAGCTGCAGGTAGATATGGTATATGTGTAGTTCAATCCTTATAATTCCATTGTTTCAATCAATGTTCCGACGTATGTCGATAGAGATGGAAGTTTGAATGAGTAACGTATGTTTGTTTTTCATAGGTTAGTGTGTCTGGATCTTCAAATGGGTTCTACGCAAAAATCGATTTTCAACTTAAAAACTGCTCAAGGCAGTTGATCATGCACTGGGGTGGCATTTACCAAGGACAGACGTGAGTTAGAAGCTGCATTTTTTCTTTTCTTTTCTTGTTATTAGCCGTTTGCTCTTTCGAAGGAGATTTTAACCATAGATTTTTCATATAGGAAGTGGATCCTTTTGGCTGATTGTCCTCCTGGGACGAGCACCTACAAACAAAGCGCATTGCAGACGCCGTTTGTGAAGGTTTGTTAGTTTTGCTTTCTAAAGTTGGGTTGGGTTTGGATGTTTAATTGACCTGAATTGCAATTCAACTAGGGGTCGTTTGGATGCCTGTAAATGGTTGATTTACAGGTGTAAGTCATTTACAGCCTGTCCTGTTTGGCTGTAAGCTATTAATGATCGTCTGTGTATAGAGGCCTGTAAATTGTTTAAGTCTTGTAAATGGAGAGCCAATCTTTGAAAATGTAGCCATTAGGCTGTAAATGGAGGGCCTGTAGATGAAATCACAGCTTTTTTCCTGTAAATTAAATGGGTCTAAAAGCTGTAAATGATTAACATGCATTGTTCAGCATCCAAACACAGACTGTAAACCATTTACCTGTAAATAATTTACAGCTAGCTTCATTGACAGGCATCCAAACGACGTCCTGAGTGGAACTAGCCCCTGCATTGAACTTACTATCGTCTCAAATACAACTTGAAGTGAATGGAATTGCAATTAGGAGTTTGGTTGTCATTATATATATTAAATGGTGTTGCTCCCACAGGGGACATTTATAATGAATTGAATCAATTGCAATTCATCTAAATCAATCATCCAAATTCTCCCGAATATCGCATTTTTTAATTTGTTGGATTTGGTGTTTTGAATATGAAATTTTAATTCAATTGAGGAGGCTAGAATCAGTCCCTCAATGACAATCTGTAAGTGCTTCTTAAATCGATGTGTTTTCTATTTGGGTTGCAGACTAGAGATGGCTACATGATTACAATTCAATTGCGGGACCCTAAGTTGCAAGCTATCGAATTTGTTTTGAAAGATGAGAGAGATAGATGGTTCGTATTTCTTTTTAGTTCTCTTGGACATGTGATTTTGATAGTGTGAATTTGCGCAGCATTCCAAGTTTTTGATTTGTGTTTAATGCATCCATGTTTTCTAGGTATAAACTAAAACAAGGAAACTTCCGGATTGAGATACCGGACTTGGCATCTGTTTCTTATCCGTCAATACCTAATGAATTGGTACAACACAAGGCATATTTAATGTGGGAAAGAAAAGGGAAGCCAAGGAACTCACCGCAACAGGAAAAGGTCGGTCTTCTTCTCACCTAGAGAAATGCCTTATTTCATTGAAGTTTGCTAATTCCATGCACATGTACAAGGCAGCTCCTCTACGTTGAGGCTAAGCCATCCTTCAAGTGAGTTCCATCTCGTAGATCCCTTGTTAAAAAAATCAGGCTAGTCCTATGATCAGGTGGGCCCCAATTTATCAAATGAACTTGGACAAGTTTTTCTAAGCCCTGCATTTGTTTCTAACGGTGCGGTAAATATGGTGAGTGGACCACCTGATGAACATCTAGGGTGTCACACCAGTTTCCTATGTTGGCAAATGTAGTGGCTTGTTGATGGGGCTTATACATGCCTGTAGGATTAGCAAACCTCTTAACTTGACTATTGCTAAAAATGGTAATTCTATCATATATGATGTTCCCAACGTAAGATATCTTCCTTGTTTAGCCTTTCAGTTTCGCACTGTCATTTTTGGACATCTCTAACATTTCATATCGTTCTAAGAACCAAGCAACAGTTTGGCAGATTGACCGGTATTTCTATTGAGATGTTGACATTAAAGTTGCGTTTGGATGCAATGTTGAACTGAAATGCAAATTGCAATTGCCTTCGTGAGTACTTAGATTGAGTGATTTGGCTCCAAGTTGCAATTTTGTTACTTCTAAATTGGAATTGAAACATGTGTTAAATTAGAGTCCGAGTTCCCTATTTGTTCCTAACAGGGAACTTCCCTTTTTGGAACTTAGTTTGTAGATGTGGGGCCCATGGTTGGCCTGTTCTAGCCATTGATTTGACAGCCCCCATCATGGATGGATGATTCCCCCAAAATCCCACAGATTGGAAGAGCATGGTTGACCATACTCTTAGATGTTTGGTATGGTCCCTTGACCTTCTAACTATGATAAAAGATATGGCTAACTCGTCTAGGGCCTGTTTATTTTTCCATTTTCCACAGAAAATGGTGGTAAATAAGTAATTATTATTTATGTGAGGAATTCATACCAGCCACCCCCTATGACGTTGGCAGCTATGCTAAAACTGAGGAAAAACATAAGATATGTAAAATCTATGGGGCCCACCGTGATGTATGCGTCTGATCCACACCATCCATCTGTTTTACCAGCTCATTTAAGGCATGAACTCAAAAATAAGGCAGATCCAAAGCGCAAGTGGACCACACCACATGAAACAAGGGGAACTGAATGCCTATCATTGAAAACTTCTTGGGGGCCATAGAAGTTTTGGATCAAGCTGATATTTGTGTTTTCCCTTCATCCATGTCTATGTGACCTTTTGAACAGGTTGGATGACAAATACGCATAATTTTGGGCCCTAGGATGGTTTCAACTTTCAATGGTGAACATCATTATCCCCCTGTTTCCTGTGGTGTGATCCACTTCAGCTTATAACCTGCCTCATTTTTTGGCTGATTTTTGAACCCACAGATTTTACTCACGCAATCCCATCTAATGCGATCCCGGTTCCCGAGGCATAATTACGCAGCTATTTTCCTACGGTGATGAGAAGTCATCGTTGTTTATTTACCACCATTTACTATGGAAAATGTAAAAAAAAAAAAAAAACAAACACGCCCTTAAGGAAAGGTATCTAAAAATCATCACGATAGCCTCCAATGAAATATTTTAACTACGTATACTAAAAAACCAAATCAAAGTCATGGCACATTTAGTTGCATCTATTACTCGACTCTAGTGCATCAAGTAGCCTGGTAGTCAAGCAACAATTCCGTTCAATGACACCCTTGTTAACTGAGGTTCTTGGAGGAGGGGTGACAAAGGCATCAAAATAGCTCTACCTTGATAGTGGGATACCTTAACTTCTTGTTGGGTCCATGAGCATTTTGACTTGGCAATTCTGTTCTTTTAAGTGGAGTCACCTCACATTGGTTGTCATCTGGGTTGGTGTTTCTGCTGACAGACAAGTGAAAATGTAACGCATCACTATTTATGAGCCTTTTATGATGAGAATTTTAAGCTTGGGTCATACTGATGTGTTCAAGAAATTTTCTGATACTTTATGTGGCGACGTTGGTATTTTGTCTGATGCTGCAGCAAGACTATGAAGATGCCTTAAGAGAGCTCCAGGGCCAGTTATCAAGAGGAATGTCTCTTGAAGAACTTCAAAGTAGTTTGTTTGGAACAAATAAAACAAGGGATATTCCAATTGGAGGACCCACAGTCATTAGCAACCAATCCTCATTCGTTCATCACAAAAGATATGACGTGTCCCAGTGGTTAACAAAGCGTTCTGATTCCCATTCCAGAGGTGCCAATTCGACCTCGTTTTCTTTATTGAGTGTTGTTGAGCGGTCAATGGGAGGAGATGATGTGACCACGAGGCAAACATTTCATGTTGGCAACAATGAAATAGCGGTCAGATTTAGCAATTTATTTCGATTATCTCAGTTCTGTTCGATTTGTTTATTTCTGTCAACATGTGTTTGGATGCCCAGCCAGTTGAATTTTATTGAATTTAATAATTGCAATTTGATTCGATTGAACATCCAAAGACTGCCTAATAGTGCTTTTTCCAAATCAGATTCTCCTGAAGACTGTCAGAGGTGACTATCACGTATTGGTTGCTACAAACATGAAAGGCTCTACAGTGCTTCTGCACTGGGGTGTGTCAAAGCTATCAGCTAGTGAATGGCTGGTGAGTTGATATTTTCTTCGGTATATGATGGGCTTGTATACTGCTGGAAAAGGCTAAAAAATGCTAAGGATGTGAGTAGGGTAGCTATTGTTATAGTGCAGAAGCCGATATTTTCCACTTTGTTTACATGTAATTTGCTTTTCCTGCATGAAAGGCTCCTCCATCGGAGATGTTACCCGAAAGATCAAAGTTGCTTAATGGAGCATGCCAGACTTATTTTCAAGAAATGTCAACTGGAGGAGGATTCTTTCAGGTAACATATTCTTCTCACTGGTTGTCACATCTGCTTTAGGATTTCTTTTGATTTCATGATCCTTTTACTTTCATAATCATATCATGAAAGAAAGAGAGCTTCTTTTGATGAATTACATTACAAGGCCTAGATCAGAAAAATATAACTGAGAGAGAGAGAGAGAGAGAGGCCTAGATCAACTCAAATGACTAGGATCGAATCTATTGACTTCTTTAAGGCTTTATAAATAAAGGTGTGTTCCGGAACTTCTTTAAAAATATAGGTCAACTCTTGTGTTTGTATGGTTCCGGAACTTCTTTAAAATATTGGTGCACTTTTGTGTTTGTATGGTTTTGCAATGCCACAATTAAAAGTTCTGCTACATTCCTACATTGATTCATGGACAGAATGTTATTTGCATACCAAGTCAAGTCTTCACATCAACCGAATCTATTTGGACACTAGATTGATTCATGGATCGAATCCGTTCGAACTTCAATCCGACTTATCATTTAATGTCTATATTGCACAGTGGATAATGGTTTATTTGGTTTTCTCCCTTGCAGTTTGTGGATATCAATTTGCAGAAAAGGGATTTTGTCGGAATCCAATTTATTCTATGGTCTGGGAGTTCTTGGATTAAGAACAACGGCTCAAATTTCTATATAAACCTGAAACCGACGGGTTCAAAAGTTGGGAAGGTTTTTCTTTTTTATCCTGCTCGAGCATTTTTCCTTTCAATGGCATGTGTCTTGTTTTTGTCATTTTACTTTAGAAGCCTAAATTATGCATAAGATGCTTTGTGACAACATTTTTTCTATCTGTACTGATAGCTTCTGGTCGGCCTATCCTACACATGTTATTCTGGAGGACTGATCATATACATACCATAACTTTTCATGCGGGTCTATCTCTCCTGCTTACCACTTGCATAGGACATCCATACTATACAAACTGCATGCCCCACCATGAAGATCACTCATCTTGAGAATTACTCTGACCCATTCATTAGATGGTTCACACTTTTTTGTTGAGTTAGACCATTGGCTGTCCATTAGTTCCAATTGTGTGGCCCACCTGATGAGCGCACTGGATTGATTTTTTTGCCAGGTGATCTTCTTGGTGGGGCATACGATTTGCATGGCACAGATGTCCTACACAGGTGGCATGCAGGTGGGATTGATAGGCTTGCATGGCAAGTTATGGTGAAATCGCCTACGGGTGATCAATAGAAATCTTGAGGAGGACAAATAAAATAAAAGATTATGGGTTAGTTCATCGTTATTCCCAATGTGTGTCTTCATTAGGAAACACCTAAGTCGCCTGTTTCAATTCAAGGTTGTTCCGGAAGTGTTTATCTTTGATAAGCAACTGACACATGGTTGAAAGGCAGATTACCATCCGATTGAGCGAGGATGTCTATTTGAGAGTTACATTCCACAATGTCTTCAAATTATCCACTCTCTCTTATCCGATAATCAACATTGCGAAGTTCAAAAATTCCAAATCAACTTAGAGAATGGTTGCTCCCTAACCGTGTACAATTCATATTGAATTTTTGAGAAAAAATCAATGAGTTGGTGAAGTTAATTGTCTAGTTTATGTGTAAACATATAAAATACCGATTTAAAAGACAAGACAGATTCTAAGAAAATCAACTGGCTTGATAATTCATAGTCGATCTTTCGGCAAAAAAATGAATTATATATATAAGTAAATAAAACCCAGAACTCGTTTCGGAAAAACTGAGTAACTCAGCCAAGGCGAGAAGTTCTTAAACCATAATGCAATTGGAAAAAAACTCTCGTATCTTGATTAGTATTTTTCATGTGTTTACTGCAATGATACAATTTATCCACTGAACTTTTCTTTCAGTTTATCTTGCAATGTACATTCTTAGAATTTGATCAAGTGGATTCTTCCAGTTCCCTTGGATTTCATTGTTGCCTTATAATGCAGGGTGCAGGGAATGGAAATGGGACTGTCAAATGGCTACTTGATGAAATAGCTGAAAAAGAGAAAGATGCCGAGAGGTCATTAATGCACAGGTGACCTTTGTGCGCGTGATCATGCATATGATGACTAATTTCTTTGATCAATAGAGAAGCATGGCAAATTTATGAGAACAGTCCTAAGAAAAATTATTTGTTTGTTTCATTTGGGTGTTGCATGAGTGTTGAGTTGCAATGCATGAATAGGATTGTTGGTTAGGAACATTTTCGAGCAAATCTGCATTATACTTTTGTAACCCACATAGGGCTACTATGCATCCTTTCAAATATAGGACTACTATGTGTTCTATTCACTATCTCATAAATGGTAGTGACGTATCCATCTTAGGGTGGCATATGTGTACATCAATCCAGGCCTTCCATTTATGGGGACCGGTGGATTTAGTGTAGCCCCAAAAATCACTCTAATCAAATGACCTGTACCATTTTCTTTCTAGCAGTCCTTTGATCAATGACCATCAATTGAACTGTTAGGATCAACTGATGGGTCTGATTTGGATCATCATCATCATCATTTGAGCTTATCCGAACTAATTAAGGTCAGCTACATGAATCCTTTTCTGCCATGGCCCTCTATCAAGGGCCATGACTTCGGTTAGACCATAGGTCATCAAGTCCTTTCTTACTACCTCCACCTATGTCTTTTTGACCCTTCCCCTTGCCCTTTTAGACTCTTCAACTTGTAGTTGTAACAAATCACTCCTAACTGGCGATTCTTGGTCTCTGTTTCACATGACCAAACCATCGAAGTCTACTTATCCCCATCTTATTTGGTGTTGCTCCTAAGTTCCCTCGAATGCACTCATTTCTCGTTCTATCCTTATCTTGCCACTCATCCATCTCTACATCCCCATTTCAGCTACACATCCCATGAACATGTTGTTCCTTAACTGCCCAACATTCTGTTCCACAAAGCATGGTTGGTCATAAAGCTATCCTATAAAAGTTTTCCTTTCAGTTTGAGTGGTACATGATGATCACATAGAACTCCAGAGGCATATCTCTGTTTCTTCACCCCACTTGAATTCTATTGGTAACATCCATCTTAATCTCTCCACTCTCATGAATTATCAACCCGAGATATCGAAAGTCGTGATTTTGGAAACTTCTTGGTCAACAATTGTTAACTATTTATTTATTTATTATTATTATTATTATTTTATATTCCCACTCATGCTATTACTAAAATTGCACTCCATATACTTTGTTTTAGTTTGACTATTTTTTAATCCATTAGATTCTAAAGCACCCCTTCATAATCTAGCCTTGTGTTTAGGCGCCCCCTTGTCTTGTCAATCAAAACTATGTCAATGCACCATGGGATCTCATCTTACAAATGCCTTGTTATTTCATCCATAACCAATGTGAAAATGTAAGGGCTCAATACCGGCCCCTGGTGCAAGCCTATAGTAATCAGGAATTCACTTGTCTCTTCACCTGTGGTCCTCAGATTTGTTACCAATCCCTCATAAATATCCTTATTCATGTCAATATATCCTCTTGAAACTCCTTTCTTTCCCAATACTCACTAGATTAACTCTCCAGGAACCCTATCATTAGCTTTCACTAAGTCAATAGAGACCATATGGAGATCCTTCCTCCTCTCCCTATATTTCTTCATCAATTGTCTCAGTAGGAAAATAACTTTAGTTTTAAACCTCCCTGGGATGAAACCAAACCGATTTTTGATATGTTCTTTTCATGCCTTAGTCTCAACCACTCTTTCCTAAAGTTTCATAGTACACCTCATAAATTTAATCCCCACAATAGTTAGTATAGCTTTGTATATCTCATTTATACAACTTTGTATATCTCATTTATTCTTATAAATAGGTACCATGGTTTTTTTTTTTTTCTCCATTTGTGTAGCATTTCCTTTGATCTTAGAAGCATGTTGAACAACTTTATCAACCAAAATAACCCAATATCTTCCATACACTTCTAAACCTCTATTGGTATACCATTTTATCCAAGGACCTTTCCTATTTTCGTCTTTCTCAAAGTTTCTCTCACTTCATATATGATATATCCTAATCGTATGAAAGTATCTATGGACTTTGACATCATTTGAGTTTGCGGTTCCTTCCATCCCTATGTTCTTATAGTGATTGTCATTTATCAAGTTCTAAAAATTGCTTCTCCATCTCATTGTCCTTGACCAGTAACCTCTGATCATCACTCTTAATGCATCTAACATGATCTAGGTCCCTAATCTCCCTCCCATTTTGCAAGTTTGAAGATATCTTTCTCACTTTCTCGTCCCCAATCTATTGTAGAGTCATCATATACCTTAAGTTTAGCCTCACTACTCTCTTCGCAATCTTTTTGGCATTTCTATGTCGTTTAAGGTTTTCATTGTTTTAGTCCCTTGTCAGGCTTTGAAGCAAGAACATTTCTCATTAGTAGATTTTTGTACATTGTTATTCCACCACCAAGTTTCCTTATATGATTGGCTTGTTCCTCTAGATACTCCTAAAGCATCTTTTTCCAGTTTCCTAATGCACTCAACCATCTCATTCCACAACATTTACTTATCGACATTCCACTTTCCTTCCTCCAATTTATTTTTGAATAATTTGGGTCTGATTTGGATATAAAAATAAAAATAAATATGATGAGTCTGATTTTTGGATATTACCCATCCACAATGGGGCCCATGACTTGGACAATCTGGATTGACGTACATGGATGAGTCACACCAATATGAGAAAACAAAAATAAGGGCTGCGGCACTCTTAATAGATCAGAGCTCCCAAGTACACAAGGTTCTACATAGCTTACACAGGTTCCTTAGACAATGATTTGAGACCTTTTAATATATAAGTCATAAGCCACATTCCCACAACAATCCGATGTCAAAAAACGACATGGACAATACTACTAGACAGAAAGCAGTGGTCATAAGACACATTCTCACAACTATCCGATGTCAAAAAACGGCAAGGACAATACTATTAGACAGAAAGCAGTGGTAGTTGAGTTTGTATTCTCAACAGAAAACACACAGCTGTCTATATACATGAAACATAGTGTTGTAATAACTTTTTGAGAAGGAAGGATCGTTACTCTCAATTTTTGAATGGACAGTTTAAAATAGCATGTTTTATGTACACGGACAATTGATGATATGTCTGATGCTTCCCACAGGTTCAACATTGCAACAGAGCTAACTGGACGTTGTAGAAATGAAGGGGAGCTGGGCCTTATTGGTATATTGGTCTGGGTGAGATTCATGGCATGCAGACAACTTACGTGGAATAAGAACTACAATGTGAAACCACGGTAGGAAGCTCTGGCACCCTTAAATACCCATTCCGGATACAACATGGAATGGGTATTGGCATGGGATTCATGTGGATATGGC
Source organism: Magnolia officinalis (assembly GCA_021015155.1). Lineage (NCBI taxonomy): Eukaryota > Viridiplantae > Streptophyta > Magnoliopsida > Magnoliales > Magnoliaceae > Magnolia > Magnolia officinalis. The sequence continues at coordinate 5,790,588 of JAJHSJ010000012.1, read as the reverse complement.
TCAGTCATTCCTAAATGCTTTATATTAAAGAAATTATTTAAATTGTAGAAACGCATTTAAAATTTTAATAATAGCAATAGTATTGTTATTCAACATAAGCTTGTTGATTGTGTAGTGAGATTAGTGCTGCTCAAGATAAGCTTACTGATTTGCTGCAAAGAATCTACACTGAAGAACCAAATCATAGAGAGATTGTGAGGTTGATTATGGCAAGCATAGGCCGTGGGGGTGAAGGTGATGTGGGACAGAGAATTCGAGATGAAATACTAGTTCTTCAGGTATGTTTATCTTTTTTATTTCTTGGATTAGTGGCATTTACCATCATTATCAATCTCCAAAAGATCTTATTCTTGTGTCCAATGTATCAGAGAAATAATGACTGTAAGGGTGGGATGATGGAAGAGTGGCACCAGAAATTGCATAATAACACTAGTCCTGATGATGTGATAATTTGTCAGGTGAAGTTATTCCTGATTTAGAAAGTTTAAGTGTTTTCTTTTAAAATTAACTTTGGATCACAATTTCCTTTTATTCGGAGCAGGCACTCTTGGATTATGTTAGAAGTGATTTCAAAATCGATGTTTATTGGAGAACATTAAATACAAGTGGCCTTACAAAGACCATACTTGCAAGTTATGACCGTCCAATTGTGTCAGAGCCTCGTTTCAGAGCTGATACCAAAGACGGGCTTATCCGTGACCTAACATCATACTTGAGGACATTAAAGGTTGGTTATAAGAGCATACTTTTACTTTCATGGAAATATGAATTTAACTCTTTGTGTGCATTTAATTGTAATATGAATAGAACTTCTATAATTGCATTCTGACTATCCTTGTGAGCTTTGCTAAGCCCACACATGCGTGCAATAAAACTCATTTACATGCCACACATGTGCCAGCATGGCATGATAGGTTTAAAATCCAATCCATTCATCTGAACAGCAACATTATATTGATGCCCTGGCCCAATAATCAAGCTGATCCACTGGTTAGGTCGGCCACGGTTTATAAAACAAATCTACGCGACTGAAAAACTTGGCTGAAGTTTTCTAACCCATCTACCTGTTTCCAATATTGGTGCCCACATGCTGAGTGGGAGTACTTTCAGAGAAAACACGTAAAAGGTCTAACCAAACTGATGGATGCATTCGATCTCACACCTATGTGCCATGCTGGCATGTGTGGTGTGTACTTGAACTTTATTGCACACAAATGTGTGTTTAGGATAGTGTCCTTTTTGTTATCCTTGTGCTATTAAATTGCAACCCTAGCTGTTGGGAAATATCAATTCATCCATCGGTCTTATTTGGCAGATTTTTTTCTCCTTGTTATGATTACATCTACATTAGAGCAAGCATTTCATTTTATTATCTTTGTTGCATCGACATGGATACAACTGCCAAATCTGGTCCAGTATGTATTGTTGGATTTCCAGTAGAGAAGGCTATAACTCCTCATTTACAAATTGACCTTTTCTAAAAGGGAATTATATGACACATGAGTTATTCCTCATGTACAATTTTTCAGTGACGATTGAATATATTTTCCATGTGTATTGTAGGCTGGTACATGCAACCTATCCTTTGGATTGTCTCTGAATAATCCTGTGTGTCGGTGTTGCATCCTTCGAACATGTGATGTCTCGTACTTGGAATAATCAGTGTAACATGTGTTAGCATAACCTGCACCTATAGGGAGGCACCCATGTCGCATTGTTTTAAGCATGGATGCTGGCATCTCATTTTACAATCTTCTTTAATGTGTCAAACATTGGAAACCTTTTCACACGCACACACATACATACATATACATACATGTGTGTGTGTGTTTCACATTGTTTTAAGTGTGGATGCTGGCATCTAATTTGCAACTCTTTTTTATGTGTCAAACATTTGGATATCTTTGTGTGTGTGTGCGTGTGCGTGTGCGGGTGGGCTCTATTTCCAAAGGATGAATTTCATATTTCTTAAATATTTTTCGGCCATGTTTCACACAGGCTGTTCATTCTGGAGCTGACCTAGAATCTGCAATTGCGACTTGTTTGGGTTACTCTTCCAAGGTAAGACTGGTGATTATTTTCAAGGACCCTCTCTTATATAATGTGCGATTGAAAGAACCAAATTTTTTAATTTATTTTTTCCTTCTCTCTTTCTTTCTGAACCAGCAAGGATTCAAGTGGACCCACCTTTTGGTGATATAATTTAGTCATATGGATGTCCTAATCATGCCCCGATATCTTCCCTATCAAATGATGCTAACCATTTAAGGAGATGGACAATTACAACCACTTGTCCACATTTAATGGGTGGCCAAATGGATCATTCAGATTATCCAACAGGGGAGATTCTTTTTCAACATGGGTCCCACCATATGAACACATGATCGCGAAAGGTGGGCTCGACATGGCCAGCTTTCAGACAGCAAATACCCATCATTGTCATCCTCCAAACATCAACATAATTTTATTACAGACTTTAACATTCTCTTTGTAATTAATATTGGATTACAGAGTCACGATTTTATGGGTGGAGTCAATGTTCAATCTGTTGGTGGCATATCATTAAAATTGCGGGTAATTAACATCTCCTGTTACATCTTTGCATCTTCATTATTCAATAATTTCTGCTTCGAGCAATTGCACAACGAGACAAGGGATAATACATTGCGTTCATATTTAATGGCAGGAATGCCTGAACTTCATTCAAGCTCATGTTGAAGATCAGAACGTTGGTCCTTTGATGGAGGTTCGTGTTAGTTAAGATGCTTTTTTTTTGAAGTGGATCTGTCCTTCTCTTTCATTCCAAATAATATCTATTGCAAACTAAAAAATGTTTGGCCAGAAACTACTGGAAGCCCGCATTGAACTCCGTCCAATTTTGCTTAAGCCCCACGGAAGGTTGAAGGACTTAATTTTCCTAGATCTTGCATTGGATTCATCTGTTAGAACATCCATGGAGCGGGGATTTAAGGAACTAAATAATTCCCATCTGCAGGTAGTCATTTGTTTAACTTTGCTTCTATAAAAATATATAGAACAAAACCAATGTCTTTGTTTAGGTAATTTCATCTGTCAATCTATCTTGCATTTGCAACACTATGCGATGAAAATTTTGCTTTGTTGCTGTGATTGTTGAACAGGGTATTGTGTCCTTCATCTCTTTAATGCTTGAAAATTTATGCTTATCAGCAGTTGACAATGAAGACCTAATTTGTTGCATGAAGGTACTTATTTTACTACTCGGCCCTATTCTATTGATTATTTCTCATGGCAGAAATTTTTTTTATATTTTTTCTTCTGATGTGCAATTTTAAAGCTGTTCTTTGGTAGTTTAGAGCCGTCAATTTCCTGGGAGAAAGCATATGCTACCCCAAGGCGTTAGTTTTCACGTGTTGAAACTAGCTAATGTTTTCCCATTGATTTAGCAGTGGACTGTTATTAAGCTCTCTAGTTTAAGTTGATAAGCTTGAGTTTCTGAATAAACTAAATTATGCACTGCAATTTCTCAAGGGCTATCAGGGGTATATTCTTCAATATGTTTCAGTGTTTTTGGGTGATGCGTTGTTTGATTTGTCAATTTTTTATGGGTTGGCACAATGGCTGCCAAGGTCCTAAAGGGAAACTTTTTGGAGACTTGCTCTTTACTTGGGCCAATTGTCAATTTGGGGCTGAGCATTACAACAAATGCTTCAACAATCACTTGTATTCATGATGACGTGTTCAGGAAGTCAAATTGAATGTGGTTGCATGGGCCAAGTCACTCAAGCCCTTCGAGTGTTGCTCTTTTGAATTTTTCTATTCTTTTTGGAATGTTGTGTTTTAGAGCACGTGTGGATATGTGGAATTTAAGGGAAAAGAAAGAAAAAAAAAAAAAAAACAATAATTATCCTATGATGATTTTCATGAGAACTCAAACGTGGATTCCAATTTTGAGTTCTTATTTGAATACAAAGTGGAAATTTCATGTTCCTCACAATACTCACCTAGTTTCTTGGGCCAAGAATCCAAATTATGGAAAAGTACAATGATTGTTGGGTGGAATCCACCCTTTTCTTTGCTATCCAATCAACACAGATTGTCACATCAAAGGAAAACCCTTTTCCTTTTCCATTGTTTGGCATGGAATCCGTTGTTTTCCAAACATGGCCTTAATGTTTCGGGGTGATGACTTCTCATAATCACCTTTTTTTTTTTTTTTTTTTTTCACTCTTTTGGAATAAAATTTCATTACCTTTTGTAAAGTGGAAACAAATAAATATCAAAAGTTTACATTTTATGTTATTGTACCGGACCATTGGCTTAATGTTTTGCAGTTTTGGTTTCACTGTTTAAAAGAGATCTCTAATTGCACGTATGTGTGTGTGTGTGTGTCTTTCTCTTATCTCTATATATCTATGTAGCATGTGAAAGTTTGAAACCCAAGGTAGCTCATAATATTGTTGACATGCAATTTTTCCAACTGTAAAATGAGCCCAGACGCATCAAAGGGAGCCTTGGCACCTGTTTAGGACAACTTTGGATGCTTCACACCCAAAATCACCCTCTGCACCTACCTTGAAAGAGGTTTCTTCAGCAAAGCCTCCGTGCAAATCCAAAGCTCTCTGTGCCAGTCTACCAAGGGACAAATGTTAATGCTTAAGCGCCAGGCGCTTAGACTCTTCTACAATAGATGTTACTTTGCCTGGAGATTTTATGGAACTGAGCTCTTCTCATCCAATGGGAGGTCGAGACACGCATATACTTGTGTAACAATTTTTTGAGGGAAATCAAGATCCCCATGGACTATAAATACTTCGTAGCACATTCTTTGCAGGACTCTTCGACGATTTGACATTCTCTTCTTGGGACTTCAAACATCGACGTTCATCTCCTAGTTGAGGTTCACTAGTCTAAACACTAGTCTAAATACGTCGTAGCACATTCTTTGCAGGACCCTTTGATGATTTGACGTTGGTTTCTAGGGACTTCAAACATCAATGTTCATCTCCCATTTGAGGTTCACTAGTCTAAATACTCCCATTTCGGCTAGGAAGGCTATGCGTCAAGTATGGACCTCCAAGGGGAAGCCCAAGCGCCAAATGCTAGACTTCCAAGCGATACGGCACAAAGCACCACTCCCTCGCCATTGTTAAAGGATAACAGGCGTTATGATCTAAGACTAGTTTCTCTACTTTGCCTAACTCTATGCGCCAACTGCAGACCCTTAAGCAGTAAGTGCTAAGGATCTTGTCACCAGACGATAGTCGCTAACATGCAGTTTGATGCATTCTTTTTGTGATATCTGGAACACAAGACCCCTAGCAATGTTGGAATGATCATGCTTGTGCACGCTGCAAGGCTATATGGTTATTTGAAGTTGATGCCTCTCAGGATACGTGATACACATTATTTACTACTATCCCGATGCCTAACTGACTATATGAGAACACCTATACGCTGAAGGTTGTCACTTGTATCTCAGCATGATCTAAACATTCTGAAGACGAAGGACAATAAATTAGGACCTTTATGCACCATTTTCATTTCACCATTCTATACCATGTGACATATTAATTTTCCTCTGGTTTTTAGCTTTTAATCAACGCTTTTTCCTCAAGGAATGTAATCAAGGGCCTATGTAAAACCACAACTTGGAATGTATTTTTTCCCCAGATCAATAAAACCCCTTGAAAGAGATATTTGGGTGCACATCTTGTTCACAATGGAGTTAATAATCAATCATAATAAAAGAACACAATTCTTAAAAACAATTGTACTTTTTTCTCCCAACTGTCACATATAGACAGGAAACCTTGCACAACTAAAAGGTTCCAAACTAAATAGTAGTAACTTTGTTGTCGAAGCTTGAGAATACATAAATCCATTACAAGTGTAGTGCCAGTCATGATTTGTTTTCATCTGAGCCCTTTCCTTTGAGTTAGATCATGAATTATTCATGATGTAAGACTTTTCTTCGCTTGAAAGGTTGTGCCTTAGACCTTTTCGAGTCTATGTTCTACTAATAGCTTCTCCTTGTGCTTCTATTTACTCTAGACCTTTTCTATCTTCATTTCATTGATTTTGAAAGCCCACGATGGATTTCCTTTCTCTAATGCTTGGCATTATTATTTTCTGTGAAGGACTGGTACCGTGTTTGTGAATTGTACAGACCAAATGATGATCAGTGGGCATTACAAGCAAAGGCTGTTCTTGATCGAGTTCGTCTGGCACTAACTGATAAGGCTCACTATTACCACAAAATGATTCAGCCTAGTGCACAATATCTTGGTCAATTGCTTGGAGTGCAGAAATGGGCAGTAAGTTCATATTTGACTCAAGAAATTTTCATTAGACATAGTGAAGCACATGTATCTGTTATTTCAGATGGTGCACATCCTCAAATCACTTGTATTATGAGTTTATTTAAGAAATTGTTTCTGTTGTCAGATTGACATTTTCACAGAGGAGTTGATAAGGGCAGGATCAGCAGCTAGTCTTTCTCTACTCGTCAACCGTCTAGATCCAGTTCTCCGAAAAATTGCAAACCTCGGCTGGTACCATTTTGAGATTCAACAATTTTTGTGGGCACGACTTCAATGCACTCAGGGTTCACTTCGAGTTCCTGCAGCCATAGTCTCTCACCATTTAAATATGGTTGGTGGGAGTCTATGAGCAGTTCAAAATTTAAAATTTCGAACTCCATTTTCAAATACCTGTTAAGATTTACACCCCCATTTACAAATGGTGGAAGAAATAAGTGAACCCACTTTTAATGAACACCTGGCACATGTAATCATGTCCCAAATTCTATTATGCATTTTACAAATATTTTTCGAGTATGAGATTAAATAAAAAAATAAAAAAATTTCATGACTTCAAACTCCATGATTTATATGCTTCCAAATTAAGGTGTGTTTGGATGTACCACTGAATCACCATTAACTCCAACTCCAAGTCAGCAAGGTAGACTTGGCACTATGAATGACATGGAAAACAGAACCAACATTAACTGGGCTCCCCATTTTCCCACATTTTCTGACTGAAATCTCAAGTGTGACATGTATGGGAAGGTCTCAAGCATATCTCACCTGTATTTTGGTGCTAGCCTACTGGGTCAGCCTTGGAACTGGGAACTTCCACAATAGGCTTGCTAATATTGGACATAAGTACTGAGCTAAATTCCATGTTTGTGACAGTTGGCAGGTTATCAGTCCAGTGGAAGTGTGTGGTTTTGTAACTGCTGTAAATGAGTTGATTAGTGTTCAAAACAAAGTCTATAAAAGACCGACGATTATTGTTGCAAATAAAGTGACTGGAGAGGAAGAGATCCCAGATGGAGCAGTTGGCGTACTAACACCGGATATGCCAGATGTTCTTTCTCATGTTTCTGTTAGAGCAAGAAATAGCAAGGTACAATACCCTTGTGATGTGAAATGTAGAGCTAGTTTAGATGCATAATTCAAGAAATGCTACTGTTAAACTTGCGCTTCATGGAGTTGCTTGGAATTTGCACCAAAACATCTCTATCATATACATGGATCTATGTTGGGTGATCAGTACTATTGATTTGGTGGACCATGAGATGGATGGGCCATATCCCATGAATCAAGGACTGCAGTATGGTAGACGTGAATCAGTTGCCTGATTTGTGGGTGATAGACTCCAAAAGTGAGCAGCAGTTACCATTCATAAAGAACTCGAAACAATTAGATGGTTACAACTTACAAGCATCCAGTCATTACATCTTTTGGCCTATACAAACTCAATGCAGTCTGTGTCATGATACCGTTTCTCCAATGCATATGGTCAAAACCTCTGATGCTGATTATTGGAGTACATTATAGGTGTGCTTTGCGACATGCTTTGATCAGAACATTCTTCGGGATCTGAAGTCGAAGGAAGGAAAAGCCATCTCAATACAACTGAGATCAATGGATCTGGTATACAGGTAGCTTTCTTGCAATTGCTGAATTTCAGTTGGCACCTTTATTTTGTTTATTCAATAAGAAGGGTCTTCATGTAGCCAACCCCAATTAATTGGGATAAGGCTCAGATGATGATGATGAATAGTCTTCTCTACTTGCAGCAACATCACCATCTCAGATTTGTCTCTTGGCTCCTTCAATTCATCCTCCATTCCACGGGGACTTACTTTAAAGAAGAAGGATTTTGGTGGTAAATATGCCATTTCAATTGAGGAGTTCACCAGAGAATTGGTATGCAGATTTTCAATTTGGAAATACTTCTTTAGCTTTTATTGAAAAGTTAACCATGATATCCATGTTCTTTTTATTGTTGATAATTCCCCTTCGGCTTGGAATATTTTGTTTGTGATGAAATTCCTGTCGAAGCACTCTCTCTCTCTCTCTCTCTCTCTCTCTCTCTCTCTCACACACACACACACACACACACACACACACACACACACAACCACCTTCATGGAGTGTTTACCAACGTCCCCGAAGCCTTTAAATGACGCATGGGATTACCAACTGTCGATTTGAATGATCCATTCATTCATACAACTAGGGGCAAGTCATGGTGCAAAAATCATGCCAATTTGGATAATCCTAAACATCCAATCAATAGAAAAATGGACAGTCAAGATTGAGTAGAGAAACAAAATAGGTCCAATCTTCATCTTGAAACATCTATTCGATTGATCCCACTTTGTATTGCTTATAATTCCCAAGTAGAACTTAGGTTTGATGATTATGATGATGCGATTTATGGCTCATAAAAAATGGATGGTTGTAACAAGTTGGCTCCATTCAAAGGGTTAGGATCGTCTGAACGGCATGATTCCTACACCATGGCTTGCTCCCAATAGTACTTTTGAATGAACCACCCCAATTGATGATTGGGCATCCCATGTGTCACTCAAAAGCTTTGGGATGTTGCTTATGTCCCCATGAAGGTGGGACGTTAGCATTTCTCGCCCCAACCCCCCACACCATTTTCATGTTGAAGATGTGCATATGGATTGATTATTTCCATCTTTGTTGCACTGTTTCTCTTGTGCTGTTTGAACTCTATCGGCCTTTCAAAACTGAGGAGAGAACAAGATTTACTTTGTTTTGTTAGGGAGCCATTTACCGATAACAGTGATGATTTCTCTGAAGTTCCTGGATGGAACTAGCATATTTCAATAGAGGGATTTTTTATTTTATTCTGAGTGTTGCAAGTTTCTCACTGATGGATAGGCCAATAGATGATACTTCTATGTGCAGATTGATATACTTGCAACTGCAAGTGATATGCACTGATATTGTTTAGCATGGGTTGCCAGAAGGAGGTTGACTCGTCAAGATAAAATGAGAATATCCCTTGACAATGGCATACTTTTCTATGTAGGTTGGTGCAAAGTCTTACAACATTCAATACTTAAGAGGAAAGGTACCAACATGGATAAAGGTTCCAACATCAGTTGCCCTACCATTTGGAGTATTTGAAATTGTCCTGCAAGCAGACATAAATAAGGTATTTTTTTTTTCTTTTTCACCCATCAATGTGAAAAAAATATAATAAAATAATGATGGTACAAAAGTGGCAGTCTTTGGTTTATCTTCTTGTAAGTCTGACTCTTCATCACAGGCATTTGTCTTTTGTAAGCCATCAACGTGGCTTGATTAGGTTTCATTCAAATTTCTTTCATTTATCATGCTTGGAAATTAAAAAAAATAAATAAAATGCTATGATACCTTGACATGATACAGATACATAAAAATTGGTTTTACTCCGCAGTTTACAAAATTCTTGAATGCAAATATGGTATGGGTATTTGCCCAACATATGAGAAAAGTGATAATTTCATAGTATTTTAACGATCAGATCATTATAAGAATTTTTAAGAGAAAAATAGTCATCCAAAAACGGTAAATTGATGGCATTCTTCTCTCTATCATTTCATATGGTATTTATATGTATTCATATACATACATATATAATTATATATATAATATAATATTATTTATCTACAATTTTAGCACATAAAGTAGACACTAACTAGTTAAGACAGTTGTAGGGTACTAGTATAGGCTACGGCGGCATCCGTGCTATATTCCGCCCTTATCCATATACTCCAGATACTGGCACTTCAGGCAATAGGAAATGAGGGGACTTGGCAAAAATGCATGACAAAATATAAAGATCTATTTGAGCAGTCATGCATAGAAGATTGTTAAAGAAATCAAATGTATTACTGTTTAATTGTTCTGTATGTATTTGAGTATGTCCACTCTTATGTTATTTTCCGTCAATCTCCGTGTTCTCATACTACTGTGCAGATGAACTTCCAAGCTTTATTATGGTTAGCATATGGATCTCCTTAGTTCCAAGTAAGCTTAGTAGTTCAAAGAGAAGGTATGGTTATGGTTAAGATGATGCAGGAATCAGGGTCAAACAATCAAACTGATCATGTCATTGCTCTTCTTTGACGGAAAATGCTAGAAACTCTACAGCTATGTCACTGATTCTAGGCATGGACCTTTACTCGGCATCATAAGCATTTTGTACAGACATCAAATAATCATAAGACAGGAAGAGCATAAATAAATTTCTTGACAATAATAAATAAAAAAGCAAGGATTCTTTTTTCTTTTTTGTTGCGTTTTGTAGCAAAATATTTTGTGACAGGTATTATATGATATGCAAAATGCTCAAAGGGATTGAGTACAAACTACAAAGCAAGATTTAAGAGGATGAGGTCTTCAACATTGTGAAGTGTGTGAGAGATTGTAACTCATCTAAAATCTCACCCATATGCACATGCCATTCGAATTTTTCAACTTTTTTGAGAGAATTTTCATATGACATGTATGCAGCTATGTGGTCTATTTACACTTGGACTTCAATCTTTATTGCCACTGATCACGTGATCAATTGTTTCTTACAGGATCTCGCAAATAGAATTCCCTCATTTGTTAAACTTGTAAGTGGTGGTGACCTTTCAAAACTACAAACTATACAAGAAACCATCCTACAAATGAGTCCTCCTTCTCAACTGGTAATTGTTTCATGATACAAACTCTTTTACTTGATAGTTTCCTTTGTACTTATTATTCAAGCGTATGGATGATTCTATTATCATAGAGGAGATTTGTTTTGAGTATTAGAATCCTTCTCAAAACATACTTTGCATGAAACTTCAGATATTGATAGCAACTATCCACATATGGAATATATGATTTGTATTGGGTTGATATTTTCAAACCCCTCTCAAGGGACCATTTTTAGGCCCCCATGGTTGGGCGCACAAACAAGACGTTGAAACTGTTACTTGACTCTATTCATGCATGGAATGGGTGTGCTTGATTTCCAATATAAACCCCTTTCTGCAGCTATGGCTTTTCAGTTTTATTCAAGGTTATATTGCACACATATTACCATGCATTGCAGTGTTTAGGCTTTCGATGCAACATATGTTTCTTTCAAACCTTGTTTAGCTAATGAGTTTTATTCAATAGGTAAAAGAAAAGCCTTAAACAATCTTTACATTTATCTCGTAAATGCCAGCATGTTTTTCATGAAAAAGTTTTCATTACAAGCGTACTTCCTATGCATTTTGGTAGATTAATGAACTGAAGAGCAAGATGAAAAGCTCAAGAATACCCTGGCCTGGTGATGAAGGCGAGGGGAGATGGAACCAAGCATGGCTAGCAATTAAAAAGGTGTGGAGTCATCACAAATCCTACTTTTTTAGGTTATAATACATTGATTTTTTTTTCCTTGATTCTAACGGCTTTTTTATGCTGAAAATTTTCTCAATTAAAAGTGTTACCCATGGTCAGGGCAATTTCACATCATTTGGACCATGGATCCATCTTGCATGTAGTTCGTAATGTAAGCAAGTATATGGGAAATGATCGAGACTTTTCACAATGAATAATGGATGTAGATTGCATTAATGGGTTTCAAAGGTGACATTCAAATGTGGAATGGCAAAACAGGATTCATGTAGTTGACCCCAATTAGTTGGGATAAGTCTTAGATGATGATGATGATTCCATTAACAGGTTTCAACAATTCAATGGCTCTTTAAGGATAGCTTGCCTGATAAGAAAAAAGGTTCTATAAAATATGGGAATGATACAAGTCATGTTAGGCGAGGAAAGGAAAAGAAAGAAAAGAAAACATCTTCCAACAATCATCTTTGTTTTAAGAGTTGGTACATATCGAGATAGATTATCATTTGGCAGGATAGAAAGTTGAAGTGGATCACCTCTCAAAAAAAAAAAAAAAAAAAAAAGTCAAAGTGGATCATATAACACCTCTCCATGTTCCGTCTACTGCATATGCTAACATTCTCTCCAAAGACCAATGAAGAGAGCATAGTTCTAAAGCTAATTGAGTAAACTCAACTCTGTTGAATTTTGGCTGGAGTCACCTTTTTTAGTTTAGTCACTTTGAAGGCTCAGTTGACTCAGTTAAATGGGAAAAAGAAGCTTATTTGGGAAAATATTTCAAAGATGGACACTTTCTTATTTGTATGGTCTTCTAACACCTCTCCATCAAAGTGTTTTTTTTTTTTTTTTCCTGTTTTTACTGCATTCACATGTTTATCCATAAGTTATATAAAAAACTTCAAATACTACTCAAGTACCTATTTGATTCTTCAAATCGATCCATACTGAGTCCTTGAGTTGACTCAGCCTAGCTGGACATCGAGTCGAATAGGCTTTGGGGATTTAAGACTATAAAAGAGAAATGGCTCGCAAAACATGAACTATTATTCATTGCACAGAATATGAAAGAAAAAGAAAAAAATCGCCTTTTTTTTTTTTTTCCCCTTTTGGATCAGCATTAGCTAGTACTACATCGCCGTTGTTGTCATCATAATAGTCTTGTCCCAGCTATTTGGGGTTTGCTTTATGAACCCTGTTTTGCCAATCATTCCCATCAAACGCCTTATCCTCAGAAAGTGAACAAGCATAAGCTAGTGGTGGTTTCAACACTTGTGCCATGTTTGGGTACATGTTTTCCAAGGGAAAAGAAAAGAAAAGGTAATGATTAGGCAATGATTAGCTCCATGAGCATTATCAGAACATGGATTTCATTTTTATGAGTCTTGTTTGGATAGTAAACGAATATCTCATACTTGTGAAACAACGGTCACTTAATTCTTATGATACAAAATCCAAACTAAAGAAAAGTGCAATGATTGCTTCATGGAATCCTCCCATATTCTTTGCTGTCAAAACATCTCAAAGAGTCACACCACTGGAAAACCCTTTCCATTTCCATTGATTTCCATGGCATTGGTAATATCCAAAAATGCCCTTAGAGAATCTCACACTAAAGACTCATGCATGCCCTTTTCAGGTTTGGGCTTCAAAGTGGAATGAAAGAGCATATATTAGCTGCAGAAAAGCTAAGCTGAATCATGACGACCTTCGTATGGCTGTCTTGGTTCAAGAAATAATCAATGCTGATTATGCTTTTGTTATCCATACAAGAAATCCATTAACAGGAAACTCCTCGGAGATTTATACTGAGGTAATATCAATGAAATCCTTTTAAATTATCTTGAAAGAAAACACAAACTCAGGCTTTATTATTATTATTTATTCTTGATGTGAGAGCAGATTGTGAAGGGCTTGGGAGAAACTTTGGTGGGTGCCTATCCAGGGCGAGCTATGAGCTTTGTTACGAAAAAATCCGATCTAAAATCTCCAGTTGTAAGGCCATCTTTATGTGTGCAAATCCACCTACACTGTTTTTTAACACCTTGATTTTGCTTGGTTGTACACTCTCATTCACTTATGGGTTGATTGATTCAGACATCCTTATACGTCTCTGTTTGTAATTTGCTTAGGCAAGGGATTTCATGATGTGGGGGGCCATGTTTGGTAATCTAGACTGTTGGTCTGATGGGACCGACCTTGAATCGAGAGGATGTCCCAAATTTTTTAGATTGGAAGATCCTAACCATTTGATCCTTGTCCTTTTCTCTCTTTGTTAAATGAAGGCTTTCTTTATTTTCTTTCTTAACTGACTACCTGTAGGACAAAATATCAAGGTTTAGGATCTTCCGATCTGGGAGATTTCTGGGTGTCGCCATTCACATTGAGAGCATCAGATCAATGGTGTTAATCGCCAGACCATGGGCCCCACATGCATGGAATCTTGCAAGTGGATTGTTTGATGTCAATTTGATCTTTGTTTGCAGCTTGTTGGTTATCCAAGCAAACAGATAGGCTTATTTATTAGGAAATCCATCATATTCAGATCAGACTCCAATGGAGAGGACTTGGAAGGATATGCAGGCGCAGGGCTTTATGACAGGTTAGTTGATATTCCATGGGAGTAGGATATCCTACTGTCCGTGTCAATGTGGAACATGTGCAAGATCCAGTCCGTTCATCATAATACTGTCCTGAAAAAGAAATTCAGGTAGTCCTACAATCAGGTGGACCGCACATGTGCATCAAATTCACCATCGGTTACTTGTTCTAACTGTTATAGAGGGCCCCATCTGATGAATGGCGCATTCTGTCACATGCAACTCAGTGTTTGACATGAGCAAATGAGAAACGGAAACATGGATCTGGAAATTCATAGACTGAAAATTTTGCTGGTGTGTCATGTCAGTGTACCCATGGACAAAGAGGAGAAAGTCATATTGGATTACAGTTGCGATCGGCTGATCGTCGATAGAAGCTTCCAACGTTCGATATTCTCAAAAATCGCAGAGGCCGGTAAAATCATCGAAGGCCAATATGGTTCTGCCCAGGACATTGAAGGTGTGGTGAAGGATGGTGAAGTGTATGTGGTCCAAACAAGGCCACAAATTTAGCTGTATATGAAAAGCATCGCAAAGCAACTACACAGACATTTCAAGCTGTAATTTTATAAATATGTGACTTCTATATGAATAAAGGCTTTACCATTTTACTAAAGAAGAACTACAAGATCTTGATCCGACGGCTTTTCTGTTTGCACATCCGGGCCTAGTATTCACTATTCAATGATCTAGATTCTGGACCATCAGGCCGTTGAGCCCCACTGATAATGAACCATGACCTGAAAATCCACCAAGTTGGAAGATCACAGCCACCAATCTTGGGATATTTGCAGTTGAATGTGGCAGTCAGCGTTTGTTCTCTGAACCATCCTTTTGCGGGCCAGAATGGAAGGTTAGGATTGTATAGTCAAGGTGGTTTTTGGGAATGGTCCATCTGAGGTGGCTCCTAATAGAATAATGGTTTGGATCACTTGCAGAAACTGTAAACTTGAACATTCTGTGCATATCTTGAGGTTGATGATCGTAGGATGTCTCTTTACTCAATCAAGGCCATGAAGCACCTTGATCTGTGATTCGCAAGAAAATATCCAATTAACCAAACATCCCCGCCTTCATCGATATGTTGACAGTGTTACCAAAGCTTTTGAATGATGTATGCAACTCATCCTAATGTCTCATTCTATAACATTATTGGCAGGCCATGATGCAAAACTCATGCTTATTAGATGATGCTAACCTTCTGATCAACAACATAAAAAATGGACGATCAAGATTGAGCAGATGAAAAAAAAAAGGTCCAATCATCATCTTGAAAATAAGTACAGGTAGGCCCCACCATGGACCACTCACTATTCCAAAGAAGCCTTCTTGGAATCATGAGTGGTCAAGAACATGCTGATAGCCTAAATTCCGAAACAACGGATCGCCCTTGATAATATCTTACTTGTAATAACTTTTTCTTTGGGTTTAGCTCTTTTGCCTCGGGTTTTATCACTTTGTTTGAATTCAACTCTTTTCTTCTTAGAATAATCATTTTCTTCCGCCCCTCAACTTCGCTTACTTAAATTCTTTTGTTGTACTATGATGCTTGTATTCCTTGGTGATTGTCCTTTTGTGTATCTCTTTGAATCTTGATCTGCATTGTTATACTTGAATTTATCTTCTGCACTTGTATCTCGTATAGTTTCTTGAATTGTGAATGCATTCTAACATGTGTATCTATTATTACATTGTTGATAGCCTAAATTGTGGAATAACATACCACCCTCTACAACAAACGTGAAGATCTAGTGAACTCTTCACATACCTTAATAATTGACGAGGACAGATTAATCTCTATCACATATCAAATGAGGGTTGGAATAATTTAACTTATCACAACTACTCCAACAGAGAGTCTCTGCATTATATGAGTTCATGTCTCTTCGAAATACCATGCATATATAGTATGGTCTAAGTGAAGCATCTCTTTATTTGAACTGATCACAAATATTGTAGGGTCCACTAGTATGCAGTATGCTCAATCAAATAATCCAACAATCAAATCCAAACCATTTATCAAGTACTGGGAGCATCCTATGGTGTAAAACTCAATGGAGCCAGAGCCATACCATATAGGTTTGGATGGGGATGCTGACAATTAAAAACCTTTCAGATATGCCATCCAATCCATTCAAAAGATGTGCCCCACTGATGAATGGACAACCCAAAAATCTACCAATTCCAAAAGTAAGGTGGGGATCACCGCATGGGTTTAGATGCTTTATGCATGAATTTATATCGTGTGGCCCACCTAAAATTTGGAATGGAGCTGATTTTTAGTACGCAAGGAGAACATGAGGAGGCCCTCACGATGGACGGACTGGATGTCATAAATGCATCATGGTGGGCGCCATACATTGCATTGTAGGTTAAGCTTAACATACAAAGCTTTGACATGGCAGGTAATATGGTTAAATAGGGCTAGACTCCTGTGTTATTTTGGTGCCATTTAAAAAAAGATGCGACTCCGTGAGCATTCACATAACATAGTTTTAAGGCAATCCGGACCATCCAAATGATGACCCAATTGTGGAGAGAGGGTAATATAAAAAAATTGCAGTAAGAAAGTAATAGTAATCATCTGATTTTTGCCTTCAAATTTGGACCTCTGACTATTTTACTTTTGACCACCTGATAGCCATTAATTGGATGGTTCTGATTGATTGATCGGTGCGATTTTAGCAATATATGCCATCCACAGTGGGACCCACAATTTAGATGGTCTGAATAGCTGTGCATCAGTGCACATGTGAGGAGGATGAGTCGCCACCATTTTTTTTAAATGGTTCAAAACTTCTCACATCCTGTGGGCCACCTGAGATTTGGATCTGCCTCAGCCGTTTTTACAAAAGGAGGTTGATTCAAAATCAGGTGGACCCCACCAAAGGAAAGGGTTATTTATTTATTTAAAAATACAAAAAAAAAAAGAGGATGGTATTTTTCTATTGCATAGACAAAAGTAAGGGGCATATATATATATATATATATATATAACTCAAAAAAAATAAAAATGCAAAGGATTAGGTTTTATTACCAAAAAAAACTTCGATACTCCAACGGAGCGTGGTGGATGATACGCACTCACTTAGAAATTTCATATGTAGAATAGTGCCACATGTATTCTGGGATGGGCCAGCAAGTATCTCTGTCTAGCATTGCTGGCACGTGTGCATGACATCCGAACGTGTATCAGGTGCACCCACAGCGTAGATCTTATGTCAACAAAATCAGGAGTTTCACTTGTCAGGTAGGCCACACATTTTACCATAAATAAAATGGACGGTCATCAGTTGATCTCTAACAGGACAATTACATGGGTCCCCATGATACACGGGTCTGATGTCCAACGTGATTACCAGGTTGGCACATGCGGCAGCGTGTAGGTGCGAGTGGAGGTGTGAGTACCGAGCTAGCAAGGCTCATGTAAAATGACTGGAATAGATTATACATGAACTTGTATAAATAAATAGAACGTGTGAGTACGTGACCAGCTTGGCTTTAAAAAGTGTAATTTACTTAATATCTTATTAATTTAACACTGTTCACATGGTGCATGTGCATGAGATCTTGACCATCCAACCTGTGGGGCCAATCTAGGAGAACATGACACTAGAATCACAACCGCCAGATAATCGGATGTTCCTAACCGTTGATTGGAGGGCCTTTACGCTTTTGAAGGTGGACTAGTGGCCATTTCTTTACAAATCTAATTTCTTGGGCTAGCCCACCGATGATGGGCCCACCGGATTAATGATCCAGATGAAAGGTGGTGATGGCCTTACTCAATTCGTTGTGTTTTTAGAGACTCCTAGTGCAAAATCATAGAGGATTAGGTGAGGCGGGGCCTACCTAACACAACGTGACTGAATGCGATGAGATTTGATCTACAGTGCAGCAGTTAAAAATGACCACACAAAGCATGTTTGAAAGTCATTAGGTATAGTATATACACAATTGACATCACTCAGGACTGGCACAATCAAATCTCAATATGTGAGGGGTGTGGTCCCCACCTCATCTAGTATGCCCTATGGGTTCTTTCCACATGACCCATGCAGCATACTTGTGCAAAATCCATGCCATCTAGGTAGAGTCAGTTGTTACAAAGATAGACTGAGTAAAAGATACCTCGTTTCAGCACTAAGTTCTTGGCTTCGATTCCCTATAGGGCTGGCTAATAGTGAAGTGTGATCCGACAATGGGTGTACTAACAAGCTAACAAAAAAAAAAAAAGTTGTTACAAAGAACTTGTGTAACAAAAAGCTTTGTGGGGCCTAATGAAATGGACATAGCATTTGCATATTTGCTTTATCCATCATTTGATCCCACTTGTATTAAGATGTAAGCTCAAACATTCATTCAGGTAGGCCACACCACAAGAAAACGTGGGGCGTAGCTTCCATGGATCCATGCCTATAGGGTCAATTGTGATATATTCATTTTGAAAGATCATTTTAGGGCACTATAGAAAAATTGAAGCAAATCCAAATATTAGGTAAGCTATACCATGGGATGTAGTTAGGGGTGTACACGGGTCGGGCCGAGTCGAACTGGCCTCAACCCGTTAAGGCCCGTTCAACAGCCACACAAGGCTCGAACCCGACCGGGCCTGGTCACCGGGCCAACATCTTCAGCCCGAACCGGGCCCGACGCGAGTTTGGGCCGAGTTCGGGCCAGTTTCGAACCTTCGAGTTCGGGCCAGTTTCGAACCTTACATTAAGTTCATGGGAAGGGCTTTGGCAGGTAATCCGCGTCCCATTACAAGGCCCTCGATCAACGGTTTAGATAGTTGAACTATAGACTCCACAAAAAATCTAATTAGTCAGGTCATTTACTGTAACGTCCCGTCCAACCAGCACATTGTCCTGGGGCGTCCACGTAGGATTGTCGGAGGACCGCTCGCTTAAGCCACTCGTGGTGAGTTACCGTAGATAAAAATCATCCAAGATTAATCCAATTTAGTAGACCAGACTGGCCATAACAGGGCTTAGTGTGGGCCACCAAGCCAGATGACTGTTTGCACATAAAGGACCGCTCGTGCAGGCCGCACAACGACCGAGGATGGTCGGAAAATTCTAAACCTTGGTGTGGCCGTTGGTCTCACTGGGCTTGAAGGCCATCGCGGACCA
>JAJHSJ010000012.1:5637775-5771096 GCA_021015155.1 Magnolia officinalis | reverse complement strand
TGCACATTCGATCACTGCTGTTTATGGTCCACACGAGATTTGAATGGTTTCAATTTTTACTCATACTCTAAAATGATCTGGAAAAGCAGATGAACGGCGTAGATATACAGCACATACGTCAAGATGGGCACCATGGTTAACAAATCCGCTCTCAATTTCGTTTCGATTTTTAAAACATGTTACAAAGTCTAATGGTTGAGATCGTCTGATCAATATGATCGTGGTAGATATTCAATGGACGGTGGAAAATAGTTCTAGACCATCGGACCATGCTGTAGGAATAGAAGATGAACCAGAGCTACAGATTGGCAGCGACCTCTTCCGTTCTGACCGTTCATTTGCTTTTGATGCCATCTTTCAGCCAGTGGCCCATCTGCAGCAGTGCCCGCTTCTTGAATGGATCTGATCACCATGCAAAGCCTTCTAAATGGTGGAGATTGCACCTCCGCGTATCATACATGATCGCTCCCACTATTCACTCCGATCATGGACGGGAAAAGTGTTGTATTTCCTTACGGGCAAAGGAAACCCTTCCTACATTGTTACAACTTACAACCATACCCATCCAACGCGTTGAAGAAATCCATACAGTTCTCAGGTGGCCCACCATTCAATCCCGACCATCCAATTACGAGCTTACAAGTGAACAGGAAAGGCGAAAAAAAAGCAATTAAGCAATTAAGGGTCCTAAATAAACAACCAATCAGATAGCTAAAATCATATCCAGTACCACACACGGTGGAACCCACTTAACGAACGGCCAGGATCTCACTACAGAGAACCGACTCAAACGATCCCGAACGATGGACGCGGTGAAGAGTCTCCCGCAACTTGGAAGTCCTACCGAAATCGGATTGCGTACTGAGTTACTCAGTACGCTCTTATCCTACTGAGTAAACTCAGTTAGGCCCACCGTAAATTGTATCTGGTATATCCACACCGTCCATCCGTTTTTACATCTAATTTAAGGGGTTGATCCCAAAATCGAAGCATGTCCAAAGATCAAGTAGATCATTCCACTGGAAACAGTGGGGATACTGATTTCCACCTTTAAAACATTTCTAGGCCTCACAGTGATGTTTATTTGCCATCCAACATGTTCATAAGATCATACAGACATGAATGAAGGAAAACACAAATATAATATTGATCCAAAACTTCTGTCCTGTAAGAATTTTTCAATGGTAGATGTTCAATTAAACTGTTTCCTGTGGTGTGGTCCATAGGTCCATATGAACATTATATATGTCTAATTTTTGGGCTAAAGAGCTAAAATTATCTGCTAAAATGGATGTACGAAGAAGATAAAAATACATAAATCATAGTGGACCTCACAGAGTTTACTCAGTACGCTAGCGTAGTGAGTGACTCACTACGCAATCCGCTTCCACGCACACCGTCTCTCAGGAGTTAACTTCGCCTCCGACGCGACTCACGTTCATCGTGTGTCGCCACCCACTGGGGCCCACACGTAGATGGCCCGATGATTTGAATCATTCAAATTCTCACTGATGCCATATGTAAGATATTTTTAATTATCCGATACTTAAGCTTCGTGATGATCTAACCTTTGATTTTTAAAGTTGCATATGAGCCATTAAAAATATCACTTTCCTTGTTCTAAATATATCTACAGATATCTAACCATCAAAATCATCGGTCCACAGTAAATTTTTTATAAGACGATTCAAAGAATAGATTCCATAACATGGACGGCTCCGATCATCGGAACACTTAGATTGTGGGCCCCACTGGCTGGCGACACACACTGCAGCTTGAGACGCGACAGATGCAAAACGAAACTCGACTCTCCTTCTCTGGTCTTCTATATAATACGGTTTCTCTTCTCTTTTAGGCTCTCAAGGGTTAAAAGACTCTCTCTACATCTCTATCGTGTTCGATCGAATACCGATGTTTCTGCACCATCTACGCTTTTCTTCTTCCCATTTTCTCCTTTCAAAAATCAGGTCTTTCTCGCTTCTGTCATTATTTTATATATTTATATATTTATTTTTATATTTATATATTGACTTCATCTTCTTTCTCTGATGTTTTCTTCTCTCTCTCAGAGTATCTGAAAGCAAACGAGCTGCTCTGTGATGGCAACCCTAAGATCGAGTCTGCCGCTGCGTCTCCGGCAGCTCCTAGCCGGCGAAGGCGCTGCCGTTCCCTCTCTTAAACTGGAATCGGAACCGGTAAGTGTCGGTTCCTGTTTCCTGACTAATCATCCCAACGCTTTCTAGGGTTTTGATTTTTCTGGCTGTTTGTTTGAGATTTTGTTCTATTTTTGGAATGGTAGTTTCATGATTTATGGGGTTTTTGTTTGGTTGATGTTGTTTGTTGGATCGGTAGTTGAATTTATTCGTTTTGTTGGTATAAGCCTGTGATGTTTATGCGTTTGGATGTAGTTTTTCTAGTGATTGGACGTTATTTAGTTTAGAGTATTGCACATGTGATTGTGGTGTTATGGTTTTACTCATGCTGCGTTTGGTTGTCCTGAGAAAGTTGGGCGGACAGGATGCTTTCCTGTCTACGTTGATATCTATAAATTTTTTTTTTTTTTTTTTTGGGGGGGGGGGGGGGGGGGGGGGGGTTTGAGTTTTTTGGGGGGAGATGAAAAGTTCATGAATTTGATTAGGGCAGAAGAAAGTATATGATGATATCTCCTACGCTGCAATTCCCTTTTTTGTTGCACCACCATAGATGCATGGTGGGAATTGGATAACCTTCCTTTCCATTAAAACGTCTTTTCTGCTTGTGGCTTAAGTACATCCAAACACAGCTTTCAATAACTGCCGGTAGTATGCATATTTGAGAGTTATTGATGACTAGATGTAGTTTGAGGTGGGAATGGATAGTCATCATTACCCACAAAAAATGCTTATCATTTAATGTACATCTAAACCTGATATAAGAAAGAAAGTAGTATTGTGATTCAGTGAGTCAATGTCTGTACCCAGTGTAAGGTAAATGGGCTCAACTATTTGTTTTGACTGATAGAGTCAGTAGTTGCAATGGCAAGGAAGGATGTACTTTGTACTTGAATAGTCAGGTTGATTACACAAGAAAAAAAGAAAAGAAAAGAAAAGGCTAGAAATATTTATTTTGGTGTAGCGCCCTTTGTTATATCTTCCTCGACCTTTTAGCTAAGATCAAGTGTAGTATCTGTTCTTATCAGTTGATATCTGCTACAGGGCCCATAAAACGGCAGACAATAAAATTAGTTTCTTGTGGGGGAGGCCTACCACCAATAGTTTGCTATTAGAGCCCTTGATTTTTACTCATGCATTGCACTACTGCAGACCTGAGCACACTCTGAGCAGAGACATGGAAAAAAAGTACATTTGTGAATTTCAAAGGATTGCTCTCGGGATGGAAAGTGACAACTTTTGTCAATTGGTTACGAATTACAAATAACCTTGTGGTATTAGCAAACCATGAAACCTTCATTTGTGGATTGTGTTCGGTACTCTACATTGTTGGTTGTGAGAATATAAGATATATATGCCAACTAACCAAGAACCTAGATCATAATTCGTGAACTTCATGTGTGGTGTTACTTGGCTAGGAGTAATTAATGGCGGTTGCATCTCTTGACCCCTCTATCACATGCCAAAAGTTATAGTTGAACATATTTCAGATTGATTGAACTCCGAAGGAAATGCATCTTAGAATGATTAGTCACATAGATTCAACAAAATGTTATTTTTTTTTATTTTTTTAAAATTTAAAATTGGCAGTCATATCACGTGTGTGTGATGTGCATTGCAAACACAGAATCAGTATCATGTTTTTATGTATTGCCCGTTCGCTTGCATGGTGTGGAGTAGCCTCTACATTACGTTCAATATGCTGTGGGTGATGTGGGCATCAATGGATGAGTTGTTCTTGGCTTGGCACAAAATCAGGCTTATGACTTCTTTGGAGGCTCATCTTGTTGGCTGACCATTGGGCGCTATGGGCGGAAAAGGCGGTGGAGGTTTTCAGTAGGGTGAAGCTGTGTAGTGGAATGGATCTCTTGTATTAAGATCTCTTAAGGGTTTTAATTGTTCCTTTTTATTTGGGAAAGAAATCAATCCTAATGTGCTATCTCTTTTGAATTCATAGCTCCCAATATAGCTCGCCCATCAGCTTCATTGACCATTGTTATTTTCTCTGGGGTTGTGGTAGAAAGTCACCGTATGCCGATCACCGAAGTCCCAATGCTTCCTCCATCAGATCAACAACTCCCCATGGGCAGCATCTTGCTCTGGCCCAGGAGATTGCATTGGAGGAATCACCTTCAATAATGATTGGGAAAAAAAATAAAAAATGTGAAAGAATAAAAGTAACAAAAGAGAACAAAAGTGTGAAAGAAAAAACAACAAAAACAGCGACTGTCAACTTTAGAGAGACAGAAACCAATCCTCATGTCTTGTCTCTTTTGAATTCATAGCTCCCAATATAGCTAGTCATCAGTTCATTGTTATCTTCTCTAGTGTCATGGGAGAAAGTCAGCCGTGTGCCGATCGCATAGGTCCAATGCTTCCTCCAACAGATCCACAACTCACCATGGGTTGCGTCCTGCTTTGGTCAAGGTGACTGCGCTGGAGGAATCACCTTCAATAATGACCTGGAAAAAAAATTAAATCAGCAGACACCTTTATTTTTTGTGACAACGTGCAACTTCAGCAAAACTGGAGTACTCGACTCCAACGGGACTTGAGAAATCAACCAACACTATACCGTTACTATTCTGGATGGTGCCACCCACTCCAGCTTAAATGGGATTGCCGAGAAAACAGCCATTGATGTTGACCTTGAAGCTGCCAGCAGGCAAGGGCTTCCACCTGATCATAGAGTTAGAGAAACTTATAAAACTTTTTATCTGCCTTTGCCCCCACAATCAGGGGCTTGAATATCTTTTTCTGTTGCACACTCTGAGGAAGCTTTATTATTGTTGAAGATCATTTTCCTTAGCCAGATTTACCATAGAGACACTTGAAGAGCCATGCTGCAGAGAAGACGACCATTGGAATGCCGAGATGAAGTTGACCCTACCTCAAATAGCCTCAAAACAAACTTTAAAAATACCCCAGCTAAACTGGTTTTGGCATTTACTGGAAACTGAATATCTCTGGCAAACTGGCTGTGGGGTGTGGACTGGTTCTTTGTTAACACAGGGCACATGATGCACCTGTTTGGCATTGTGACTCCTCTGTTCTTCAGGTGATCAACAGTCAGGATCTTGTTGAGGCAAGTGGGGCAGATGAGAGCTGTAATTTTTAATGGAACATATATATATATATATATATATATATATATTAGTGTATTAAATAGCGTGGTAGCGTACGCTACGTAGTGTAGCGTACAAAAAACGCTACGTAGCGTATAAAATAGCGTAAAAAAAAAGAAAAAAAATTGGTAAAAAAAAGAAGAAAAAAACATACTTTTTTTTTTTTTTTTTCTTCTTTTTCTTCTTCTTCTTCTTCTTCTTCTCCTCCTCCTTCTTCCTCTTCTTCTTCTTCTCGCCCTGTTGCGGCTGCGGCTGAAGTCGTGGCCCGGGCCTCCTCCTCCTCCTCCTCCTCCTTCTCTCTCTCTCTCTCTCTCTCTCTCTCTCTCTCTCTCTCTCTCTCTCTCTCTTTTTCTTTTCGGTTTCCCTCTCCCGTTTTTTTCTTTTGAAATCGGAAGCGGTTTGACTGGTGTAATATAGCTGTTGTAGTTACGTGTCATGATAAGACGAGCGCTGACACTCCTCGAGCTCCGAGTTGTACGAACGGTTCAAAGGAGATCAAAGTTACATGGGCTCCACAACGATGTATTTATTATATCTACACTGTTCATCTATTTTTAAATATCATTTTAGAGCATTAGCCAAAAAATGAATCGTATCCAAAGATCGTCTGGACCACACCAAAAATAGCAGCGAGATGATGATTTTTCACCGTTAAAAAATTCATAGGCCCACCATAACGTTTATTTTCCATCCAATCTGTTCAAAAGGTCAAAAAGACCTGAATGAAGAGTCAAAACAAATTTCATATTGATCCTGAATTTCTGTGATCCCAAAAAGGGTTTCAATGGTAGACGTTCAATCCCCCACTGCCTTTTGCAGTGTGGTCCACTTGATAATTAGATCTGTATTATTTTTCGTGTCAAGGCTTAAGACGAGCTCTTCAAATGAATAGACGGTTTAGATATAACACATACCTCCTGATCAGACCCACAGGACTTGCTTGCGTCAAATGAATGGACGTGTACGCGTTACGCAACACGTTGCACAATTTAATAAAATGTACACGTGCCACATGGGCCCCACCATACTGTATGTATTTTATCCATGTTGTCCATCCATTTTGCCACATCATTTTGGATTATGATTAAAAAAATTAGTAAGATCCAAATCTCAGGTGGACCACAACATAGGAAACAGTGGTTATAAAATGCTCACTATTAAAAATTTCTTAGGGTCCACTGTAATGTTTATTTTCCATCTAACCTGTTAATAGGGTCACACTAACGTGGATGAAGGGAAAACACACATGTCAGCTTGATCTAAAACTTTTGTAGCCCCGATAAATTTTTAATGATAGTCGTTTAATTATCATTGTTTCCTTTGGTGCGGTCCACCTGAGCTTTGGATCTGCCTCATTTTTTGTCTCATATCCTAAAATTATTTGGCAAAATGGATGGACGGTGTGGATATAACACATTCATCACGAGTGGGGTCCGAAAAACTTCGACACTCGTGTGCTACACTTCATAATCTGAGTTCTACGTAATTCAGGCCCTTAAAAAATTGTACACGAGACATGTATTAACTTAAAATTTACCAATTAAATTATGGACTGTAATTGCTAACTCAAAATGCCAAAATATTTTGTTTTTTCTTACTATTTAATATTTATCATATATATAAAATATTTTTTTTAAATTAAAAAATAGAAGTATTGTGTAGCTTACGCTACGCTATTTCGCTACACACTACGCAACACGCTACCGCTATTTAAAACACTGATATATATATATATATATATATATATATATATATATATATATATATATATATATATATATATATGAAAGATAACATCAGCTTTTATCTGTTAAAAAAACAGCAACCGACCCACCTCTACAACCCAGTCCAGTTGGAGGGAGCAAGAATATAATTACAACAAGAGTCCCAATTCTATGAACTGATACAGACCAAATTTTATAACAGGTTGTGGATTTGCTGGAATCACTCTCAGACATAGACTATGCGAGGGAACTGACAGAGAAGGCATTATCAGCTTATAAATCCCATATACAATTATGAAAGCCAACCCTGGGAATGTAAGCTTTTTGCAAAATGTTTGATAGCTGAGTAAGGCTGGTGATCTCTTTATCCTTCAGATTCTGCCTGGGGGGCTCCAAACTTTCTTATCCATCCAGCCCCTGGAAGAACCAATCCTCTGGGGTGCCTTTGTTGACTGATAAAACATATAGACTCAAAAGCCTTGCATAGTGGCACTTTTTGAGCACAAAACATGTTCCCGAAAGTGCATCCTGTTCTCCTTACCCAGCCCACTCTGAATCGTAAGTGGCAGTTATAGAGTGATCGCGTCTGTGTAATTGCTCATCAGACGACAACCAACCTATGAGAAGCGCATTTGCGTCCCATTCATTTTCAGCCCTACCGTACTTGGAAGTTACCATACATAACAATTTTAATATCTAATACATTAAGGTTCAATCAACTGAATCTTTGTTACTATCTCCTCATCTATCAGTTGCAGTGGTACTTAGAAGTTACCATACATAACAATTTTAAAATCTAATACATTAAGGCTCAATCAACTGAATCTTTGTTACTATCTCCTCATCTATCAGTTGCAGTGATTGGAGTTGCTGCAATCACTCCTCTTGCGTTAACATTGAAGCATGAGTTGAGAAATCTCAAAGTGCATATCATTCTTTCTGTCTATGATTCTGATTTGGCAAGTCAGAACAATTTGAATTCACTGTCTTGTTTGTCCATAAACAAATAAGTAAATGTAAAAAGAATTACAAAATAAAAAGATAACGGTGACTTAAGCACAAAAGAATTACCAAAGACCCAAAATGTTTAGCACATTATGGTATCCTATGCTTAATTTTCATATTCATTTTTTTAATTATTATTTTTAATTAATTAATTATTTTTTTAGCTGAGCAAGCAACAATAATTATATTAAATTAAAATCAAAGGGGAATAGAAGTTCCAATACACAAAGACGAGTGGGCTCCTATGATTGCTAGATCTGAGGCCATGGTATTGGAGCCTGATTTAACATGATCTTCTACACTTAGATGTCATTGTTGTAATGATATGCATGTATGTGTGTGTCATAGCAATATACGCCATTTGTAGGAGCATATTTGAACAGTGTATATGTAGATGCTAAATGTATGTATCATGGCAATATATCCTTTTTGTATCAACATATTTGAACAGTGTATATGTAGATGCTAAATTATATTTTTCCATATAACATTTGAATTTTGATAAAGTTTCTGTTTTAGTGTTTCGAAATTTGGGCTGTTCAAAATAATTAAAGAAACCCCGAGGCTTCGTTTCACCTGTGCTGATGATTTTGTCCCAAAGTTCTGCATGCAGAATTGTTCGTTAGGCTTGAAATTGACCTGTCTCTCTTTAGGATCCACATGCTTGAGTCTAGATATGGAGTAAATGGTTTGTTCTTATGACTCGTGTAGACCTAGTACCAGAAATGAGTGCCAATGAACCAGAAACATGTTGGTTCATTGTCAGCTGCCAATTCTTGGGTCTCGGAATGCTTCAATTACTCATTGTCATTATTATTTTATTTTATTGTTTGTTGTTTCTTGGTTGTTGGTTTATGCTGCAAGATGTCCCATAAGTACCAACTAAGATTTAGGGTTCCTCCTGTAGCTACATTTTCTAAAGTATATGAATATTTCATTCCTGTTATGATTGCCAATTGGTTCCTGATTCACTGCACGGATTGTTGCAGCCTCCAAAAATTAAAGCTTTCATTGACAGTGTGATCAAGATTCCACTCCATGACATAGCAGTACCTCTTTCAGGTTTTCGTTGGGAGTACAATAAGGTGCTAGCATGACACTTTTGCTAAACTTGCTGTGCTGTTTAGTTCTTTCTTCAAAAATTTTGACGTGTCCTTTGTTTTCAGGGAAATTTCCATCACTGGAGACCACTCTTTCTACATTTTGATACATACTTCAAGCAACATCTCTCTTGTAGGAAAGATCTTCTCTTATCTGATAACATATCAGATGACGATGGTCCATTTCCTAAGCATACAATCCTGCAAATTTTGGGAGTAATGCAAACAATTTTGGAGAACTGCCACAACAAGAGTTCATTCAGTGGTCTAGAGGTATGCTGCACATCTTCAACTTCTGTTTTTATAAGAAACCCTACTGTGTAGCTAACAGTGTTTTTACTCCATCTCATAGTTCTGTGAGTTTCAACTGTAATAGCATGTTTAAAGTACAATGGGTTTTAGTCTGACATACCTGTCTTGTTTTTCATCAGCATTTCAAGCTACTGCTGGCATCAACAGACCCGGAGATCCTTATATCTACTTTAGAGACTCTGTCTGCCTTGGTGAAAATAAATCCCTCCAAGCTACACGTGAGTGGGAAACTGGTTGGGTGTGGCTCAATGAACAGCTGTCTCCTGTCCCTAGCACAGGGGTGGGGAAGCAAAGAAGAAGGCTTGGGTTTATTTTCATCTGTTATAGCTAATGAGAGAAGCCAAGATGTAGGCATGTGCTCATTACCATCCAACATAGAAAGTGACTGCGACAATTCACAGTATCGATTGGGTACAACCCTGCACTTCGAATTTCATACAGCCACTTCTGAGGGGACTGAACAAAACAGCGACAGGAGGTCTTCCAACTTGCATGTCATACACATTCCTGATCTCCATCTCCGTAAGGAGGATGATTTAACTATTCTTAAGCAATGTATCAATGAATACAGCGTTCCTTCAGAGCACAGGTTCTCGTTGCTGACCCGTATCAGATATGCTCGAGCCTTTCTTTCTCCCAGAACCTGCAGGCTATACAGCAGAATTTGCATCCTTTCCTTCATTGTGCTGGTGCAGTCAAATGATGCTCATGATGAGCTTGTATCCTTCTTTGCGAATGAACCCGAATATACAAACGAGTTGATCAGGCTTGTTCGGTCTGAAGGTGCTATTCCTGGAACTATCAGGACGCTTGCGATGCTTGCACTTGGAGCGCAATTAGCAGCATATTCATCATCTCATGATCGTGCACGGATATTGAGTGGTTCAAGCATTATTTCTGCAGGGGGAAACCGGATGATTCTCCTAAGCGTTCTTCAGAAAGCGGTGATGTCACTGAATAATCCCAGTGAGCCATCTGTGCTTTCCTTTGTCGATGCTCTTCTACAGTTCTATCTGCTCCATGTTATATCATCTTCAAGTTCTGGGAGTGCTATAAGAGGGTCAGGAATGGTTCCCACTCTTTTACCTCTTCTACAGGACATTGATTCCTCTCATATCCATCTTGTTTGTTCTGCTGTAAAAACTCTTCAAAAGCTCATGGATTACAGTAATGCAGCGGTATCCTTGTTCAAAGATCTCGGGGGTGTGGAACTTTTGTCTCGGAGATTGCAGATTGAAATTCAAAGAGTTGTTGGCGGTGATTGTGAAAATAGCAATTCAATGATTGATGGCGATTTATCAGAATTTGATGATGATATTTTATATTCCCAGAAGCGACTCATCAAAGCTTTGCTCAAGGCACTCGGGTCTGCTACTTATGCTCCAGCTAACTCTACGAGGTCCCAAAACTCGCAAGATAATTCCTTGCCCACTTCGTTGTCGGTAATATTCCGCAACGTGAGCAGATTTGGGGGCGACATCTATTTTTCAGCAGTGACCGTTATGAGTGAAATTATTCACAAGGATCCAACATGCTTCTCGGTCTTGGATGAATTGGGTCTTCCTGATGCCTTCCTGTCATCAGTGATAGCTGGGATACTCCCTTCATCAAAAGCACTCACATGTGTTCCTAGTGGTCTTGGTGCCATCTGTCTTAATCCTAAAGGCTTGGAGGCAGTAAAGGAAACTGATGCACTGCGGTTCCTTGTAGACACCTTCACAAACAGGAAGTACCTTGTAGCGATGAATGAAGGTGTTGTCCCTTTAGCAAATGCTGTGGAGGAGCTCTTGCGACATGTATCTACACTCAGAGGCACTGGCGTTGATATAATCATTGAAATTATTGATAAACTTTCTTCCTTAGGGGAGGATAAGTGCTCTGGGTCCTTCGGGAAAGTGGATGGGAGCACTGCAATGGAAACAGATTCTCAAGAAGGAGAGAACAAAGGGCACGGACTTTTGACGGGTGCATCAGACTCAGCTGCTGATGGCATTAGTACTGAGCGGTTTGTTCAGCTGTGCATCTTTCATGTGATGGTACTGGTTCATCGAATTATGGAAAATTCTGAAGCCTGTAGGTTGTTTGTGGAGAAGAAAGGTATTGAGGCTTTGATGAAACTTCTATTGCAGCCTAGTATTGCCCAATCAGCTGAGGGGATGTCTATTGCGTTGCATAGCACTGTGGTTTTTAAGGGGTTTACACAGTATCACTCTGCTCCTCTGGCACATGCTTTCTGTTCATCTCTCAGGGACCACTTGAAGAAAGCTTTGAGTGGATTTGGTTCAGCTTCAGGTCCATTTTTACTGGCTCCTAGGACTACACCGGATAGCCGCATCTTTTCCTCTCTTTTCGTTGTTGAGTTCCTTCTTTTTCTTGCTGCCTCGAAAGATACAAGATGGGCGACTGCTTTACTAACAGAACTTGGGAATGGAAGCAAGGATATCCTGGAAGATATTGGACGGGTCCACCGGGAAGTTCTGTGGCAGATTGCCCTCCTTGATGATTCGAAGCTTGAGACGGATGATTCTGGTCCTGGTTCTACTGGTGAGCCACAGAGATCAGAGACAAATACAGGTGAAACTGAAGAGCACAGATTCAACTCTTTTAGGCAGTTTCTTGACCCGTTACTGAGACGAAGGGTGTCTGGATGGAGTGTCGAATCTCAGTTTTTCGACCTTATAAATCTGTATCGTGATCTTGGTCGTGCCACTGGTGTTCAGCAAAGACTGGGTATGGATGGCCCATCGAACTTGCGACTTGGCTCCAATCCTCAAGTGCCTCCATCCAATTCTTCAGATACTGTGGCTGTCAGCAGAATGGAAGGTGAAAAGCAGAGATCTTATTATTCTTCCTGCTGTGACATGATGAAGTCGCTTTCTTTTCATATAAGCCATTTGTTTCTAGAGTTGGGGAAAGTGATGTTGCTTCCTTCTCGTAGGCGGGATGATTCTCTAAATGTGTCCCCTTCTGCCAAATCTGTTGTTTCTATGTTCGCTACAATTGTATTGGACCACTTGAATTATGGTGGGCATGTTGATCAGTCTAATGCAGAGGTAGCCATATCGACAAAATGTCGCTACCTTGGTAAGGTTATTGATTTCATCGATAACATTTTATTGGACAGGCCAGATTCGTGCAACCCCATTTTGTTGAATTGCTTTTATGGCCATGGAGTTGTTCAAGCCATCTTGACCACCTTCGAAGCTACCAGTCAATTGCTCTTTGCAGTCAATAGGGTGCCGGCTTCTCCCATGGAGACAGATGAAGGAAGTTCGAAAGAAGATAATAAGGATGAAACTGATCATTCTTGGATATATGGTCCCTTGGCTAGCTATGGGACACTCATGGATCACTTGGTGACTTCGTCTTTCATCCTCTCGCCCTTGACAAAAAATCTGCTTGCTCAACCAATTACAAATGGAAATGTTCGGTTTCCACGAGATGCTGAGACCTTTGTAAAGGTACTCCAGTCCAAGGTACTGAAGGCAGTGATTCCTATCTGGACTCACCCTCAGTTTACAGAATGCAGTTATGAGTTCATTGCAGCAATTATCTCTATTGTGCGGCACATTTATTCTGGAGTTGAAGTGAAGAATGTGAATAGCAACACAGCTGCTCGAATAACAGGTCCTCCTCCGGATGAATCGGCAATTTCAATGATCGTAGAGATGGGCTTTTCCAGGTCTAGGGCAGAAGAAGCATTGCGGCAAGTGGGGACAAATAGTGTGGAGATGGCAATGGAATGGTTGTTCTCACATCCAGAGGAAGCCCCAGAAGATGACGAGCTTGCTCGTGCACTTGCCATGTCCCTAGGGAGTTCTGGTGCATCGGTAAAGGAAGATGCAGAGGTGAATGCTAGTAATACTGATCAGGAAGAAGAAACAGTTCAACTTCCTCCAGTTGACGAACTGTTATCGACATGTACCAGGCTTCTACAGATGAAGGAGCCTTTAGCTTTTCCAGTCCGCGATCTGCTTGTAATGATATGCTCCCAAAATGATGGTCATTATCGGTCCAAAGTCATTACCTTTATCATCGATCAAGTGAAGCTCTGCAGTTCAATTTTCGAGGCCAGCAGCAGCACTGCATTATCTGCTTTTTTCCATGTTCTTGCTTTAGTACTTCATGAAGATGCAGTCGCAAGAGAAGTTGCCTCAAAAAGTGGTCTTGTAAAGATTTCTTTGGATTTGCTCTCTCTATGGAACTTGAGCTTCCATGATGGGGAAAAATCTCAAGTGCCGAAGTGGGTGACAGCATCTTTTCTTGCTATTGACCGGATGTTGCAGGTGGACCCGAAATTGAGTTCTGAAATTCCTGTGCCCGAACAGTTTAAAAAGGATGATCCTAGTAATCAGACTGCTCTTGTCGATGAGAATGGACCTAAAAATTTACAGTCCGCTCTGGGATTAACTCGTTACATTGATGTACACGAGCAGAAGAGACTTG
The DNA here is from genome assembly GCA_021015155.1 of Magnolia officinalis. Taxonomy (NCBI): domain Eukaryota; kingdom Viridiplantae; phylum Streptophyta; class Magnoliopsida; order Magnoliales; family Magnoliaceae; genus Magnolia; species Magnolia officinalis. The sequence continues at coordinate 5,757,234 of JAJHSJ010000012.1, read as the reverse complement.
TTGAGATTGCTTGCCGATGTATCCAAAACCAGCTTCCTTCTGAAACAATGCATGTGATTCTTCAGCTGTGCGCAACGCTTACCAAAGTCCATTCAGTTGCTGTGAGTTTTCTTGATGCAGGAGGTTTGCCGGCGCTGCTTTGTTTGCCTACGAGTAGCCTATTTCCTGGGTTTGACAATGTTGCTGCTATGATAGTCCGTCACATTCTTGAAGATCCCCAGACGCTGCAGCAAGCTATGGAGTCTGAGATACGACATAGCGTAGTGGCAGCCACAAATAGACACTCGACTGGAAGGCTCACCCCACGCAGTTTTCTTCAGAATTTGGCTTCTGTCTTCTCTAGGGACCCAGTTGTTTTCATGCAAGCTGCTCGGTCTGTATGTCAAATTGAGATGGTAGGAGAAAGGGCACAAGTTGTGTTGTTGAAAGATCGTGAGAAAGAGAAGGGCAAGGAGAAAGAGAAGGAGAAGCAACAAGCTGCTGATGGAAAGGCTACTTCAGGTGATGTGAGCTCCCCAGCTCCAGGTAACGTCCATGGCAAACTTCCAGATTCAAATACCAAAAATGCCAAAGTTCATCGAAAATCCCCTCAGACTTTTGTAAGTGTAATTGAGCTTCTCTTGGATTCTATCATAACTTTTGTACCATCTACAAAAGATGATGGTCTGGTAGATGGGGTCCTTGGTGGTGCCCCTTCAGTAGCAGACATGGACATTGATGGCCCTTCTAGCAAGGGAAAAGGAAAAGCCATTGCCACTGTATCTCAAGAGAAAAAAGTTGATAGCCAGGAAGCTTCGGCATCTCTTGCCAAGACAGTATTCATTTTAAAATTGTTGACTGAAATTCTCTGGACATATGCTTCGTCTGTTCATGTCCTGCTCCGGAGAGATGCTGAAGTTAGTAGTTCTCGCAGTCTTCCTCAACGGGGGCCTGCTGGTAACTTCAATGGTGGAATATTTCATCATGTTCTTCACAAGTTTCTTCCATATCCCGGAAGCTTCAAGAAAGACAAGAAACTGGATGGTGACTGGAAGCACAAATTAGCAAGTAGGGCAAGCCAGTTTTTGGTGGCATCCTCTGTTCGTTCTGCTGAAGGACGGAGAAGGGTATTTACTGAGATCAGTAATGTCTTCAATGACTTTGTTGAGCCAGCTGATGGTTCCAGGGCACCTGACTACAGTATCCATGCTTATATCGATCTACTTAATGATATCCTTGCCACCCGCTCTCCAACTGGTCCATTTATTTCAGGAGAAGCCTCGACAACATTTATAGATGTTGGTCTGGTTCAATCTTTGACTCGAACTCTCCAAGTCTTGGACTTGGATCATGTTGATTCGCCGAAGGTTGTTACTGGGATTGTCAAGGCTTTGGAATTGGTAACTAAGGAACACGTCCATTCTGCTGATCCTAATTCTGCGAAAGGTGAATCCTCAACAAAGCTTGCTTCCAATCAGAGTCAACCAGGTAGAGCAGATAATGGTGGTGATCGATTCCAGTTCCTGGAAACCACATCCCAACCTGATCATAATGAATTGGTGTCTGATCATGTTGAGCCTTTCAATCCAACCCAGCCCTCTAGGAGTGCAGATTCTGTTACCGACGACATGGAGCATGACCGGGATTTGGATGCGGGTCCTGAAAATGAAGATGATTTTATGCGTGAAACTTCTGAGGAAGCTGCTGGTCTTGAAAATGGGATTGCAACTGTTGAAATGACGTTCGACATCCCACACATTGCTCAAGACAATCTAGCTGATGAAGAGGACGATGATGATGAGGAGATGAGTGGTGATGATGTGGATGAAGATGAAGATGAGGATGATGATGAAAATAATGATTTGGAAGAAGAGGATCATCACATGTCACCTCCTGATACTGATCGGGATGAACATGAGATTGATGAGGAGGAATTTGATGAAGATGTACTGGAGGAAGACGATGAAGATGACGAAGATGATGAAGGTGGGGTTATACTCAGGCTAGAGGAGGGTATCAACGGAATTAATGTTCTTGATCATATTGAAGTTTTCAGCAGAGATAACAATTTTGCCAATGATGCACTCCATGTGATGCCTGTTGAAGTTTTCGGCTCGAGACGCCAAGGCCGTACAACATCCATCTACAATCTTCTAGGAAGAACTGGTGACCATGGTGCTCCTATTCAGCATCCACTTTTGACAGAACCTTCTTCCTCTCTGCGTCCAGTTGCTCTCAGACAATCAGGTCTGTTCAATTCTTGCGGTGTATTGGCCTGTGCCACACACACACGCACACACGCACACACACACACACATGATCTTGGTTTTATCTCTTGCAGTTTTTGACAGTTTAATCTTTTCAGAGAATGCAGGCGATATTAGTTTCTCAGACAGACACTTGGAAAACACTTCATCACGGTTAGATGCTATTTTCCGGTCTTTGAGGAGTGGAAGGCAAGGACATCGTCTCAATATGTGGTCTGATGACAGCCAGCAACGAGGTGGATCTAACGCACCTGTTGTACCCCCAGGCGTTGAGGAGGTACTTATTTCCCAGTTGAGACGACCAGCTCCTGAGCAACCTGTGGATCCGAATACAGCTACTGCACAACCTCAAGATAAAGCTGAGGAGGCCAGCCAGTTACCAGAGTCAGTTGCAACGGAAGAAACACCCGTCGAAAACCATGCAAACAATGGAAGCGTGGTTATGTCCTCCCATAATCCAGCAGTGATGGATGTCACTGGCAATACTGTTGTTGTCCCAACAGATAACGGTTTTCTTCAAGAAAGGAATGCTTCAAATACGGATACACAGGTCATTGATATGCAGTACGAACGCAATGATGCAGTTGTACGGGATGTGGAAGCAGCAAGCCAAGGGAGCAGTGGAAGTGGGGCAACTTTAGGGGAAAGTCTTCGAAGCCTCGAAGTGGAAATAGGAAGTGCTGATGGGCATGATGATGGTGGAGAAAGGCAAGGCTCCACAGAGAGAATGGCTTCGGGTGATTTGCAGCAGACTCGAATGAGAAGAGCGACTGTACCACTGGGGAGTGCCACACCAGTTAGTGGCAGAGATGCATCTCTTCAAAGTGTTAGTGAAGTATTGCCACATCCTGGCCAAGGAGGGGATCACAGTGGTCCAGCCGAGGAGCAACAAATCAATGGTGCCACAGCCTCAGGTTCAATTGATCCTGCATTCCTAGATGCTCTTCCGGAGGAGTTACGAGCTGAAGTTCTTAATGCTCAACAGAGTCAAGTGGCCCAGCCATCAAGTGAACCACCTCAATCTGCGGGAGACATTGATCCTGAATTCCTTGCTGCTCTCCCCCCAGATATCCGAGCAGAAGTGCTGGCACAACAACAAGCTCAGAGACTACATCAATCACATGAATTGGAAGGCCAACCAGTTGAAATGGACACTGTTTCAATAATTGCGACATTTCCTGCTGATTTGCGGGAAGAGGTAGCTTCCTAGGAAGTGTTTTTTTTTTTTTTTTTGGGTTGAAATATTTGCTTCTGTAGGGTATACGTCATATTTCAGAATGCATGATTCTTCAGTTTCTCATGCCTGTAATGGTTTCATTTTCAGGTGCTCTTAACATCTTCAGATGCTATTCTGGCCAATCTAACACCTGCCCTTGTTGCGGAGGCAAATATGTTACGTGAAAGATTTGCTCATCAATATCATAGCCGCACGCTTCTTGGCATGTACCCCAGAAACCGGCGGGGTGAGTCTTCTAGACGGGGTGATGCTGTTGGATCAAGCCTTGATAGACCTGCAGGAGGCATCTCCTCGCGCAGAACTGCAGGAGGCAAGCTGGTCGAAGCTGATGGGGCTCCTCTAGTTGACACAGATTCTCTTAAGGCCATGATTCGGTTGCTTCGTGTTGTGCAGGTAATTGCTCGTGTTATTAGAATTAACCTTCTATCCATGTAGTTATATCTTATGCGACCAACATATTGATTTTGTTTTTACAGCCTCTGTATAAAGGACAATTTCAGAGACTTCTCTTGAATCTCTGTGCCCATCATGAGACCAGAACTGCTTTGGTGCAAATTTTAATAGATATGCTGATGCTTGATATACGGGGCCCTGTTAAGAATTTAAATGCAGCTGCAGAACCTTCATATAGATTGTATGCTTGCCAGAGCAATGTTATGTATTCTCGTCCTCAATTTTTGGATGGTAAGATATTACTTTTTCCAGATACACACTATATCTCATTTTGGAAATTTTTAGGATTTAAGAGAGGGTCTTCTAGGTTGTTAATTGTTCGTTTCCTTTTATAAGCTTTTCTATGGTTTGTATTCAATTCAATGTGCTCACATATATTCTGAAAATAAAGAAAGAAATGTCTACGCTATATAATTCATGAGCACTGAGTTCAGGATTCTCCAGTTTAATAAGCCTTGCTGCTGATAAAATAACTTAGAAGAACCATTGTGGCTGTTGAGTTTTATTGGTTTCAAACATGTGAAAGATAGGAACTGAGGTACTTGTCAATTTGATTTATTGGTTGCTTTCTAGGAGTTCCTCCGCTTGTGTCTCGGCGTGTTTTAGAAACTCTGATACACCTGGCCCGAAATCACCCCAATGTGGCGAAGCTTTTACTTCATCTTCGGCTGCCAGGAGTGTCCACACAAGAGTCGCAGAGTCCTGCTCATTTGCGTGGCAAAGCTGTGATGGTTATCGAAGATGACCAAACAGCTAGGAAGCAACAACAGAAGGGAGATTTTTCCATAGTCCTGCTTTTGAGTCTCCTAAATCAACCGCTGTATTTTAGGAGTGTAGCTCATCTTGAACAGGTATTGCTGTTGATCTGTTTTTTTTAGTCAATTGCCTGATGGAAAATTGCTGAGATACTAGTGGGTTGCTCCTTTTTTTTTTATTATTTATTTATTATAAATTTAACGAATTCTTTTTATCTTTCTGTTTCAGTTGTTAAATCTATTGGAAGTCATCATTGATAGTGTAGAAAGCAATTCCAACCCATCTAACAGTTCCGGGGCGCCTTCTGAGCAACCATCTGGTTCTCAAAATGCCTTGCTTGATTCACATACTAATTCTGACGCTGTTGAATCTTCTTCGGGTGGTAATGTTAAATCATCTAGCACTGATGAACATTCTAGACCCTCAGCAGCTGGCTTAAATAGTGAAAATGATGTCCTTTCTGTACTGCTCAGTCTACCACAACCAGAACTTCGACTTCTATGCTCTTTGCTCGCACGAGAAGGGTATGACAATGATCTGTCATCTTATTCTTTACTTGCAGTATCAAATTCGTGTGCATGCTTCTTTGATCAAATCTGTTATGGACAGTGTTTCATTCTTTTGGCTAGGCTTCTATGTTAATTTTACACTGTATGAAAATGTTGGCGACACTTCAAACTTGTACATGGCACAGCCATATGGAATCCAGGCCGCCAAAATCATGTATCCAACTGTAAATGGAGCACAATGGAAAACTTCCCCTGAGAATATAACATCAACCATCTATATTTACCCTTGAAATTTGGAACACTCACTGTTTTCTTTTTAATTTGATAGCCATTAATTGAATGACCCACATGGATACCGGATGCATGGATGACAAGAGATCCAAAAGCCTTAGAAACTCTTTTATCTCTTCATCATTAAGATTTCTTCTGGATTGAGGAGCCCAAATTGTTTCTTCACCTTGACTTGAAAAACATTTTTCTACCAACACATTCGCGTCTATGGCGGTATTTGCTAGACGAGGGAATACAACATTTAGACTTTGATTCCCGGCCCACACATTTGCCCAAAATCGGATCTTCCTTCCATTCCCAAGAAAGAATCCCATATTTTCAAGAACTATATTTTCTACTTCCATAATGAGGAGGCCTTATACAAAGAAGACTCTTTTTTCCATCTACCCCCTTCCTCGACTCCATATTTTCTACCCACTACTTCTCGCCACAAGGCACAAGCTTCCTTCCTTTACGCCAAACCTCTAAACCCACTTTTCCTATAATGCTTTGTTCATTAACTTGAGATTATGTAATCCTTCACCCCCTTGAATTGTTGGTTTGCACACTTCTTCCCAAAATGAAATTTATGGTTATCTTCCAAATCTTTCGATAAAAGAATCCCACATGATTTTATCTAGTTTATCCATCATTGATTTTGGACATTTGAATGTGGACATAAAATAAGCTAGAAAATTGGACATTGCACACTTAATCAATGTGAGCCTCCTGCCTCTACCCCTCCAAGGTGAAAGTTTTCTTTCAAATCTTTCATTAACTTTATCCCATAGATGCTTAGTTGGCTTCCCAATGCATACAAGAAGCCCCAAATATGAGGATGGGAAGGAGCCAAACCTACATCCGAACCAGCTTACAAAACCTTTAATCTCCTATACAGAGAGGCTCACCCCCAACATTTCACTTTTGGCCGACTTTTAATCCCAAAATAGCCTTGAAATAATGAATTATTATCCCGAGGTTATCTACTTGCATATTGTTTGCCTTGCATAAGAGTAATGTATCATCTGTGTTATCCACCCAAAAACCTTCCACTAAACCCATAGACTCCCCTTGATCTAATATCCTCCCAAGAGCCTCCATTACCACTACAGATAAGGAGATTGCGGATTGCCTTGTCTCAATCCTCTAGAAGATGAAAAATATCCATTTGGTTCGTTTACTAGGACCGAGAATTTTGCCGATCGAATACATACATTCACCCATTTCCACCATTTGTTGCTGATCAAGAAACTTTCAATCCACATGATCATATGCTTTACTATTATGCTTAAATGAAACTAAATTTGAACAATGTATTTACGCATCATATAGGGGTGTTGCCTTTTCAATGATATATTATACTTATGCTTGTTCTTTTACCACCACTACCACCTTTTCTTTCATCCTTTTTTAAGTGAGAACATATTATTTTTGTAGTATTTTCTTCACAGTTTTGATTTCTCTAGTATTTTGTAATCAGGTTCTCGAGTTTATATACTTTATGAGAAAATATCCAAATTTATTTGTGAAGTGATGCTACTAAGTAACACAATCCCTTACTATCATCCTAGGGAACCCTCAAACTAGATGAAACAATTGGCTATTTCGTGCAGTGATTCTGTTAAGTAAAATAATCCCTTACGTCATCCAAGAGAACCCTCTAAACGAGTGAAACACTCTACTGTTCGTATATTATCCATAACCCATTGATAATACAAATAAAATACTTGATGCAGGACACATGATTTAATGCTAACATGCAATGTGGAGATTATGAAAGAGTCCATAAAGTAATTCAATTAACAAAAGATGCTAACCTACCAAGTAATTAGGAGTAAATAATAGGAAATAAAATCTAATTTAACCTAAATCACATGTCCGCATTCTAAGAAATCATATAAATCAATTAAAATTGGGACGACCAATGGAAGGATAGAACTTCCAATTTAGCATAGGCACCTTCCACGCTCAAGGGACAGATTTGTAGGTTTTATGATTAGGGTTAGGAAGGGAAAAATCTGAAAGTTGGAAAATTATGGTTCACGGGAATTGAGGATTTTGGAATTAGGGTTTTTAGAAATTGAAAAAAATAGGAAATTGAAGATTTAGGGTTTATAAGGTTGTAATGGAAGGGAAAAGAGAAAGACAAGAGAAGAAGAGAATACCTTTCGAAGAGGAGAGGAAGGATGTAAAACGAAGAATGCCATTGAAGAAGAGGAAGATGAAGGATGTACCTCCGGATCCACCACCAAACAAGCTTCTACCCTTCCACAATTTAATTGGAACGGAAGGGCTTTTTTAATAAAAAAATAAAAAAAACCTTAGAAAATAAGGAGGAAAATTCCTTCACACGAGAGCTCCACTTTTTTTCTTTTTTTTCCCTTCTCAATAACACCACTAAGGTTGGAACTCCACCCCCCCTGTGCTTTTATAATTAAAAATTCGGAATTAAATCCAGCATAATTACAACTATGCCACTCACTTAAGTAAAGTGGCCCATTATCCAAAATAAGAAAACTAAAACATATTATCAATCTCAACCATCAAATAACTCCTAAAAATAACAAAAAATATAAAGAAAGCAAGATCAGAGTCCAAGGGGCCTAAATCTAAAAGATCTGGTGGCCCGATGGCTTAATCGGCAAGATCCAACGGTCGGATCGACACGAAATATAAATCCTATGACTAAAATAGTCTCCTAAGCAGCCCACATGCATCATCCCAAGGTGGGGTCTTCCTGATGCATGTCCAATGCATGTGGGGTCTTCAAAATGGCCCGGTGAGCCCCATCTGGAACTCGTCACCCATCCACAAAGAAAGTTGCGCTGATGTGAGTGGTCGTCTCCGTCTCTGGTACATCTGAGTAGGTCCTCTAATGTCCCCATCAATACTCACACAAATTTCCTTAAGTTGATCACTCTAGGTAATTTTGAAGATAATAACAAGAGAATGTCTATTGGGTAGTGGAGCTATGAGGTTCGGACCAATGTTCCAAGTGTTGGTATCGATACAAGTTTCGCTAGCCGAGGATTTGGAAACAATATCGATATCATTGATAATATTGCCGATAACAAAAAATGTGGGGAAACATGGGGAAACGGTGAGATATTTGCATATTTAGGATTTTTATATATATATATATATATTTTTTATTCAAAGAATGCAGACACAATAAGTTTCCATTTAATGGGGACCTAAAAGCATGTGCTGTCGTAAGAAATCAATCCAACCACCTAACATTTCATCCAAACATCCATCGATATTTCAGAATATCGACAACACATGATATTTCATCAAGAAATTGTCAACAACTAGAAAGAAAACAAAAGATTATGGTCTCGATGTTGCACTAACGATAATATTACGATGTTATCAATATTATCATCGACAAATTGAACAATCTATACAACCGTGCGCCCATTAAAAAATTTGAAGGGAATTTTTTTTTTAGTGATATTGATATATTGGCGATATTATCAAAATATCACTGACACACTGGCAATACAATCGACACCTGAAATTTGTGTAGTAAAAAATATTGGCGATATCAATACATTGGCAATACAAGCGACACTTGAAATTTACACAGTAAAAAATATTGGTGATATCAATATATTGGTGATGCTTGGTGATACATCGCCGATACCTGAAATTTCTGATACAACCAGTATTATCGGAATCGCTCCCATTGTTATTGGTATCGCCGGGCTGGAAATAGAGATAATATCAGAGGGATATTTCGATCATATCAGAGATACTTTGAACTATGGTTGGGACCTAACAACAAGTCTTTTATTATTTGTCCATGAGTGGCAAGGTATTGCAAAACGGTTATGTAACGGTACCAGTGGTAACCGTTACGCATTACGGGGTTGTAAAACAGTCCCATAGCGGTCTGTTACAGGGCTGAAATAGTTTTTTTTTAGCTTTTATGGTCGTTATAGGGGCTGTAACAGCCACTACATGTATCATAACTGTAATGGCGATGGCTGTCAAGGCCGCTGTTACTGTTATGGAATACCTCGATGAATAGTATAAAACAGCTTCTTCATTCAAGAATCAAGAACACCCTCTAGAGAACTTAAGGGAGGTGTTGCTCCTTTGCTGTTGAAGTTCACCTAAGCACTTTGAATGGGCTCTTTGGTCCCCTAATCCATGTCCTATGGTCATCTCAGTGAAACATGAATGCTACCTAGAGACTATTGTAATTCCAGGAATTCCTTCAGAGCTTCTGGTCTCCCAACCTATCTTGGTGTCTGCTAAAGGGATTCCATGCTCTATCAATCTAATGCATCACCCGGAAAATTTATCAACCTTGGTGTTAACATAACCTACCAAACTGAGAGCTTGTAGGACCAACCTATCTCAGCATCAACAGGTGGGCATCTGTGATCAGTACACTCCACCATCCTCATATTTTAATCCACCCCTAACCTGAACACATCCAAAAAAAGTGGAACAAAAATAAATTTATTTGGAAACAAGATGGCACTCAAATGGAATATGATTAGGTACCAATTGATGCTCTAAAGTCACCTTGAATTGCCACAAGCCTGAAATCTCACTTCAAGCGCAGCAAAGTATGCAAGCAGGAAAAAAAAAAGGATAAACACATGGAGTTTGACTCCAAGAAACTAGAGCCTCACCTATAGTGTGTGTATCCCACCCCCCCGGCCAGCCATACGGTTCACAAAAAGCCATATGGTGCTATATGAAGTCCAAAATCTTTGTTTGGTTTCTATATAGGGGTAAATGTGGTTCGCTAACCATCTGGTTAATTTTTTTGGACCTAATAGGTCAATCCGACCATCGAATAAAGCATCCAATTTGATATGTGGTCCCACATTCCAAGTTGGGCCACTAATAATGGTTGGATTTGCTTCAGGCAGCCGTGGGGGGTACACCGTGGACCCCATCTATTGGATAGTATGGTTCTGAATCACGCACTTTTAGCACCAAATACTCATCTTGAAGGATATGTTACTGACTTCCTGTTGATGCAGGACCGATGCATGAACTACGTAACATATGAGATCAAATAACCGAATTAAGATATTTAACAAAAAAACACAAACGTCGCTATATTAATCACAAATATCATGAAAATCAAAAGAAAATCATACATAATCTTGACCTAAGCTACCAACATCGTAACACAAGATCATTAAATTTAAAAAAAAAAAACTAGGATCTAATGGATGTAGGGACATCCGATTATCATAGGCTATAGTCTATTTTAAGATAAGAAACTGAATACAACTTAGAGTGAAAATTAGGGTTTGAGTAATTTGGGAAAGTAGGAAAATTGAGAATTTTAAGTTTAGGGTTAGGGTTTTAGGGATGGAAGAAAGGGGTTTTTGATATAATGATGGTGGGAAACCAAAAGGGGCAGGTAGGATTCACAGTGTGGCCATACGACCACACGTGTGGCTTGGGAGGATGAGTTTAGGTCGGTTTGGATTGTGGATGGGTATGGGAGAAGATGAAAATCTGCGATGGGGAGAATGAAGAACCCAAAGAAAATACCTGGATGAGGAAAAAAAGATAAGATGGTATGGGGATAAATAGAGACCTTGCACCTTCGTTAATGAAGATTAGCCTCGCACCAATCTTCTTTCCAAACCGCATGAAAATATCTTCAAGTCGCATGAAGATGGGAGAAGAAAGCAAGAGCTTTTTTTTTTCTCTTAAAAAAAATCACGAAATTCAATGATGGAGAGGCCACACGCCCTCATCTTTTTATAGATCCAAGAAGTTTCAAAAATTACAAAAATCCCCGTCTTGTGAACTTTAACTAAAATAGCCCTAGTCTAAATAAAATCAACCAAAACACTCATAATATATCCAAATATAAAATAATAGAAAACTAAATCCTAAATTATGATAAAGTCTAAAACCGATGTGGACGATCAACGATCAACGACCCGATCATGTGATCCATGCAATCCAATGGCCCGATCGTCGCGTCTCTCCTATCCAACTGTCTAAATCACTCCATAAAGCAACCCATGTGCATCTTCCTAGTGTGGGGTCTTCTAGAGGCTCACACATGCACATGAGGTCTTCAGCACGATCACGGGTACTTGCTTAGCCACAGGGAAATTGGCGCGCCCTGCTTCCTTCTCTGATACATACGTAAAGGTGTACGTGACGTGACGTCCTCATCACCTGTCCCCAGATTTGGACTACCTGCGAAGTTGATTATATAACAACTACCTCCAATCACATAGAACCACTGTATGTCACCTTCCAAGATGAAAATTCTTGCCCCTTTTAATTATCTAGTTTTTACCGTGGAATAATGACATGGGATTTTTCTCATTCGACAGGGTTTGAGCGAGCTGCCAGAACCATTGGTTTGCTCCCTACAAGCGTGGGTTCGACTCCCCTCCCCATGCATTACCCAATGTGCGTGGTTGCTGGTGATTGCTTGCATCCGCATCGAATTAGAGCTGAGAAAAATGGGTCCGATCCGGTGGATCCGACCCGATCCGGCCCGATTCAAACCGATCCGACGGGCTGGATCGGTGCAGATTGGGTAGGCCCATCCAAATCTGAATCCTTTTCGGATCGGGTCGGGTTGGGCCTGACCCGACCCGATCCGATCCGTAATCCGATCGATTCGGACCGATCCGATCCGATCCGGATATTTTTATTAATATTTATTTTTCAAAAATATTTTTTACTATTTTAAAAAAAATTTTAAATATTTTTTAATTTTTTGCGATCCGAATTGTGTCCAATCCGATCCGACTCGGTTTTCCTGACAGAGTCGGACTCGGATCGGATCAGTCCAGCAAGTTTTCGGATCGGTCCGAGTTAGGCGACCCGGACTCGGTACCGGATCGGATCGGGTTCGGGTCAGGCCACTAGTATTTCAGATCAGTCCGGGTTGGACCCAATCCGGTCCGACTCGGACCGATGCCCAGCCCTACATGGAATAGTCTTGCCTAAAAAGGGGGGGGGACACCTTGTGTTGTCAAAAAAAAATGGTGATAATAATGACATGGGATCTTTCTCAATTTGAAATCCACAGCCATTTCTTTTCGAGCATGGAATCTGGTATCGATTTGCAACCAATTCATTGCTGGATGACAATCTCCGAGTAATCTCATCCCGAGTTCAATTTTCAGCTCCTGTCAAATTTCTTTTTTGGTTTCTTCATTTGTGAGGGGCAATGCCATTTCTGTTACCCCTTCTTGTCTGAGTTCTTGAGTTGGAATCTGCAGTTTCCATTTCCTGCGGATTCTGTGTTGGTTTTCCCTGCCTACATTTTAGGTTTCTTCCATCCAAACACCACCTTAGCAGAATTCTTGAATGAACAAGAGGGGAAGGATTCATTAACAGCTTTAGGGTAGGTAATTCAAACTTACACATATCCCGTTTACACTTTGCATATTTTCTGCGATGCAAATCTAACCCAGTTGGCCATTTTGAGAAGATGCTATGACGTTTTGAAGCAGTATCTGGACAGAAACTGAACCTCCAAAAGTGTATTGCTGGGAGTTACAGTGCAGTTTTTTGTGGGGTGAGGTAGGTTTGGAAGGTTGTACTTTAGTAACAGGAAGATGGTGTTCCCTGTTCAGTAATGTCTGCACTCTCTCTCTCTCTCTCTCTCTCTCTCTCTCTCTCTCTCTCTCTCTCTTCTCTCTCTCTTGTTGTCCTTGTTGCTCTGGTAGAGAGTTTTCAACCTTTTTAGTTTAGGGTTGCTGATGCCAGATTTGGTTAGGGCATTCTTTGAAGGATGTTCTGGTAGGAGGCAAGTCCTTCATGGAAGTTAGCATTGTTAACGGGTTTGTGAGCAATATTGAAGGAGCACAAGTCCTTCATGCAGATGATTGACTCGCATGCTTTAATGCCTCATCCCTTGGCCCCTTTGTCACTCTTTTTTTTTTTCCCCCGATCCTTTGTGGATATGTACACCACTATTGCTAGCTATCTTTGTTTCTTCAGATAGTTTTAGATGCATTCCCATAAAGTCTACAATTGGTTCAGTTGAACATGATGCTCCAAATTTGTGAACTATAGGGTATTTTATTTAATGGATTTTTTTTTGGATTATTACAAAAAAAAAAAGGGACCTTATGAAGCAGTGTTTTGGGTCTTACTCTCACTAGTCATTTGTCCATCTCGTATCAGTTTTTACTTCACAAATAACCTCAAATGGTTTCTTTTTTGCAGTTTGTCAGAAAATGCATATGTTCTTGTGGCAGAGGTATTGAAGAAATTGGTGGCTATTGCTCCAACGCATTGCCATCTCTTTATCACTGAGCTTGCAGATTCTGTGCAAAACTTGTCTAGATCTGCAATGAATGAATTGCATGGATATGGGGTGGTAGAGAAAACGCTCTTCAGCACTTCTGCTGATGGGACTGCCATCTTGAGAGTTCTGCAGGCATTAAGCTCCCTTGTTGCTTCACTGCTTGAGAAAGAAAAGGATCTTCAACTTCTCTCTGAAAAAGAGAACAATGATGCTCTTTCTCAAGTATGGGAAATAAATGCAGGTTTGGAGCCCTTGTGGCTAGAGTTGAGTGCATGCATTAGCAAGATAGAGAGCTGTGCAGATTCTTCATCTGATTTGTCTACTATGTCTGGGAGCTTTGCATCAGCAAGCACTAGTGCAATGCCTCCACTTCCAGCGGGCACACAAAATATTCTTCCATACATTGAGTCTTTCTTTGTGACCTGTGAGAAGTTGCGTCCTGGGCAGTCAGGTGCAGGTCACGACTTCGGCATTGCCACAGTTTCTGATGTTGAAGAGGCCACAACTCCTGGTGCACAAAAAACTCCAGGGTCCCAAGCGAAAGTTGATGAAAAGCACGTTGCTTTTGTTAAGTTCTCAGAAAAGCACAGAAAGTTGTTAAATGCTTTCATTCGGCAAAACCCGGGGTTGCTTGAGAAGTCTCTCTCTCTGATGCTGAAAGTTCCACGTTTCATTGATTTTGACAACAAACGCGCTTATTTCCGCTCAAAAATAAAACATCAACATGATCATCATCACAGTCCTCTGAGAATTTCAGTGCGAAGAGCCTACATTCTTGAAGACTCGTATAACCAATTGCGGATGCGTTTGACTCAAGATCTGAAAGGGCGGTTGTCTGTTCATTTCCAAGGGGAAGAAGGTATTGATGCTGGTGGGCTCACAAGGGAGTGGTATCAGCTGTTGTCCAGGGTGATTTTTGACAAGGGTGCTTTGCTGTTTACAACGGTGGGCAATGAAGCAACATTTCAGCCGAATCCCAACTCCGTTTACCAAACAGAACATCTCTCCTACTTCAAGTTTGTTGGGCGAGTGGTGGGTGCCTTTTCTACTGTTCATGTTGTGATTTAATCCTTGATAATATCTAAATCTAATATGTTCCTTCTCTTCCAGGTTGGGAAGGCTCTATTTGATGGGCAGCTTCTGGATGTCCATTTCACTCGATCTTTCTATAAGCACATTCTTGGGGTTAAGGTTACCTATCATGACATTGAGGCAATAGACCCCGATTTCTTTAAAAACTTGAAGTGGATGCTTGAGGTATGAATCATCCATTATATGAGTAGTTCTGCTTTGGCAACCACTATCCACACCCCCTCCTTTATGATGCATACACCCTTGTTCTCAGTTCTCACTTTTGGTGGAACCAGTACATTTTAGTACGAAATTTCTATTACTATGTCACCAAAAGCAGAAAAAAGGTGCACAAATCAGAAGGGGGTGTAAATATGAATGGCCTTCTTTTTCTCGCCTTTCCTATTTGGCGATCTCTACATTTGATTTTTGGTATCGTTCCCATCACTTACCAACTCATCATTAATCAATTGTTGATCTACTTCTACAGCACGATATAAGTGATATGTTGGACCTTACGTTCAGCATGGATGCGGATGAGGAGAAGCTGATATTGTATGAAAGGACAGAGGTACTGGCCATCACCTCTCCCTACCTCTCCCTTCATAAAATTGTCCGTACATGTCCTTGTTTTAACTTATTCGGTCATGCAACGCAGGTCACTGACTATGAGCTAATACCCGGTGGTCGAAACACTAGAGTTACTGAGGAGAATAAACATGAGTATGTTGATCGCATTGCTGAACATCGGCTTACAACTGCTATCCGTCCTCAAATAAATGCATTCATGGAAGGTTTCAGCGAGTTGATTCCTCGGGACTTAATATCCATCTTTAATGATAAGGAACTGGAATTATTGATTAGCGGGCTTCCTGACATCGATTGTGAGTTCCAATAATGTTGTGCACTTATTAAAAATCCTTGTGTGAAATTATGCCATTTCTAGACTTTTTATGACATCAGACATATTTAAATGTTTGATCACCTTGCAGTGGATGATATGAGGGCTAACACAGAGTATTCTGGCTACACTGCTGCATCTCCTGTTATCCAATGGTTTTGGGAGGTGGTCCAAGGTTTCAGCAAGGAGGATAAAGCTCGTCTCTTGCAGTTCGTCACTGGCACATCAAAGGTAACTTGTTCTGCACTAAATCTCTCGCAAGTTTCTGTGAACATGGATAGTTGTGTTGGTGGAAAGTTTTTTTGGCTGAACTATGCTTATGGAGCCTTTACAAGTTTATGTCATATGACTGGGCACGAATATGGATTAAGAAATGATGTATTTTAAGAAGTAAGTTTGATGTATTTTAAGAAGGGAGTTGATATTGTCCACACCCATCATTTTTCCATTGTGAGAATTGAAATATTATGCTTTTGTACTATTTCAATTCCCAAATGGAAAAATTGACTGTATGCTAGTGACAAAGGTGGGTGTAAATTGTGGCTGCTCCCCTTTTGAAATTATTGCCTGGTAGCTTCATCTGTCAAACATACTTCCTTAACATGGGTTTTATAAGATAGTTCCAGAATATACTTGTACTATACTGCATTTGGCTCTACAAGAAAGAGGCATTCAACTATCAGGCCTATCTTTCTCTCAGTTTTGACGTGTTAAAAACTGAATCAGCAAATTGAACGAACAATGCAACCAGCACAGTAAACTGCAGTTAATTTGAATGGAAAAAAAAAAAAAAAAAACCAATGCATGCAATTTAGATAGAGAAGTTGCAATGATGCAGGACAATTAACCACTTGCTCTAAAAGCTCGAATTGTTAGAGTATGACGAATTAATCCATTTATCTCATAGCCCAGGCCCCACATCTCATGGGTTTGGACCTCGGCCGAATCCCCTTTGTGGGCTCCAAATCACATGGGCCACCCACCCCGAGTGTGTCCCTGCCTCCCACAGGCTACCCCACTCGAGCCCGGTGTGAAATGCGCATTAATCACCCCTGGTGAGGAGTCTCGAACACGAGACCTCCTCCGTGGGCCACACCCACCCCGAGTGTGCCCCTGCATCCCACAAGCGACCCCACTCGAGCCCAGTGTGAAAATGCTCCTGCATTAATCACCCCCGGTGAGAGTCTCGTACCCGAGACCTCCCGCTCTGATACCAATTTAATGCAGGACAATTAACCACTTGGTCTAAAAGCTCGAACTGTTAGAGTATGACGAATTAATCCATTTATCTCATAGCCCAGGCCCCACATCTCATGGGTTTGGACCTCGGCCGAATCCCCTTCGTGGGCTCCAAATCACATGGGCCACCCACCCCGAGTGTGTCCCTGCCTCCCACAGGCTACCCCACTCGAGCCCGGTGTGAAATGTGCATTAATCACCCCTGGTGAGGAGTCTCGAACACGAGACCTCCTCCGTGGGCCGCACCCACCCTGAGTGTGCCCCTGCATTCCACAAGCGACCCCACTCGAGCCCAGTGTGAAAATGCTCCTGCATTATGCAACTATTTGAAAAATTGCAAGGACTCCCTGCTAATGAAGATTTCAGTTTGAAAATGCTTTTACCTGGTGTATGCTGATGTGTTCTCTTGGAAATTTCACAGGTACCTTTGGAAGGTTTCAGCGCACTACAAGGAATTTCAGGCTCACAGAGATTTCAGATTCACAAAGCCTATGGCAGCCCAGATCACTTGCCTTCAGCTCATACTTGGTATGCCTTACAAATACAAGTCATCTTTCCTTAGTTATATCATCAGTCCATCTGTTTCTTTTGTTATTTGCTAATGATTCAATTATTGATCTTTGAGGCTTGTTGCTGTGGCTGTTGGTATTGTTTGTCAGCTGTTTTCTTTTCTTTTCCTTCGTTTTTTACCCCCTTGCATTTTCCTTGTTTATTCAGTCAACGGCTCATCGGGTATGCCTACTTTATACGAAGGAAAAGTCCATTTATTGCATAGACCTCAGTTTATTCATGTGGCACCCATGTTTGGGGTCCAAGCAATTCATCTGCCAGGCCATGTTATGTATACTCCATATCACAATATCACACCAGTCGGATGATTCTAGCCACCAGTTGGACGATTGACTTGTTAGGGGAGATCCATAGCCAACAGTTGACATTCGATGGACTCAAATTATTCCAGTTGGTGGCTAAGTATTGTCCGGGCCTCGTATTTTTGGCATACGAGCCATCCACACAAACAGTGCCAAACGGATGAATGTTGTTTCTGCACATCCACAGATAAAAGAGAGATTGGCAACAGATTTAGTGTTTAGCACCGGATGCCTTCCCTTGCATTATATCTCATCTGTTAAAATATTTACTTTGAAGAAAAATGCATCATATGCTCATCATAGTAGGGCCCATCAATCTTGTGTTTGCCCATTTTTCTTTTTGGATCCCCCTTTTTCACCCTGTCGCCAGAAACCCATCATCAATTTCGGTTAGTGTGTGCCACATGTATCCCTTGAACCGATGATTCATGCATTTCCAGCTATGTTTTATTAATGGTTTATCTGTTTGACAATTGCAGCTTCAACCAGTTAGATCTACCAGAGTATCCTTCCAAACAGCAACTGCAGGAGAGATTGATTTTGGCCATCCACGAAGCAAATGAGGGATTTGGTTTCGGTTGAGAAAAGGGTGGAAGGTGGGGACCAACAGTTTCTGCTCTCCTTTCGTCGTGTAGATAATATTATTTTTAAATGTTTGAAAGAGAATCAAAAAGAGAAATTGGAAAAGGGAAATATGGGATTAAGTAGATATGTTTTATTTTCTGTACAGTGTTTTTCCCCCTCTTTATGCATATATATACTTTGGGCAATTTTGTATTTACCATTCTCTCGTCTCTCCTTTCATCTCATCTGATCAGCTCTCTTCCCTATGCCTTTTCTCCTCGAATAGAGACGGTTGCTCCCTCTGCTTACATTTTCACATGCACTGGGCCAGGTTTCCATTGGGGCCAGCATGAGCCTTACCGGTTTGTTTATCTGACCCGATATCCAGGCCTGGGGTATACACCATCTGCCCTAAAATCCTAGCCTGGGTCAGCTGGTGAAAGCGATGATGGATGGAGCTGAACTGCTGTTGATAATTTGATAGATTGATTGGAGGAAATTTTTGGTTGGTCGACCATCTATGGGAATGTTCAAATGTTCACACCTTCGAAAGGCTCGTTTATGGTGGGAACGGCCAATGATGGTGACGACTGTGATCCATAAGCAAGCTTTTATGGTCTTCGTGCATTCAAGGTTCTCTTTAGTGGCCCACAACATTCCTTCACCATCCATGGGCAGTCGAATTCAGAAAATGATTTTCCCGAAAAAATAACCATTTTTGAATTGGGACTCAAGCACACAGGGTATTCGAGGCTGAGTTACACTCAAATCTGGATTGAAAGTCCACCGATGGAATGAGTCGTAGCCATTAAATGGATGTTTGCCAAGAAAAATCATGTCTATCAATCTGGACCATATTGATCCGGATCTCCCATGTTCCTACAAAAACAAAACATGAGGCATCTATGAAAATGTGATAACGATGGAGGAAAAAAAAGAATGAAAAAAGAAAAAAGAACACTCAACCCCTCCTCTTGTCTAGTCACTCTGATGAGACAAGAACACTCAAAACCAATTTTCAAATGGAGGCTTCTGAGGAGGGTTATAAGCGGGAGTTTTTGTCAAACGTGAGAAAAATTAAAGAAGGGCTTAGAGTTAGAGAAGCGCTCTCTAATTCTAACAAGCAAGGGGCAGTTCGGAACAAAAATTAAAGAAAGGGGTCGGTCTGGAAAGCTCAAGCGAGGTTTTTTTTTTTTTTTTTTGTGGGTCATAATCCCAAAAATAAAACACTGTCGGGATGTACTCTAGGTGTCACTGGATGGTGGAGATGTGCACGCATGGATATACTCTTGACCATCCATCATACACGGCACATTTGCAAAACTGCCAATGGGACCTAGCTAGAATTTGAACTCGTCACATTATCGAAACCTTCCAATCGTTCTCCATGAAATGGATATGTAAAAAAGAAAATGATGTCCATGACCCCAATAGTTCAAATTGTCAGACCAGTGCACAATTTGGATGATCTTGATCAGATATGCACGACCGACCATATGTAACCTAGATTAGATGAATGGATGGGATTGATACATCATATTTGCAAGAGAATATCACATAGTATATCACATAACTATTAGAAATTACATGATAGCAGTTAGCTTCAATGTATACACAACTCATCAAAAATTCATTGAAGTGTTATCAAAGAAAGAAAAAGACTATCTTAACCACCCTCTTGTCTTCTCTCTCTCCTTGATTCCACCAACCTTATGCTCTTTATTGATTTTATTACGCGAAAAGAGCTTTTGAGTTGTTGTCGTAGGAGCAGCTGCCTTTGATGTTTTTGTAATCCTCCCCATTGCTTTTGTCGAATCAATATGCCTTAGCCTTTTCAACTCGCTTGGCAATTCCTTCTTCTCTATGAAAGATGATGTGTAACTCATGTCATTGTTCTCGGAGTTACCAACAGCTCCACTTCTTCTCTCTCTCTTCCTTCTAATTTGAAGATCCGAGTTGGGTCCGCTTAGCGTAATGGGCCCTTGATTCATCTGGTTGAACGAGTTAGAGCTTCTCAATATATTAAAATTGCTTTTATTGCTCCTAGACTCACTGAGTCCCTTTCCTTCATTAGGAGTGGCTCTTGACTTATCAGCGGAGTCTAGTAGCATAGACTCTGACTGATGTTCTTGTTCTCTTAGTTTGTTATTGAGCTCCTTAAACTGTATCAAAAGAGTGCACAAAAAGCAATATCAGTAACTTCACTCTCAGAATCCAGGTCAAAAACCACGATGACCTATGGGTAAAGATGAACGGTTTAGATAGAATGAACTCCTTATCATCTACGTTGATTAATTTCATGTAAGGTCCACAATTACCGAAGAAAAGTGTTAAGCACTCTTTCCCGCCCATACCAATGTCCAGCCTCTACTTTACAGGATTTAGGATTATGAGGGATTTGAATTCTAGATTGCTTTAAAGAAATAATAAATAAAGCAGAAGAACAATCAAGGAGTGTAGCAATGCAACAAAGTAAGCAATGTACAGAAAAATGGTAGACAAGCTTGGGTTAACTGATGGCTAGAGATATGAGTAAAGAGGAAAGAACTGCACACTACTATTTGAAAGAGAAAATGATCGGAGCTCTTAGACCTTTAAAACTACTTCATAAATTATTATTTTTTAATCAAAACAACAAAAGGCCTTAATTAGAGATATGAGTGGAGAGGGGAAGAACCTTAAAGCTGCTCGATTAGAGAAAAAGATCAGGGCTCTCTGATCCTCACCCTACTCTAAAACCTTCTCACAAGGGAATGGATGGAAGCTAAGGAAAGGACCTATGGGGAAGAAGAAGCCTCACACACTCAAGCCTTACTCACTAGATGTGTAAGGCTTGTTGTGGAAATGAGAAGGGTAATGCCCTTTAATATTGAGGATAATAACATTTTGGTTATTTTGATATAGGTGAGGGTCAAAATAGAACATATCTTGCTTGGTTGCTCTGATTGTCTCTTAGATGTGGGGCGCACCTTCTCATTGGATGGTTGGGGGTGGTTAAAGTTGTAGGGCTTGTATTTAGATGAGCTTTAGGCATGAATTAATGGAGAAGGGGATAGTTGGGAGCATTGTTCAAACTACCCCAATATTTAGATGAGCTTTAGGGGTGCACCTTCTCATTGGACGGTTGGATGGTTGGTTGAATGGATAGATGGGATGGTTGGACTGATTTCTTACGACAACACATACTTTTAGGCCCCCATTAACTTGAAACTTATTATGTATGCATTATTTTTTGCAATTCTTTGATTCCTAAATACGCAAATGTGTATTTTAGCATCTCCTAAAGTTTCACTAAAAAATTCAACTGTTTCCCCAATGTTTTCTGTATTTCCGGTCACCAGCGATATCGATATTGTTTTCATACCCTAGCTAGCGAAACTTGTAGCGATACCGATACTTCAAACATTGGTTGGGGACTGGGTGAAGGACAAAATAGCACGTCTTGCTTTGATTGGTTCTTGGATACCCTCGAACATGTAACACTCTCATTAGATCTTGAAGTTTGCATGATAATTTTGGAGACCTTTAAGAGTAAATGTATGTAGGAGCCACAAGTCATTTTATCGTAAGGCGATACAAAAAGATAAAAGAGACTTATTGCATAAAAAACAGAGAATGACACAGCACAAAAAGAGAAATGGTGGGTGACACATGGCGTGGGTAAAAAAGTCAAGATTTTGGGGCTTTTTGCTCAAATTATGTTAGGGACATATATAACCTAATCTAATGGTTATAATTCTTTGAAAGAAGTGGCCCTCCTGATCGGCCCAATCGGTTAATCCATTGTCAAGTGGGGTGGGGTATCTATAGTTTGCAATTCTTCTCAGTTCAAATTGCTTGTGTGTCAAAATGAAGCCTTAGCCAACGAGAAGATAAGTTCAAATGGGTGCAACAACCTTTTGTTCAAGGACCGAAGACTTTGAGTGTTGTTGTCGCTCTTTAAGCTCATTTTCCAACTCCTCAACCTGGGTAGAATGTAGAGCAGAAGTTAGTTACAGCCTGTCTTTCTTTGTAACAAACTATTGAGTTTTGATACTTGATCAGCTGGAGCCCATGTTTTCAGTAATTCAGACTGTTAATCTTATGGGGCCCCACACTATGCGATGGAGGATCCTCCAAAGTCCTTGACTGATAGTTCCTAGAAAAACCCAGTCTTTGGCCTTTTTCAAGATGGTTGCTGGTATTTTTCCTTCACTGTGTGTTTGTGAGGCCACTGATCAAAGGGTTATTTGGATCTTCCAATTTGGAGGATTAAGGGGATCCATTAGACCAAAGGACTAGATCCAAACTGTTAATTTGATGGGCCCCCACACTGCAGATGAAGGATGCTCCAAAGTCATTGACTAGAAGTAACTAGCCAATCTAATCTTTTGCCCTTTTCCAAGACAGTTGTTCTTTTTCCTTAACTGCCTGTTTGTGAGGCCACTGAACAAAGGCCACCATATCAAAGGTCCGGATCAGTGGATGATGGGCCCCACTTGCATGGAATGAAGGCATCACGATACTGGGCTATTGACCCACATTTTTTTTTCTGACAGTGGGATGAATAAAGAGTTTGCAAACCTTAAGCTGTAGTGCCATAGATGCCACGTGCTGTTGTTCTTTCAGTCGGGTTTCAAGCTCCTCTACCTTTTTAAAGCATGCATAACACAAGTTAGTTGTTGAAAATTGATGTTCTTCAATCTGAATACGAGCAAATCTATATTGTTTTCAGCAGTTTTTTCCCCATTCAAACCAACCTTTTGTTCAAGTGCCACGCACATTTCTTCCCTCCCTTTCAATTTCTCCGAGAGTTGCCACAGTTGCCTCTCCGATTGGGTTTGTAGCGACTCCGTCTTTGATTGAATCTGGCCTTCGAGTTCTTTGACCTTCAAAACTCAAAAATATCATAAATATCTAAGCAGCTTTAACAGCTTTGGATTGACATAGTAATTAGTAGTAGTGCGGTGGTTTATGCTGCGTTGAGGAAGTGTACAATGTTAGTTGAGCGAAATGGTGGGGCCACCTTTCAATGATCGAAATTGCTTTATCTAGTGGACCCCATCAATGGTGAGTCATGATCCAAATAATTTCATTACCCCAACATCATCATAGCTGTTGAATGCAGACCATTGACCGACCTGTCCATTTGCAGGTCACCATTCGCATCATGCAGGAAGGGATTCTTGGGGAATGGCCTATCTGTGATTGAGCCACTAGACAAACAAATTGGACCACTGGTAGTTGGACCCCACCCATATTAGCTGCTGGGATGAATTAAAAGCACCATCTGGTTCAGTTGAGGATCACATGCTACCTTCACTACATACAAATACAACCTACCTTGTCCTGCTGGTTTCTAACAATCTGATCTTTGCTTCTGAGTTTGTTTTCAATGGTCTGACGGTTCTCTTCCAGATTCCGTAGAGACTCATCTTTACATCTCAATTCTTGCCTTGCTTTGTCGAGCTTCAGGTGAAATCCGAACAGGAAAAAGATCAATACATCATACGTAACACATATACTAGCAATTGAGATGTGACAATCAAATCGCATTACGTCGATCTGCTTTAGAGCCTACCATCAGTTTCATCTTTTGAAGCTCGCCAGTGTCGATTTGCTTCTTTGCAGGACCTAGCTCAACCCCTCGAACTCGAGCTGCAAAATTCAACGAACTCAGCGTCTCACCCAAGTCATTATCTGAAGGGCTTATTTGCACGAACATCATCGTCTTTGAGTCACCCCCTTCATTTCAAGAAAAAGAAAGTCTAAGAATCAAATGGAAGAAAATTGCAGTTTGATGTTTAAAAAAAAAAAAAGTATTGATATTAGATAGAACAAATAGTTAGATTAAATTGAGTTTTGCTAATTCCAAAATTCCCTGTCCCACCATACCACACGCGTACACTGAACACGGAAATTTGGCCTTTCTTTTGCAGTCCATGTTTCCGTACATGTGGCCCACCTGATTAGTGGACTCACTTATTTTTTGGGCCAGATCATCTACATGCAATGGCCCCTTGATGGGTCATCTCTCAAAATAACACTAAATGGATAGAAAGAGATGAGATGAATATCAATCAAGATAAAGATACCTAATGAATCTTGAAGTAAATGTGTCAACTTCGAATTCCTGGAAATACCCACAAGAATCAAATTAGAAAAATCGAAGATTGGGCAGAATTATTCTCGTGGGTCCCAGTAACTAGAATCAAACCTATATGGAATGTGACTGCTTTTAGATGCCAGGGCTGAAACGACATCTCCAAGGGCTGAGAGCGATCTGTTGATGTTCTGAGCTTCCTTGAGCCGCTCCCCTTGTGCATCCGTCTTTGCAAGCCGCTCGCTGCCTGCCAAGTCCACAAGCCAAAGCTTGCTCTTCGTGCATTCTCCATTCATCAGATTCTTGGATTTTACCATTATGCAAAGCATGCTGAGCAAACAAATGTGAGAAGAATAAAACTCCGAAATGAATCGAACAGTAGGATTCACAAAAATATCACTCTCCTCATACCTACCAACATGAAGGATCTTATTGTTCATCAGTTGGGGTCCCAGTCACACCATGTCAAGGCCCAAACACCAGGCTACCCCCAATCATCGGTTGGGCCATACCTGTATGCAAATTGGACCATTCTTTTATTTATTTTTATTGGTATACATGAATTGGAACATTGTGGCCCACCTGATGACCTGACATGCCTATTTTTGGGCTGAAGGACAGTGATCCCAACCTCATGAGCAATGCAACATTGGCAAATAGCCATTATTCTCAAAATAGAATGCTAGAAGGGCACACAAACCAGTGAGATCGGCTACTATGCTCATTGACATTATTAGATCCAACGGCCCTGGCGTTGCTTCCTGCCTGCAACACATCCCAGACCTCCTTTATGTTGTTAACTTTGGCCTCAACAATTCCCGGCACGTGATGAGATCCTTCAGCTGCTTGTCTTATTTCCAATCTAAAATACAGTCATAAACCATGTTAAAACTGAAAAAAGAAAAAGAAAAAAGAGAGAGGGATTGCCGACACCTATTTCTCAACAGAAAGGTTGCAACAGTAGGATCAAATCCTACTCAGGTCTGGATCATTCATCGGGCGGGCCCCAACAGTGTTTTTTTTGAAAGGTACCCCACCAGTGTATTTATAACGAACCTTACATGAAAATAGGCTGATCCAGTCATCAAGTGGGCCACACATGTACATTGTATGTGAATTTGTTCATGGGCGACTCCACTGATGACTAACCATCCTGAATTTGGATCCACACGGCACTTCGGTGGGGGCTACCTGATGAATGGTACGGATCTCACACAAACGTGCCATGTTGCTAGAGTAGGGAATGTGGCCAGAAAATACTAAAGATTCAGATGCGAGCCGTACTTCTTTGATGAAGGAGATGTGGCTAGCAAGTCTCTGATCTGCTCGTTATATACTTCAAGTACGCTAACAGATATGTTATAGGCAAAAGTCTCCTGCCTTTCCTTTGAAATTTTGAAAAGCTCCTCTAAAGTCCGATAATTGACTCCCCTGTTGTGCTCATTGCCCTCCATCGTGAAGGTTTTTCCGGTCCCCGTCTGCCCATATGCAAAGATGCAAACGTTGTATCCATCTAGGACTGAAACCACCATAGGAGAAGCGTCCGCAAACACATCGACTGTTCACAGTAAAATAAATTCCAATTCAATACCATTGGTCCATCATACTAGAAGACTCTCATGCATCATTGGTCCACCATATGCATAATTTGGATCACCCACAAGGTGGGCCCCAGATGTTCATTGCTTGACCAGAAACTGTATTTCCTTTTATATCTGTCAACTTAATCATGTTATATAACTATACTTTGTATCGATCACAGATTGATGGTATCCACATACCTTGATTGTCCTTTGGAGTATAAACACGGTCGAATTTGAAGGTTTTCTTTGAAGACCCGCCTGTCAATAGCCCAAGTTCGCCGTCCTTGGCAGCATCGAAGTCCACTATAGTTGCACAGCCAGATGTGACCTCCGCCTTGCTTAATGGGCGGCACCTACAAAACACCCTTATATTCCCTGAAATATAAGTATAAGGTCAGATCACTCCGATTCTTGTGTTAAAAAGCATAATACACATAAAGAATGCATACCCTTTATTTCCTGAACTTGATTATGGAGCTTCTTCCTCTTCGCAAGCTCTTCTCCATACTTGGCTTTAAGGTCTTCGCACTGTGCAACTACAAGGTGATACACACCATGTTATATGATGAATGATGCTAAGTCATCTGTATTGTACATGTTGCACTAGTACATGGTCATCATTACAGTCGACTTGGTCAATGGCCCACAGGACCATGGCAGGTAAAAGGGAAAATTCACTCAAACCCAATCAATGATCCACATTCGACTAGCAACCCAAAGAATTGGATGAATAAATTTCGTATGACAAATGCTAATATGATGCAAGGCCTTCATGGAGATACATGAAGTGTGCACCAAAACATCTCTATGGTACATGTCACGTTAGTACCTGATCATCATGACATTTGATTTGGTTGAAGGCCGACATCCCATGGCAGGAAAGGGGGACAATTTACTCAAACATGATCAGCGATCCATACTTGATTTTCAATTATTTATCCTATTGCTGCAATGTTTTTAGCCTTCAGTTGGGATGCGTACTTCATAGAGCTTCCATGAGGCATGCATCATAATAGCATTTCGTATCTCATATTGGTTACAGATCAGTGAATTCAAACTTACCTAATGCTTGGACTGCAAATGCCATTTTATTCAATTCGGGAATCGAATCGGCGCAGTCGTGTGCTTCCTTAGATAGTTGGGCATGCTCATGTTTCATCGCCTAAGAAGAATATCAATAAAGAAATACAATAAGAAACTACATTTCCAAACTAATCAAATAACTGATTTGTAGGAATATTACCTTTATTTTTCCTTCTAAATCATTTACTGATGCCACCCAAAACTTCTTATCGTGTTTATATCTATCAGAAACATCCCTTAATAGTGCTGCTTGTTTATCCATATCTCGATCTAAAATGAATAAATCAGAGGTGCAATGTCCTTTAGAGAAAGAGACTGTGCTAACTACTGCTAAGGAATCCACAAAAGAATTGTCATCGCACAGAAACATCAACATGGCACACACGAGCAAGATCCAGGAAGCCCACTAATCAGATGGGGCGGCCCAAAAATAGGCCGGTCTTTACATTGGGTGGACCACACCACACTGTACATTGAATATGGACCCCTTTGTAATTTTTATTAACTGCCCATTTTTCTTATATACGTGTGGACCTGCCTAATGAGTAGAGCAGCCTCATTTTTGGGCTAGATTTCATGGTGGACCCACATGCTCCATGAATCACCTTGGCTACGATTTCTTACCGAGCAATTCAGCTCGAAAGAACTTATTGTCAAGTTCCATTTTGAGCTTCTCTAATTGATCATTCGTGGCTGCCAGAGACATCCAAGCTTCGTAGCACTCATCGTTTTTAAGCTGGCATTGACTTGTCAGCTCCTGTATCTTCTTCTCATACTTGACGATATCTTTTGCAGTTCTAGCCCTATTCTGCAAACCATAAGGCAAAATAAACATAGTGTACTTCTATCAGGATGTTTTAAAGTTCGAATTTGAATCATAAATTTCTGACCCAAGTCGGAGAAACTTCCATCTTGGTAGAGCAGTTGTTACAAACGCGATACTCAGGCTTCACCAAGGCTGCTGAAATTCAAGTAGCAAGACAACTCAAAATAAAATCTGCGATTGGTAGATCGATGAAGGAATTTGGATGATGAATTGAATTGAATTGTAACATTGTCATTTAATAAAAACATGGCCTCATTTGGATGTACCCCAATTCACAAGTGGTTTGAACATTTTGACGGAATGGATGGTTTTTCATTAGAAAGAGAAGACCATGCTAGGTGTGGGATAGTTTCTTTTTCTTTCTTTCTTTTTTTCTGATTTTCGTTTTATATTGAATTG
Organism: Magnolia officinalis; assembly: GCA_021015155.1. Classification (NCBI taxonomy): domain Eukaryota; kingdom Viridiplantae; phylum Streptophyta; class Magnoliopsida; order Magnoliales; family Magnoliaceae; genus Magnolia; species Magnolia officinalis. Next base: position 5,728,880 of record JAJHSJ010000012.1, on the reverse strand, counting down.
GATCATAATAATTTGGTTATGAGAGAGAGAGAGAGAGAGAGAGAGAGAGAGAGAGAGAGAGAGAGAGAGAGAGATAGAGAGAGAGAGAGAGAGATAGAGAGAGAGAGAGAGAGAGAGAGAGAGAGAGAGAGATGAGAGAGAGAGAGAGAGAGAGAGGGACCTGATGGCTTTGATGCATTTCTGATGCAAATTCCACAAACAACAGCGCTTCCGCGAATCGCCTCAAACCTTATAACTATTGCCCCATTGTCTACAATGGGAACCCTGACATCGACCAGCTGCAAAGGCTTATTTGACAGAAACATATCTCCAACGACAGAGATATAAATCAGTAACCTGCAGCCATCCAATCAGTTGCCTAGAAAGGTAATAATTAAATCATAAGATGGGCGATGGTCCACATTCACAGGGGCAGAACTTAGTGCAAGTGGATGGTCAGAGTTGTCACAACCATTTCTAGCCTAGAGCGCATCCATGTGGTGGCCCACCAGACCAATGTTCCTGATTACCGATACCATACAATTCGCCACAGAGAACTTAGATGAAGCTTGCTTCATAGTAGCATTGCTATGAAGTGATTACAGAAGATTGTCTCTTGCCTTCTCCTCCTGCACAAAGACGTTAAAGACTCTCATTCCTTTCGGCCCGTTCGTGTTCACGATCTCTGCGAAATGCAAATCGACGAAATAATCCCCAGGAAGAAGATCATCAAACCGGTAATAGAAATCTCCATAACGTGCGGATTGATAAACTGATGGGCAATCGCCACCATTGATTATACTCTCATCTGTTCTTATTATATCCCCTCCTTGAAAACAAAAATCGCTCTTGAGATTCAATCTGGAATCTAATCCCTTAATAGCCCCACCTCCAGCATTCACAAACATCACACAATCCCCTGCTAAACAAATGCAAAATCCCAAAATCTCAGAGGAAATGGAAAATACAAAATACTAAAAAATCAAATTCTAATAGTATTTGGAAGGGGGGTGGGGAGGACTGCCCAAGAGCTAAAAGAACCCAAGCAAGAAAAATCAACAAATTTTCGATATCCGAAGACCCAATGAAGGTGGCCCACAAGTGGACAGTTGTAAAAGGAACTACACATCCAATGCCCCATATGCAATGGATATATCCACCAGTTGGATGGCTGGGATTGTTAGATGAAGGAGATTGCTTGACCATCACTCATCCAAGGTGGGGCCCAGAAGACAAATGAACTGAATCACTAAATGCTAGGCTGCCTGTAACTAATGCTGGTCCTAATGAAAATGCCCATAACTTGAGCCAAGGATAGCATAATACCTTAAATTTTAAACGGTAAGACCCAATAATGCTCTGGAATTCTCTACAACATCTATTTTACGTAGTGTGCAAAACCAGTCTATGGGGCCCACGATGTTGTACATGCAAACCCACACCGTCTATCAGGTTCTATTGTCGATGTTAAGCCATAAGACCAAAAATCAGCTAGACCCACAACTCAGATGGGCACAAAACATGGAACGACAGCGATGGGATGCCAACCATAGGTTTGTGTGTGGAGCCACCATGGTGTGTATCTTTCATCAAACCCGTCAATCAGGTGAACCTCACCAGGATGAAGAGCGTATTAAAAAAGAAAAAGAAAAAAGATCAGCCTGTTAAAAAAAACTCAGGTGGGCCACGCCGTGTGAACTTAGTGGTTCTGGGAGCAATTTTACAAGTTTCCAACGTTGTGGCCCATATGAGTTCTTAATCTTATCTTCTGCATTTACAGTCCAAATAATAGTCTAACCTGATGGACTGAGTGAATTTTACATACTACAACAAGGTAAGACTCCACAGCTTGAGTGTTTTATGTGCTGCATAAAATAGGTGTTGTAGATTATTCCGGTTCCCCCAATAATCTGAATGGACTGACAGAGGCAGGAAACTCAAGATTTGAAGATTCCAACCCAAATGAACAGAAAACAGAAGAAAAGAAAACACCCCAAGATCAACAAAAGTCAGATTCAAATCAATGCATTTCAAGAAAATAAATTCCTATTCCAAGAAAGAAAAAAGAAAACCCCCAACAGTTAAAAACCCAATTCGAGTTACTGCATTTTTTAACAGTTTTCCCAAAATCAGACCAGAGAGAAATGAAAAAAATCCAAGATCTTGAAAACCCATTTCATATTAACACGAAAAAAGATAAAGATAATGAAAGAAACACAAACCCGTGAAATTCATTTGATTAAAACCGGTAGGAACTAGCCTCGAACCAGAAAGACATTGCGGCGAATCGACGGAAACTCCATAATCACCACCACCACCGATGGGAACACCTGAAAACGCATCTTTTTTGTGAGAAGGCGATGAGAAATTCTGCAAACCTTTCTCCCAATCGTAGATCCTGGGAAAACAAGAATCATGGTTCTCTTCCATGAGATCGACGGTTTCTCTTTTGATATCGTCGGAAATCTCGAGATCTTTGCACGCAAGAGCTTTTTCCTGGCAAGATTTCTGTGCTTTGGAGTAAATGAGAAGGGTGCGAATTTTCTCTCTCTTTTGCTCTGCGCTCTTTCGAATTTCGAATTTACATGACCGTTTGAATCCGCCGACCATTACATTCAATGAGGTTTTGCAGTCGGAGTCGTCTAATGACGAAAGTACCCTTGTAATTTCAAACGTAAATCGATACGGTAGAGCCGCGTCTATCGTAATACGATACAGACATCCTTTTCACAGTCCACGTGGAAGGGTAAACTATGGAACGGGACCTTTCATCTAGTGGACCCCACCATGGATGGCTCATGATGAATAGTTCATATAAACGGTTGTTTGTACACATTCAATTAGTCATCTTAGAATGGACGGTAGAGATGGTTCTACCATTTTGCGTAGATATGCTCGATCAGATCATTTCTCAAAATGGACGCGTCTTCCATACTGGCAAGTGCACGTCCCAATACGCACGTGTACGGTGCCAATACACACACGTGCTAAACGGAGCGGATTGCCTGTGACCGAGGGAAAAGAGATATCTCCGTGCCCAGGGCTGTGTGGGTCCACAGAGATTTCCGTGACAAATCCACTCCGTCCATCTGTTTTGAAAGACCACGATAGTGCAGGATTATAAAAATCGGGCATATCCAAAACTCAGGTGGGCTACACCAATAAAACATTGGGCCGTTGAAACCTTCCTGGAGCTGACCATGATGTTTATATGCCATCCAAACCGTTCATAGAATTATTACCACTCAGATAAACTGTAGGAACAAATATCGTCCTGATACAAAACTTCTGTCACCGCCAACCGTTCAATCTGTTTCGTGTGGTATGGCCCACATGAGCTTTGGATCTGCCTTACTTTTAAAATCTATTTCTCTTAGGATCTTTCAAAACATATGGACGGAGTGGATTTGTCACGGATATCTCTATGGGCCCCACACAGCCCTGGCCACAGATATATCTCTGTGCCTGGGGTCACAGGCAATCCGCTCCCGACCTAAACTGTATATCTGATGGGCCCTACCGTGGATGGGGTATGCCTCGAAGAAGATCTTCCATATCAGAAGATCCTGACCCTTTAATTAATGTCCTGAAAATAAACGGTTAAGGAAAAATACAGCATTCGTCCACATTTCAAGGATGAAAACTGCCCTAACGCGACTTGCGTGATTATGCCGGTTGACTTAAGTATGGGTGTACACGAACCGAGTTATCTCGGTTAGCTCATTTGACTCGGCTCAGTTTGAGGTTGAGTCCTAGTCGAGTCGAGTTGATTTTTTTTATCTCGAAAATGGGTTCGAGCCAAGTTCGAGTAGGGCCTAGCTCAACTCAACTTAGATCAAACTAATTTGGTGACTCAGTTACTTTGCCATTGATGTTGCTCACCAATTGTTTGATAAAATAATTCAAGGAGATGTGGCTGGTGGTAAGGAAAGTGGCAAGCAAGGTATGTACATTAAACAAATATTTTTATTTTTATTTATTTATTTTATTTATTTTTAATATTATTTAGAAAGTGTTTGATAAAATACCTATAAAACCATGATCTCTATTTGTAAAACAATGAGCTTTTGAAGTTACAATTTGGGAATTTGTGGAATTAACTTAATGACGAATTCGGCTCAATCTTGGCTTGAACTCAACTTGAGCTGACCTGAAACAAACTAAGTTGGCTAGTTAGGCTCGAGGACCGAGCTCAGCCGAATTCAAGCTGAGGTCAGCCAGTGTTGGAGCTGCCAGCTTTACTCAGTTCAACTCGATGTAGACCCCTAGACTTAAGTAGTCTATACTCCCATTTCAGGTGGGACCCATCCCGGTGGACATCCAGGATTATAACGCACCAATCCTCTCACTGTTTAGGGTGTGTTTGGTTGCACAAATATCGGGAAATATCATGATATCTTATCATTAATCAATCTGAATTGGTCAAAATATCATGAAAACTCATGATATTTGGTGCGACCAAACACACCCTAGCTCTTTTACAGTTGCATGTGGACCGTCCTTTCACTGTTTAGGGCACAAATATCGTGAAATATCATGATATCTCATCATTAATCAATCTGATTTGGTATAAAATATAATGAAAACTCATGATATTTGGTGCGACCAAACACACCCTGACTCTTTTACAGTTGCATGTGGACCGTTGATTACGGTACGTTATGGTTGACTTGTGCTAATATGTGGGTAACGACTCTATGTGCATGAGATCGATACCGTCCATCAGAAGCCTTACCCTACGTTTTGATCCTGATCCTAAAATTAGTTCGATCCAAAACTTAGGCAGCCCACACCACAGGGAAAAGTTGCTATGGGAACAACCACCATCAAAACCTTCCACATTTTTGGGATCAACATGGTTTCTATGTGCGATCCAATCCATTCATCTTACGTATCCCACAAGGACGAATGGACGAACAGAATATCAGGCTATTCCGAAGCTCGGATGAGCCACGCCACGTGAATTTAGAAGTTTTATGGATGAGTTTACACTGTTCCTTGTGGTCTGACCCATTTGATTTATGGATCGGCCTGATTTGTTACCAATCCATGAAAATGAGGTGGAACTCCTGATGGACGGCGTGGATCTCATTCACCCTCCCCCACGTGGTGCTCGGTCAGAGCAAGTCAACTGGGATCGGATTAGATGCGGCCCCATCCTCACCCGACACGGTGCGGCCCTGACGGTGGGCCCTACGTTGATGTATGTAGTGTATATCCACGCTTTCCATCCGTTTTTTCAAAGCATTTCAGAATACGAACCCAAAAAATGAAGTAGATCCAAATCTCAGGTGGACCATGGTACTGGAAACAATAGTAATTAGCTATTAAAAATATCTGATGGGACACACAAGTTTTGGATCAAGATTATATTTGTGTGGGCTCTTCAACTAGGTCTCCGTGACCTTATCAACGGGTTGGATGGAAAATAAACAATCCAATGGACTCACGAAGTTTTTAATGGTGGGATTCAATCAAGATTGTTTCATGTACTATCAGTCTATCATCCACCTGAGATTTATATCTGCTTCAGTTTTTGAACCATAACTTAAAACGAGTTTACGGATGGACGGCAGGAATGTAAGGCACATACATCATGGTGGGCCCCATAGTATGGGGTGGGTGGGTGGATGGGATCCACCAAAGCCCACCCCTCAAGGGGTGTTTGGCGCATGATATTGGGAAGGATTAGGTGGGATGTGATTAAAAAAAAAAAATAATAATTATTACATATGACAGTGATTGTCCCGATAAGCTTAATTTGATGCTATGTTTGTAATACCGTGGTACATTGAATAGATATATCATCATCATTTGAAACTATTTAGAATAACACGTGTTATATCCAAGCCGTTTATCTATTTTGTGACGTTATTTTATAGCATGGGCCTAAAAATAAGGCAGATCGATGTGTGGCCCCAAAGAAGTTTTCAACTGTAGGTATTCAATCCCCTGCTTTCTATGGTGGGGTCACTTAAGATTGTCAAAAGCATAGCCCTTCAATGAATGGCTGACAAAAAGATTGTCAACGTAATTTTAAAATAGTCATGGTTAGGATCCACCCAACTTTACACGTTGCATAGGTGCCAAACTGGAAGGTTGTGATAAATCCCAGCCGTGTATAAGGTGGAAGGTGGGCCCCAATCGTGGAGACGATGTGGAACAAAAATCTGGCCGGTCCACTCATCGCGGGCCAATGATGTAAGCAGACAATGACCAAAAAAAAAAAAAAACCAACGAACCACGGTCAACGTGTAATGAAGCTTTTGGTGGTTCGCGGAGAATAGGCGCCACATCAGGCGGTGGTCAGATGTCTACAACTTCCGTGCTATCGAGATCTACGGTTTACCTACCTGCCTTTCGTCACCTACCTAATGAGTGCTCGCAGAAATCGAATTAGCCATCTATACATTTTTTTCAGCTCATTTTCCTAAAATTGAAGCACATCCAAAGCTCAAGTGCATGATATAGGAAACAACAATGAGAATAATGATTACCACGGTTGAAACCTTCTTAGGATCTACAGTGACATCTTCATAATATCACACAAAAAGGGATGAAGGGAAAACACAAATATCAGCCTGTGTACAAAACCTATGGCTCTCAAGAATTTTTCAACGGTAGATGAAGTTGAATATTTATATCACTCATAGACTTCAAGCAAGCACCTGTTACAATTAAGAGCTAGTTTTAGAGACTATTATTAAGTTGGATCTAATGATGAGATGTACAGATATTAGGTAAAGGAGTAGCATCATCTCAAGCACATCTGCATAAACAAAATTCCTAAGGTATAACAGGTCCATGCAGGATTAGGACCGGTCGACCAACTCTAGGTTTATGATAGTGTACAAATCATAGGCCATGTCATAGTGTCACTGCTCGGGGTCTTCCCATGTTTATTTGAAGCCACTCGTTGCAACCTAAAAAAAAGAAAAGGAAAACAAGGGGAGCTAGAGACATAGAGATGAAGGAAGTGAGAGAAGGTCCAAAGAGGGCGAGGGTGGAATTGACATGGTGCAAAGGTTCTGCCGATTTTTCAGAGCTAAACTTCATTGCATCTTGTACTTTCTTTTTCCTTTTTTATTTTCCCCACATATTTGATGTTTATGTGACCCTCCACTGCCTTTGAAAATTCTTATTGCTAGACTACCCGTCAATTAAAGGCAAAGTCAGAAGATGCTGAAGTCAATGAATATGGTTGTAATTTGGGACATTTCGTCATCTCTTTTGATTGAAAAGGGTATCTAATTTCTCATTTTCTTCTTACATTCCAAATCAAATCATATTTCAATTTGCACATATTAGAATACCAATAATTCACACACCTACTTTTTTATTTTATTTCTTCAATACTGTTTTTTAATTTATGCTTTTCATTTTGCTTGCCTACATAAGTCTTAAACTTTATGAAATAAGGTTAAATTTTATTTTCTTTATTTCGTCTACATGGAGTCTTATAACTTAGTGTAGTATAACTTAACTTATTTATTTTAATACTGATTTTACTTTTATTTATTTCGTCTACTCATGCCCTGAAGCTTGGTTAGTATGGTTTAACTTTGTGGGGTTGGAAGTCCGCATGAATCCTCTAAAAAATTGTATAGTCTTATAAAATAGAGACAGTATATTGCACGCATAGAGAATTATGCTTAACCCTTTACTTTTCGTAACTGAGACCATTACACAAAATTTATGGTGAAAACCAACTTAGGAGTCATTTGAGTAGAGAAATCTTCTAATTTCTAGTCCTTTAAGCGATTATACGGGTTCTAATCAAATGTAGATTCTGAAATCGTATTTAACTAACGACGACTCCAAGTCAAATACATTTTTACTTCCAAATCAATTCCATATTCAAATTAAATCAAACAAAAACTGCCTAACAAAAAAAGCCAAAAAAGTGAGGGCATCATTCCATATACTTGTCCATGCGAGGGCATTTACAACATTATTATCACCACTGCATCTTGTGATGTGCTATGCTTGAGTCTTGAATTTGCCATATTTTTTAGGATTGTACTTTAAAATGATACGAGAAAATGGATGAATGATGTGAATAAAACTCATACATCATATGAGCCCCTCACTAGCCTGCCTGTGCCACACTTGGGACAGGCAAGATAGTACCCCATCCAAGTTGAATGGTCCCACCAATGCTAGTATTAAGTAACTTAGTATGATATGAGTAGATGTATGTGTCTTATCTATGCCATCGATCCATTTGTTCTTCCACCTCATTTAACAGCATCAATCCAAAATTAAAGCATGATCAAAACTCAAGTGAACTACACCACAAAAAAAAAAAAGTGGGGATAATGACATCCAAAGCTGAAACCTTCTTAAAGCCCACAGTAATATTTATTTATCATACAACCGGTTTATACGGTCACATAAAACATGAACGAAGCATATCCAGAGAAGTTTCAATGGTACATGTTCAATTCAGGCTTTCTTGTGGTGTGGTCCACTTCCACTTGAAGATCGGATATGCTGCGAGTTTGGGTTCATTCCTAAAATGATCCAGAAAAACAAATGAACGGCTTACATAAGACATATACATCAGGGTGGGCCCCACGGAGTTTTGAATTACTCAGTACGCAATCGCATCCGTAGGAAGAAGTTCGAGTGCAGGCAATCCACGCCCTTCAGGTAGCGCGCGGATTGGATACTGAAAAGGTCAGTTGCCAAATCGCTACTGAAGTGACGTCACCAAGCTCTGTGGACCTCACCATGATGCATGTGTTGTATCCATACCGTCCAACCATTTTTAGATATCGTTTGCTGGACGCGGATTGGCTACTCCCCCTGACACCAGCCAATGGCTGATGGTCGGTGCTCCGTGGGATCCACCATGATGTATGTGTTTCATCCATGCCGTCCATCTATTATTACGGATCATTTTACAGTATGAGACCAAAAATGAGTTATATCCCAATCTTAAGTGGACCACATTACATGAAACAGTGTTGAATGAGCGTCGACCATTAAAAAACATTATGTGGCCATGAAAGTTTCAGATCAAGATAATTTTTGTTTTTTCCCTTCATCTGGGCCTCTATGATCTAATCAACATATTAGATGTGAAATAAACAGTACAGTGGACAGGAGGATTTTAATGATAGATATCCAACTACTATTGCTTTCATGTGGTGTGGTCCACCTGAGATTTATATACCTCCCATTTTTGGGACCAAGCCATAAAATGATCTGTAAAAATCTATGAACGGAATGGATGATACAAATACATCATCGTGGGGCCCACAGAGCACCGACCATCAGCCCCGGGGCGGTGTCAGGGGGGTAGCCAATCGTTTCCTCGTTTGCTCGCATTACAAATAGAATTAGATAGATATAAAGTTCAATTGGACCCTATCATAGAAAATAGTGGGGACAGTGACATCCACCATTCAAAACCTCTTAGGGGCCACAGTAGTTTCCGATGAAGCTGATATTTTTGTTTTCACTTCATCTATCTCTAGGTTAACTTATGAATAGGATGGATCTCAAAACTACATCACTGTAGGCCCTATAAATGTTTCAACGGTGGGTGTGATGGCTCCCACGGTTTTCTGTGGTGGGTCCACTTGAATTTCAAATCTATCTCATTCTCTTTGTAATGCTAAAAACGATCTCTACAAATGGTTGGACGGTACGGATACAACACATGCATCATGGTGAGATCCACGGAGCTTGGTGACGTCACTTCAGTGGGGATTTGGCTACTGACCTTGTGAGCATCCAATCCGCGCCCCTTCAGGTATACTCCCACGGACGGGGATAGCGTACTAACTCAAGCACGCTATACAGTGCTGAGTAAACTTTGTAGGTCATGGTTACACTGTGATACATATGTATCATCCACGCCGTCCATCTGTTTTTACAGCTCATTTTGGTACATGAGCCCAAAATTGAAGTATATCCAAAGTTTAAGTGGACCACACCACATTGAAACATGGGATCCACTTAAGCTTTGGATATGCTGCAATTTTGGGCTCATGGGCTAAAATGAGTTGAAGAAACGTGTGGAAGCGACACATCACAGTGAGGCCCACCGTAGGAAAAAGTTGAGATGGGACATCCACCGTCCATTTTGTCTATAGCCTATGATCATATGCCATCCAAGGATAAAATAATTGCTCGAAAACTAACGGATTCTGAAAAGCAGGTGGGCCAAACCACGTGAAGTTAGAGGCTTTTAGGACTAATTTTCTGAGGTGGCCCACTTGAGTGTTCGATCAGCCTGTTTTTTGAGATGAAAACAAAACAATGAATGCTATAGCTGATGGACAGGGTGGATTTCATCCATTTGGGTAGTTATCTGAAAGTTGAATGCGATTTTGGTGGATCCTAAACCATTGAGATCGATGGTTACATGACTGTGGGACCCACCGTGACGTAAGTTTTTTTTTAATATCTATGCCGTCCATCCATTTTTTCAGCTCATTTTAGGATATGAGATAAAAAATGAAGCCAATCAAAATCTCAAGCATGCCACACCATAGGAAACGGTGGTGATTGAACGCCCACCATTAAAAACTTTTTAGGTAGAGTCAACAATCTAATCCATGTATTTGTTAGACACGCCATGAATTGCTTGTGATTGTAAGGATCAATTTTGTTAGGCAATCGTAACCATTGGCTAAAAAAAGAGGCCAAATTAAGGATGGACTGGATCATCCGATCAACTAGGAGCACGGCTTCTCTCTAGGGCTGTCAATGGGCCGTGTAGTCCTGATGGGCCTTTGGGCTTAGCTTGTATTTGGCCGGGTTGGGGGTGGTGTATCAGGCCCAACCATCGAGCTCGAGCATTAAATTAGGAGCCCCATTGTAAATCGGGTCAAACTCGGGCTTATCACTCCAAAAGCTCATAAACCTGACTCGGCTCGATAGATCTTTTCTTAACCTAAATTCCCTTCGGTTCTTCTCCCTCTCTCTCACACATGAGTAGGGTTGTACACGAACTGAGTTAGATCGGTTAGCTCGCTTGACTCGACTCGAAAAAGCTCGATTCGACTCAGTTCGAAACTGAGTTCGAGCCAAGTCGAGCTAATTTTTTGAGCTCAAAAGAATTTTGAATCGAGTTCGGGCTTGCCTGAGCTCGACTTGGATCGAACCCCAACTCAAATCGAACTTGGATCGAACCAGTTTGGTGACTTGGTTACTTTGATATTGATGTTCCTCACCAAGTGTTTGATGAAATGACACAACGAAGTGTCGACGGGTGGCAAGGAAGCTATGTATATGAAACAAATACCTTTTTTTTTTTTTTTTTTCTAGTTTTGATGTTGGATACGAGGTGTTTGATGAAATACTTGTAAATAGCCACGATTGTTTTACATACAGTAAGAAATTGAAAGTGTATTCCATGTGTTTGTGAAAATACCACACAAACTCGATCTTGGCTCGAACTGGCCCAAGCTGCTAACTGAACTGAGTCAAGCTGGCCAGTCAGGCTCGAGGACCGAGTTGAGCCGAGTTCGAGTTGGGGTCAGCAAGTGGTCGAGCCGGTTCAACTCATGTACACCTCTACACACGAGGCATACCAAAATATCATTCTCCACAAAGATATTTAGGGCTTGGGTCAGGCTTTGTGTAAATGTCTCAGGTTGGACTATTTCAACTTGTCATGGGCCTGAGCTGGATTTGGGCTTAGGTTCAGAATTGCAAGCCATGCTTGGACAGAGCTCGACCTGGCCTAACCCGGCCCATTGATAGCCCTACTCTCTCTCTCTACAGAGAGACTTTTGCATCAAGGCTATCTACTTCAGGGCCTACTTGATGAATGACTGCGATTTGAGAGAATGGGACCCAAGTGGAGACAGGATGACCTATCCTCCGATTCATTGGTGACCCCTATCAATGTTGTAGGCCCCACCATGATGTATCTGTTTTATCCATACCTCCCATCCATTTCTCCATCTCATTTTAGGGAATGAACCAAAAAATGAGGGAGATCCAAATTTCAAGTGGACCACACCACAGGAAAATAGTGGTGATTAAATGCCCAAAATTAAAAACTCTAGCCAGTGTAATGTTTATTTGCCATCCAACCTAAGGATTAGGTCACACATACCTAGACAAGGGGAAAACAAAAATATCAGCTTGATCCAAAACTTTTGCGGCCCTCGAGAAGTTTGTAATGGTAGCCATTTAATCACCAAATTTTCATGTGCCATGGTTTGCCTTAAATTTGGACATGCCTCATTTTTGGGCAAATGCCTTAAAATGAGCTGGACAAATAAATGGCGGCTGTAGACACACCACACTAAATGAAGTTAAATCTCACCTATCGATTACAAGTAGGCCCCTTTCAAAGCACCCAGAGTAAAATCCCTATTTTTAAAAAAAGGTGTGAAAGTTATGATTGTCCATGACCAGTTACAAGCAAACTGGTCTATCGAGGACTAGTTATACATATAACCAGTCCATGGATAACTGGTTATATGTAAAATTGGTCCTTGGTCAACTGGTTCTGGGTGTATGATTGCTTGACTAATCATAAGCCCTGCCACTGCGCTTTGATTTGTTAGAGCCTGCTATTTTTCCAACGCTGCAGTTGCTTCGGATTGTCCTATCCTCCCTCAGCCCCTATGTGTCACTACTCGACGTCTTCCCATGCTTATTTAAAGACACTCATCACAAACGAAAGAAAGGGGAGAGAAAAATGGAGGGAGACAAGAGACAAAGGAAGTGCGAGAAGGTTCAGCGAGGGACTGACTTGACGCAAAGGTTATACGGATTCTTTGGAGATAGTTTAGGTTGCGGCGTGCGCTCTCACTTTTTAATTTGCTCATACTCGATGTCCACATGACCCTCTACCACCTCTTGAAATTCTTCCTTGCCAACTGTCCCCGTTAATTAACGTAAAAGTTAGAATATACTGAAGTTAATGTGTAGAGTTGGAATTCAGGACATTCAATCATCCCTTTTGATTAAAAAGAATGTTTGATTTTTTTTTTACACCTCGAATGAAGTCGTATTCCATTTCACTCGTACCAAAATACTAGTAATACATATGCTCACATTTTTAAAAAAATAAATAAATTATGCAACTATTTCCAAATTCCTTGCTTTTCATTTTATTTGCTTACGTTAAGTCTTAAACCTTACAAATCAATGGTAAGTTTTATTTTCTTTATTCCGCCTACACAAGGTTATGGAACCAATGCAATATGTCTTAAGTCTTTTATTCTGCTAATGCTTTTACTTCTTTTTTTTTTTTTTCGCCTTTCAAGGCCATGTACCCTAGTATAATATATCTTAACTATGTGTTGGAAGTTTTTATGAATCCCCATAAAAATCGTATAATCCCGTAAAGTAAAGACAATGCATTACACAGGTGAAAAATTGTGTTTAACTCATTTTTTTTCGTGATCTAAACTCTTACCCAAAATCTACGGTGTAGAGTAATGCAAGAGTCACTTGAGTCGAGAAATCTTCTTATTTCTTGTCCTATATGCAATTTTACAAGTTCTAGCCAAGTATAAATTCTACAGTCATATCTTGGGTATTGACGACTTTAAATTAAATACAAATTTACCTTTGAGTAACCCAATATTCAAGTCAAATCAATCCCGAACTCACATATGAAAAAAGAAATTTTTTTTTTTTTTTTTTAGAGAAAAATAAAAAAAAAGAAAAGGTGAAAGCATCCTTTTGCATATTCGTGAGTGGGAGGGTGTTCACATATGCCCACGGTTGAATCCTTTCTACTGCATTTATTTACTACCTATCCTTTTTATAAGGCCACATAACATAAACGATAAAACACAACAAAACCTTTGGCCCTCTATAAGCTTTCAATGGCAAGCATTTTATCTCCCTATGCGGTCCACTAAAGCCTTGGATTGGGCTTATACTCTAAAAGTAATATCATTATGGCAAAATGAATGGACGGTGCAGATAAAACCCATTGATCATAGTGGTCCCTCAAAGAGCCTGCCTGTGCCGAGCTCGGACAGTAAGAGCTTAGTACCCAATCCACGTCGTCCGATAGCACCGTGATGTACGATAGAAGTATACCCCGTCCTTCCATTGGGAGCGGATTGCATGTGCCCCAGGGCACAGAGACATCTCCGTGCCCAGGCCTGTGTGGGGTCCACAGATATTTCTGTGACAAATACAATCCGTCCATTGGTTTTGAAAGACCTTAATAAGACAAGATTCTTAAATCAGGCAAATCAAAAACTAAGGTGAGCCACACCAACAAAACAGTAGGAAAGCAACGTCCACCGTTGAAACCTTTCTAGATCTGACCATGATGTTTATATGCCATCCAAACCGTTCCTAGAATTATTCCCACTCAGATAAACTGTAGAAACAAATATCATCCTAATACAAAACTTCTGTCACCACCAAGTGTTCAATATCCACTGTCTCGTATAGTATAGCCTACATGAGTTCTATAATTACCTTATTTAAAATCTTGTCCTATGGTGGTCTTTCAAAAAAGATGGACGGAGTGGATTTGCCACAGACATTCTATGGGCCCCATACAGCCCCAGGCACAGAGGTATCTATATCTGTGCCTGGGTCACAGACAGTCCGCTGCCCTTTCTGTTTTGCCAGCGGCTCATGTTAGGAGATGGGAGCAGATTAGGTGGGCCCGGCCTCACCCAACAGGGTACGGCCACTTTAATGTGAGTCTTGTATATCTAGAGCTGTACACGAGTAGACTAAGGCTCGAGTACTCGCTCGACTCGACTCGGAATACTCGACTCGTACTCGACTCGTCTGAGTTAGAGCCGAGTACGAGCGGGTTTCCACGACTCGTTTACATAACGAGTAGAGTTCGAGTCTAGAGGTACTCGACTCGGTACTCGACTCGTAACTCGACTCGTACTCGACTCGTTCCTCTGTATATAAGCCCGCCCCAAAAAACCCTACCCACCCACCCGTTTTTCATTTTCAACCAGCGAGTAGCCGAGCGCCCAAAAAACCCTACCCCACCCACCCACCCACCCACCCGTCATTTTCAACCAGCGAGTAGCCGAGCACCCTTTTTCCCGCCCGTTTGAAAAAAAAAAACTCTCTCTCCCCTCCCTCTTCCAGCGCTCGGCCGGACTCCGGCCGTCCCTCTTCTTCCCTCTCTCTCTCTCTCACTCGCCCGTCGCCCCTGTCCCAAAAAACCCTACCCCACCCACCCGTCATTTTCAACCAGCGAGCACCCAAACCCTTCTTCCCCCCTGTTTGAAAAAAAAAACCCCCTCTCCCTTTCCCCTCCCTCTTCCAGCGCTCGTCCGGACTCCGGCCGTCCCTCTTCTTCCCTCTCTCTCTCTCACACTCGCCCCTGTCCCCTGTCCGGTGGTGCTAGACCCTGCCGCTCGTCTCTGCGGCCTGTCCGGTGACGGAGCTCGTCCCTGTCAGTCGTCCGGTTTAAAATCGTCCCTGCCAGGCTGCCACTCGTCATCGCCCTGCCCTGCACGCAGCTGCCGGTCGTTCCTGCCCAGCTCGCCCGGTAATGTGTGGATTTTTTATTTTTTATTTTTTATTTTTAGAAATTGTTTAATAAAAAATAAAATATGTTAATATAGAATTTGTTTAACATAATTTTGGGATTAACCTGATATTTGTGTTTTCCCTAAATATTCGGTGGATAATTAGTTGTTAATATAGAATTTGTTTAATATAATTTTGTTAATCAATTGTTAATATATTTCATATTTGTGTTAATATAGAATTTGTTAATCAGTTGTTAATATATTTGTGTTAACTTGATATTTGTTAATATTTGTGTTAAAATTTGTGTTAACCTGATATTTGTGTTAATATATTTGTGTTAATGATATTTGTTAATATAGTTGTTAATATATTTGTGTTAACTTGATATTTGTTAATACATTTGTGTTAATATATTTGTGTTAATATATTTGTGTTAACCTGATATTTGTTAATATAGTTGTTAATATATTTGTGTTAACCTGATATTTGTTAATATATTTGTGTTAACCTGATATCAGTTGTTAATATAGAATTTGTTTAATATAATTTTGGAATTAACCTGATATTTGTGTTTTCCCTAAATATTTGGCATGGATATGAATTATTTGTATTATTCTACTTGTAGACTTGTAGTATAGGATAATCAGTTGCCCATTTGAGGATTTCTATGTTGCCAGACATAGATTCAGTGTGTTCTTGGATGCATAGAAATTGCTCAAATTGTCCCTTTTTGGACAGTTCAGGGTTAGATAGATTGTAATGTCTTCATTTATTCCAATTTAAATGCATATGCCTGTTCTGGTTTCGTCTCTCCTTTTTTCTCTGGATATATTTCATGTATTTATTTCCGTCGTCAAATGTCACTTTGTGTTGATAATTGACATGGGAATCAAATACAAGATTAATATATTCTGGAGAGATAAGGGGAGATGCTGCCGAATTTCGGCGTAGCATTTAAATTGAAAATGAAGCATTACAATCCATCTAACTTTGAATGGGTGACTGATTTAGACAGTTAAGTAATTACGCCCGTCTAGCGGTCTAGCCATCTAGGATCCTATCCCCTAGGTATAGCTGTATAACATATCGAGAATTTTATTTTATAGATGACTAGTCAAGACGAAAGCCCAAATACACCCGGAATGGGTGCATCAGCCACATCTCCTCTAATAGTAGAGGAAGACACAGACACGTCAACCGCATGCAAAGGGAAGAAGAAGAGATCAGCAGTGTGGGATGATTTCGAAGATGTGACAGTTAATGGTGTACAGAAGATAAAGTGTAATCACTGCAAAGGGTTATTCAGCAAGATTTTAGGAGGATCTACGACACATTTAATTAGACATTTGAAGACGTGTCCTAAGAAAGCAAGACTCCCTCCTCCCGGCCAACAGACGCTGTCATTTACGAAGTCAGAAGGGGACGACTCCCAAGGCGTAGTGTCCACTCATAAGTTTGACAAGGAGAAGTTGAATGAGTGGTTTGCTAGATTAGTGATTTTAGAAGAAAAACCTTTCAGAATGATTGAAAGTAAAGGGTTTAGGGCTTTCTGTCAATTCCTTAACCCTCGGGCCGAGAATGTCTCCCGCGTCACAGTGCAGAGAGAAAGCATGAAGATGTACGCAAAGGAGAAGATGAAACTGAAAGAAGTTTTAGCTTCAGTGACCAGAATAGCTTTGACCTCTGATTTATGGACGGCGTCCAATCAAAGAAAATGATACATTTCATTAACCGCTCACTATGTCGATAAGGATTGGAAACTATGCAAGAGAATTTTGAACTTCAAACACCTTCCTCCTCCACATACTGGTTTACTTATTTCAGATTGCTTCTACAGTTGTCTAGAAGGCTGGGGCATTGAGAAAAAAATTTCAGTAATAACTTTAGACAATGCTTCATCAAATGACAATGTCATTTCATGCTTACGTAACCAGTTCAGGGCTACAGGAAATTTATTTTTTGAAGGAAAAATATTTCAGGTTAGATGTTGTGCCCATATTGTAAATTTGATTGTACAAGAAGGGCTGAAAGCAATCGACGACACTATAGAGAACATAAGAGAAAGTGTGAAATATATAAGGGGGTCGCCATCGAGACTGAGTGTATGGAATGACATCATCCAACGTTTGAATGTGCCATCTAAAAAAACGTTGAAGTTGGATGTCTGTACACGTTGGAACTCGACCTATGAAATGTTAGATGCGGCAATGGAATTACAACTTGCATTTCCTGAATACGCGGCGCGTGACAGAACGTATTCTTGGTTGCCGAGCACAGATGATTGGGCCAAAGCACAACAAGTTCACACATTTCTCCAAGTTTTCTACGAGTGCACGAAGATTTTTTCTGGGAATCAGTATCCAACAGCGAATCTGTTTCTTTCATCTCTTTGGAAGATTAAGGATGCTCTGCAGAAAAATGCCAGTGCGGGTCCAGATTTCATACGCCAGATGACAGTTGGTATGAAGACGAAGTTCGATAAACACTGGGACGAATGTCATCTGTTGATGTCCTTGGCAGTTGTTCTTGATCCCCGTTGTAATATGGGATTGGTTAGCTTTATTTTCATGAAGCTTTATTCTACTGAAAGAGCGGCAGCAGAGACGTCTAAGGTTCGTGAAGCCCTTGAAGATCTGTATAAATCGTATGTTAATACTTTACCCGCAACGGGTGTTGAAGAAAGTAGAGATGCGGATATTTCTGTACCTGGTAATCCGGATGTACTAAATGAATACATATCATATTTGGCACAAGCACGAATATGAGTTGATACTAAGGAATCAGAGTTAGAAATGTACCTCAAGGAGCCAATCGTAGTGCGAGCTGAATTTGATGTGTTGGAATGGTGGAAGATGAGGGTTAGTGAATCAAAATACCCTACATTATCTGTGATGGCACGGGACATATTATCAATACCAATTTCAACAGTGGCATCAGAATCCGCATTCAGCACAGGGAGCAGGGTTGTGAGCAAGTATCGAAGCTCACTTTCCCCAAACACAGTTGAAGCGTTGATTTGTACGCAAGATTGGTTGCACCCGATTTGGGGAGGAGATATGAATGATGATGATGAAGAAGAGGAGATTGAGATTCATGACGAGTCTCTACCTACAGATCAGTAATTATTTTCGATTTTTCAAATTTTTTGGCTGAATGTTGAATGATCTGTAATATTATTTCACTGCAACTGCACACACAAAAGTATTGGTTCTTTTGGAATGTGGTTTGGAAGACTTTGAATCATTGATATTTATTTACATATGCCTGTTCATTTACTTTTATTTTTGAATTTTGATACATTTATATTGCTTTCTTTTGTTGCTATATCAAGTTCAATTTATTTATCAATATTCTGATTTTTTTTTATTTAAAAATTGAATGTAGAAATGTCGTCATCTGAGCCATCGACAAACATTTGGGACTATGCTTCCCTAGTTGAATCACCGCCACGGTCTGGAAAAACAAAGATTAAGTGTGGTTTGTGTGGCGCAAAGTTTGTAAACAAGACTAATCGCTTTCGCCTACACTTGTCATGTCGAGGTGGTGATGCAAAACCATGCCCCAATGCGCCTAAGGATGTCCAAATTCTTTTTCAAGCCCTGTTAGATTCGAATAGAAAGTTTTTCACTCCATCCAAACCTTCTGCTTCTGGATCTGGTACGCAAATGACATCCACAAAAGATGCAGAGGAGGAAGCCAGATTAAAAGCTTTGGAGGAAGAACAATTCCAAATCGCCATAAAACGCAGTATGGAAATGCTTCTAGACTTCAGCGATATTCGAGTCAAAGACAACACGATGTTGAAGCAGGGTCAAGTTACTCGTCGAGTACGACAAATAAGAAGAAGAAAAAGAGTAACAAATTGAAATTCCTGACTCGTCTCGGTGAATTTTATAGGGCATTGGGTACTACATACAATTCTTCACATAAAGCAAGTTTGAAAAATCTAGTTGAAAGTGTAGAAGAGCACGAAGGAAAAATCTCTTCGCCTTCTGACTTAGAGGAAGTGAATCAATTTGTATATGAAAAAATAGATAGCAGTTCCGATGGATCAGATGACAATACAGGAACAAGAAGACACTCATCTTATAAAGGTTATTAGTTATAAATTGTCTTTTTGAACAATGTAATGTAATTATGTAAAGACGTTAATGTAATTATGTAAAGACGTTAATGTAATTATGTGCAATTTATATATTTTATTGGCCTCAAATTCAGACTCGGACTCGAACTCGCCTCGAAAACTCGCACTCGGTACTCAACTCGTGTGCTCGTACTCGAACTCGACTCGAAAACTCGGACTCGACTCGACTCGTTTACTACTCGTACTCGGGCGAGTAGAGTACGAGCAGGGGGTCATGCTACTCGGCCGAGTAGAGCCCGAGTACGAGCAGCGGTCGGTCGTTAAGAGTCGAGTACGAGTAGGGCAAAACTCGACTCGACTCGACTCGTGTACAGCTCTATGTATATCCACTACATTCATCCAATTTTTCAGCTCATTTTAGAGCATGAGCCCAAAAATGAAGCAAATCCATATCTCACGTGGACCACACCACAGGAAACAGTAGTAATTGAACCCCACCATTAAAAACATCTAGGGCCCATAGTAATGCCCTCCTAATGTTTATTTGCAATCTAATCCGTTGACAAAGTAACACAGACTTAGATGAAGGGAAACCGGCCTCACCCAACAGGGTACGGCCACTTTAATGTGAGTCTTGTATATCCACTACACTAATCCAATTTTTCAGCTCATTTTAGAGCATGAGCCCAAAAATGAAGCAGATCCATATCTCACGTGGACCACACCACAGGAAACAGTAGTAATTGAACCCCACCATTAAAAACATCTAGGGCCCATAGTAATGCCCTCCTAATGTTTATTTGCAATCTAATGTTTATTTGCAATCTAATCCAAAAACTAAATATAAGCTTAATCCAAATTTTTGTGGCTCACAAGAAGTTTTTAATGATTCACCGTTGTTTCCTGTGGTGTGGTCCACCTGAGATTTGGATATACTGTATTTTTGGGCTCATGCCCTCAAAATGAGTCGGAGAACGGATGGATGACATGAATATATAATATATACATCAAGGTGGGACCCACAATCAAGGCCGCACCTAATCTACTCTCTTACTATACGAGCTCAAAATTGAGGTAGATGAAAAACTCACGTGGACTACACAGCTAACGGTGGAGATTGAACGACTGCCATAGAAACATCTGTGAGGCACAAAAGTTGAACAGGCATGCATCTAGCTCTCCACTTTTTCCCGTTGTGTTGCTCACTTGAGTTTTGAAACTGCCTCATTTTCAGACTCATGTCTTAACATGAACTAAAAAAATAGATGGACGGGTGGATTTCTCACAAACATCATATTAGCCCCACCTATGCTCTGACTGCAGGAACTTCTAGTGGGGTCACAGGCAATCCATGTAAGTACCTGATGGACGGATGGATCTCATCGAAGTGCCACTCACGTGGCTCTTGGTGTCATTTACGAGGGAACGAGAGCAAAAAACCAAAAAACTTTGATGCTCTGATAGAATGTGATGGTTGATACACAGGTACCGAGAAATTACACAAGTGGCATGCATATAACTTAAATTAATCCATGAAAATATTATACCAAAAGACATTATTTTCTAAGTGGTTCTAAGTGGATGATTAGTTATCAGTTGGGCAAAATGAAAATCTTTGACCGTCTGATTTTTAAAATGAAAGGGTTTAATTTTAATCAATATACTTCACATCTATAGTTTTAAGATTTTTTACTATCCTAAGTTAGACATTGTATTCGTATCACTCTTTCTTTTCACACAACTACGCTAATCAATTCGAGTGTATGATTTACAATTCCCCGGTCTTTCAAATCTTGCCCATAAAAAACAAAGATCGGCTGGAGCTTTCTTGCTTTTTCAGATATGTGGGTTTGGGTAGAGAGTCTATCCTTATCCCTTTCCTGAATCAGGCATTGCACGGTCACAAAAACATACCATACACTCCATTGCACTATTTAAATGTACGAACTAACTAAATCTCTTATATTTCGTCGAGTTCTATAAAGTAAAGACCGTACTTAATGTGGGGAGAGATGACGCTTAACTGTAATTAGCTAGCAGTGACATCAGGATGTTGAATGACATCAATAAATTCTTATCTCAGATATTTGAAATCAAGTACTTTGGTGACGTCTCTTATGTCATTGACATTGGGATTTGTCGTGACATATCTTGTGGACTGCTCAGCTTGTCACAAAGGGCCTACATTATAAGGATACTCGAAATGTATGACATGCAAAATTGTGCTCCTGGACAGTCGCTCATTGTAAAGGGTGATAGATTCGACCAATTCCAATGTCCCAAAATGATTTGAAAAAGAATAGAATGAAGGAACTTCCGTACGCATCAGTAGTAGAGAGCATCATGTACGCTCAAGTCTGTACGCGATCGATATTGCGAGTTGTCGGAATGTTGGCAAATACCTGTCCAATCCAGGAATGCAACATTGGATAGCTACAAAGAAAGTGTTACGGTATCTA
The DNA here is from genome assembly GCA_021015155.1 of Magnolia officinalis. Taxonomy (NCBI): domain Eukaryota; kingdom Viridiplantae; phylum Streptophyta; class Magnoliopsida; order Magnoliales; family Magnoliaceae; genus Magnolia; species Magnolia officinalis. Next base: position 5,706,914 of record JAJHSJ010000012.1, on the reverse strand, counting down.
CAGAGAACAAAGAACTTCGTACTCACATACAGAATATCTAATCACCTGGAGTTGATTGGATACTCAGACGTAGATTTTGCAGGCTGTGTTGACACTAAGAAGTCCACCTCAGGCTACATATTCATGATGGTTGGAGGAGTTGTGTCTTGGAAAAGCGTGAAATAGTTTACCATAGTCTCATCCACCATGAAAGCTGAATTCATTGCTTGTCATGAGGCATCTAATCAGGCATTGTGGTTACAACGTTTCTTCTCTGGTTTGCGGGTACTGGAGTATATCCCGAAACCATTAAGAATATTTTGTGATATTCAGTCGCAATTTCCTTTTTGAGTAACAACGAGCATTCATCAAGGTCGAGGCATATCGACATCAAGTATCATGTTGTAAAGGAAAGAGTTCATAATCATCAAGTGTCTGTGGAGTTCATCGGCACTAAGTAATGATTGCAAATCCGCTCACTAAAAGGCTCCCTATCATGTCATTTTAGGAGCATGTAACATCCATGAGAGTCATTGATCCCATAAATATTTTCAATTAGTGGGAGTTTGAGCATGTTTTATTCTTCAGACATTAAAGATATCTCGTTTAATAAAGTTGCTTGATGAATCTTATATAAAGTCAATTTCTACTTCTCTCTAAGTATGTGCAAACTAATTTAAGTAGAACTACAATCATGTCTCATTGGAGACATTCGAAAGCTTCAGAACCTCTTGAGGATAGACACACATCATCATACCATGTGTGTAATCCTCATACTACGCATCCTAGTTCCTAATCTATGTCATTGAGATTGATAGTATTAGTGACCGCACTTAGCCTCCTTTACTTAGATTAAATGTTGCAATGACTACCGCAATTCGATACTGGCAGTCTTGATAGACCAGATAAAATAACACTACTCATATTATCTAACAAATTGTATTGGTTTACCATTTGGATGTTTTCTAAAAAAAAAAAAAATTCAAAAGATATTTTAAAAGATCAATCATTGACATTGATCAATATAGGCCAAGTGGGAGAATGTAAGATCTCTATAAGGTGGGCCTTATTGATCAACGGTCTGGATTGTCCTTAAAAGTTGGATAATGTGATCGGTTTAACCAATGGACCCCACTACACTGTGATGCTTCCAGAACATCTGCGTAAGGGGTGGAATACTATAGTTGTGATACGCACACAGCTGTTTGAGTGTTACTAGGACTTAATGTGTGTGGAGACATGAGAAGAGAATTTTAATGGGTTACAAACTCTCCACCCCTCTAACATATATAACAAGGCTGGGTCCCCTATCCTACACCACAACAAAAGCACAAACCCCATCAATTCTTCTATATAAGGGTGTAAATGAGAGGAAAATTTGGTATTCTATTTTTTCAGCTATGGTGTCTTGGATAGGTAGGTTATCTAAACCTTTCGATCTTTATGTCCGATGCACAGAAAGGTCTTTTGGAAATTCCGCATTAAGAAAACATAACACTAACACCGTCCTTCTTTGTGATGGGTTTTTTGACCTGTCGTTGAATGGTCGTGAGCCTCGTTCGACCGATCGAAGACTGGCCTCGACCAGTCGAAGGAGTCGAGTCGTGGCACGACTCAAAGTCCAGCGACTGTGGACTATTTTTCTTCGGGGTGCTCGACCAGTCGAAGAAGGTTCTCGACTGGTCGAAGGTGACTCTCGACCGGTCGAAGGCTCGGTTCGACCAGTCGAGCTTACGTAGATTCGTTCCGCAATTTTGCGCGGATTTCGTGTCGCAAGTCTTTTCGCAACTAGGATGCGGAAGGGAGTTTCCTAAAACTATAAATAGGAGTTCCTAGGGTTTTCTATGTATGACAAGAGGGTTTCCTAAAGCTTTACAAGGGATTTGCTAAAGGGTTTAGGGCTATTAAAGGTGAGAGAGAGGAAGCTTATAGAAAGAAGGTTCTGCTTGTGGAGGTTATCTACTGTGCAATCTATATCTCAACACTTCTATGTCCTCGTAATCGGTTAGATCTCTCTGTTTTCTCTATTTTTTTTTATTGTTTATCCACTCCTGCGTGAGTGAAGAAGGTTGTAACGTTCTGCTTTATAGTAGATTGTTGATCTGGACGAGGTCCTGTGGTTTTTATCTCTTTGAGGGTTTTCCATGTAAAAATCTCTTGTGTGGTGTGTGATTGATGCATTGATTGTTTTCATTGCTTTATTATCCATAATTCTGGTTTGTTTTGAAGGCTAGATCCTAAGATTTTGTGCAAGGCCCCCAACACTTTGTAACCGTGTTTCCTTATTCAAAATCTCATGTCGTATATCAAGAATCAATTAGATGAAATGAATCTTCAAATTCTTTGGTTTATAAATTCTGCATAGTCTAATTGTTTAAGAATTTTGAATAAATGATTAGTACTGGTGAGTGCAAGTCAAACATATAACTCCATAAGTCACAACTACACAAGAAAGCCTGCTTGTGAGTGTAATCCATAAGCAATCAGTTACCACACCATGATATTTGTGTTATAGCCTCAAAAGTCAAGCGATTCACAGCAGCGGCGATGAATGCTCACCATTAAATCTTTTTCCTGGCTATAAAATTTTTGAATCATATTAGCAGTGGTTTGGTTGGTGTTGATAGGTTGTAAGTGAATTGATGCACATTGGTAAAAAGTGTCATTTGGTTGATAGTAAACAAGGAAATTGGAGTCAAAGTGAAAGGGAATGCGGTAAAATCATGCAAATGGGAAGCCTTTCAAACGACTCAGAATTGGATGTTTATGAAAAACAATTGAATATTTGAACGTGGCCCCTCCCAAAGCTCAAATTTCTTTATTTTTGGCCAAAAAAATATATGTTTGAATGAACTTAAAGGCCATGTATTTCCGGTTGGATTTCCAAGATGATTTGACCGCCACCTTTCATTTATTTATAGCACTCCTCACGTCACCTGAGGGTAAAAAAGTTAAATTGTGAGGCCCACCTTGGTGTTTGTGTATTATCAACACCGTCCATCCCTTTAGCCAACTCATTTTAGGGCATGATCCAAAAATAATAGGCAGATCCAAAGATCAAGTGGACCACACTACTGGAAACAATGGGAATTGAACTCCTACCATTGAAAGCTTCTTGAAGACCCCAGTAGTTTTGGATCAAACTGATATTTTTGTTTCCACTTTATCCATGACTATGTGACCTTGTTAACGGGTTGGATGACAACTAAACATCATTGTGGACCCTAGGGAGAAAACAACTTTCAACCATTGAGGTTTTAATGATCACTGTTTCCTAAGGTGTGGTCCACTTGAGCTTTTGATTTTCCTCATTTTTGGGCTCATGCCTTAAAATGTATTTTTTAAAAGGATGGATGGTGTGGATAACTCATATACATCATAGTGGGGCCCACATATTTAAATCAATAATAACAACGTTTGTATGGACCGATTTTGAAACGTAAATCCTGGCGACTTTCAAACAGGTGTAGTGAGTAATGATCACGTAATTCAAACAGTGTAGGTGTAGTGAGTAATGATCACGTAATGTCATGTTTGATTTCTCATTTTTTTTTTTTTTTCTATGCATACCCTCTATATTTGAAAGCGATGAGCATTTTCTCTCTAAAGTTTCAAAAGTAACGAGTGACATATCCATGCTGTCCATCGATTTTACCTGAACATTTCAGGGTATGAACTAAAAAATTGACAAAACCAAAGCTCAAGTGGTCCACACATCATAGGAGTCCGTAGTCATAAAATATCCACTATTGAAAAGTTTTTATTTCTCAGGCTCCACAAACTTGTTTATTTGTCACCTAACATACATACATATAAAGGAAAAACACAAATATTAGCTTGGTGCAAAACTGCTAGGACCTCTAAAAAGCTTTAAACGGTGGGCATTCAATTCCCGCTGTTTCCTGTGGTGTGGCTCACTTGAGCTTTGGATTTACCTCGATTTTAAGCTCATGCACTAAAATCAGCCCACAAAATGGATGGACAGTGTGGATAAGCCACATACATTACCGTTGGCACCCTACTTAGAGATTTGAATATGGACTGAAAAAGGGTTGGAGAGATCGATATAACACAGACAGTACGGTGGGCCCCACAGCCTTGGCGATGCAGTGGGATTCTTTCAGGCGGGGATTGGGTACTACACCCACAGGGACCCATAAACGGACGGTCCTGTCAGGGGATTTATGGGCATACAGTGATGTATGTGTTTTATCCACGCCATCCATCCATTTTGAAAAATCTTTTTACGTGATGGACTCAAAATTTAGTGAGATTGAATTCTCAAGTGGACCACAACCACAGGAAACAGTAGGGATTGAATGCCTACCGTTGAAAAACTCTGGGGGTCGCAGAACTATGATCAAGCGGATATTTATGTTTTCCCTTCGTCCATGTTTATGTGACCTTATGAACAGGTTGGATGTAAAAAAAAAACCACGGTGGGCCCTAGGAAGGTTTCAACGGTGGTGGTCATCGTATCCACTGTTTCCTGTGGTGTGGTCTACTTGAGCCTTTCAGATATGTAATTTTTGGGATAATTTCCTAAAATGATGTTTCAAAATGGATTTATGGCTTGGATAAAATAAATATATCATGGTGGGCCCCACATAGCCCTCCCTGTCAGGACCGTTCGTCTCTTGCCGGTAAGAGTAAGACGGGTCGCAATTCGCAAACAGAAAAAAAGAAAAAGAAAAAGAAAAAGAAAAGGAAAGGAAGAGTCTCTTCTGTTAGTTGGGAATGCGGAAGAGTGTGAGAGAGTGGGTGTGCCTGTGTGGGCCCCATCCGCCATTTCTGAAACTGAGATAAAATAAAGGATAGATAGATAGATAGATAGATAGAGAGAGAGAGAGAGAGGATGGAAATAGAAGAAGGGGTTTTGATAATAACGGATTCGATTTCGATAAATGCAAGTGTCGTGGTTTGGGCTCTGCAGCATTTCTCAATCTCCTTAAAAGATCTCAGAATCATCACCCAAGCTTCTCTTCTCGGTCAGATTAATCACTCGAGCTTTTCTCCTTTTTGTTTTCCTTTAATTTTTTTGGGTTCCTGGAATTTTTGGTTTTTATGGGTTTATTTTGGTTTATTCTCTTCTTGAATTTTGAGTTTTCTGAGTGAAAATTTGTTTGGTTTTTGTTAATTTTAGTTGGGTTTTCTTTACTTTTCATTTTCAATGCTTTCTACTTTCAATTTCATACTTAATTATTCTTTGCTTTTGTTGGGTTTGAATTTCTTTTTTCTTTTGTGGGGTTTTTTTTTTTTTTTTGGCTGCTTAATTCTTCTTCGTCTTCTGATTATTGTCGCATTTCTCATTGGGTAATTCCATTGCATTCGATTGTAAATGCTGACCCATTGCCCAATTTTGCTTTTCATGTGCTCTTTTTAATCACATGGAAGCGATATTAAAGAAAATGGTATCACATTTTGATTTTGTATACATTTATATGCCGATGAATAGTTCTTGTTTGTTGGTATGTATGTAGAATTTCTTTAATTGAAGTCTGTTTGTATAGTTTGTGATGAATTCAAATTATTTTGGCTCATTTCTTTGTATAGTCTTTATTTGAATTTGATTGTGGTGGCAATACACTACTTGTTTTCTTTTCCTTTTGGGGGTTTTTGTAGCTGTGTAAGAAGATGAAAAAGAAAATGGTTTCTGGGTTTTGTTTATTTATACATCTATATGCTGATGATTAGTTCTTGTTGGTTATTGGGCGTTGTGTGGTTCGTTAATTGACGTTCTTGTGTGATAGCTTCTGTACAATGTACTTCAATTTGATTTTAATCTATGACCTAGTACTCATTTTCTTTTCTATTTTGGGTACTTTCCAACAATCAAAGTAGAAAAGTAAAATGTTTCCTGGTGTTGCTTGTAATCAGTTCTTTTTTGTTTATGGGTGCATTCATCAATTGAGGTTCTTTTACATAGTTTTAGATGAATTCAATTGATTTGGCTAGTTTTTCATTTAATTTTTATTTTAATTCAATATTAATTTGTGACCCATTATTCATTTTCTTCTTTGTTTCGGGTATCTTTAGTCAAATAGAAAAAATTAAAAAGAAAATGGTTTCTTGATTTTGTATATTTTTAGATGCTGATAACCAGTACTTCTTTTACATAGTTCTAGATGAATTTGAATTGATTCCCTTTTATCATGCAGAAGGAAATCTGTACTTTAAGTCAGCATCATTGTCTGCCGTTGTTTCCATATCAGAGAAGCCCAGTTTCCACACACAGTTATGGCTGCTAGAATTGGCAAAAGTGCTTAAACCAGGTGGCTCAGTATTCTTACAAGAGCCTTCTTTCTTCGATGAAAACAAGGAAATTGTAAGTGTCCATGTTAAAATGTCAAGATTAACACATTGTTTTTTGGGACATATTCCCCTTATTGTGGAGCTCGATTCAGGTTTTGAGGGAGTCAAGAGCTTCAATAGAGCGCAACCTTCTGTTTGCCGGATTCTCTTCGTTGGAGGGTTTCGAATGCCTCGACCACTCGGCTGAAATCGATTCGTCAACTCAAAGTTTTGAGCTTATTGCGGTAACCCATAAATTGTTCTGTTAAGCTTTGCAACTTGCCAAAGTCAATAACCCAACTTAACAATTTTCTTTTCTTTCCTAATTTAAGTATTAGATTCATCTCATTTCATCTTTAGACTTACAATTTGGGGCCTGTTTGGAACATCTGCCAAGTGTGGACTGGGGGAGCAAGGTGTTCCATAATGGTAACAGTGGCTGTAATGTCCACCACCATTATCGTTACAATATGGGCTGTTACGGCTATTATTGCCTTAAAAAAAATGAAAAAAAATGAAAAAACCTGTTTCGAGACCGTTATGGGATATTACGGTCCATTATAGGCAATTGTTTCTGTAACGGCCATTTCGGCCCTATAATGCATAATGTTTATAGCCTCTACTGTTACGTAACCGTTTTTGTATACCATGCTGGGGAGCCTATCCACTTCTGAATTCTGATATTAGTTTGAAACTCTAGGAATTGCTCAATTGTGGAAGTGGGTGGCATCCACCCAACCACATTTTGGGGAGGAAAAGCAATCCTGCTTATGAGAAATACACGTGGACAGAAATGTGCATCTTGCAACCTTCACTCGGAGCCACCCAAACAGTCTCTTCTTTGTTACATGCACATTACTTTGTTTACCAATGAGAGAAATGCGAGTTTCTGTTCTTATTCTTTTGATTGTGCAGATCAAAGCTAAAAGACCTTGGGATACAGGCACATCCACTCCACTTCAGAAGAAATCAATTGAAAAAGGGGAACTTTCTGTGGTTGCTTCTGACAGCAATTTCCAACCGCAAATAGATGACATTGATGATTTGATCGATGAAGACACTTTGCTTTTGGTAGAGGATTTTAAAAAGCCACCAGAGTTGCCTCTAGGTTTGTTTTCTACATCCCTGTGGGTTTTTCCAAAGTTTCCGTGGTATGTTTCATGGGATGTTCTGTCATTAGCATGCCTTCTTCCACTAACATCCAGTAGAATATTGATTGGCATGGAAGGAAAGATAGATGTTTCTCCATATGAATATTTAGAAAGGTTGGTGAGTGTTAACAGAGAGGGACTCTATATGGGGAGTAACTATCCATTGCCTTAATTGATATCTATATCGCTCTTTTCTTTGAAAGAAATTATTTTACGAATCAAAAAACATTCTAGATTTTTCATGATTTTAGGAAGCCATAATTTTCAAGTTGGACTATGTGGTCCAGGCCTTACCCGTCAAACATTCATGTCAACCCTCCAATCATATGGCTAATGTGGAGAACAAGTGTCCACCGTGATGTTTATACTAGTTCTCCAAATACATCTGATGTGAGAAAGGGAACGATTAACTCCTCCCATTCCTGCTGCAATTAATTGCCCAATGTCTTGAAAAATCTATCATGTGGGTACAAAGTATGAACATTAGCAGTTGTATTTAAAGAACATGGATGCTACACAAAAAAAAGCCTTTCTCTTTGTTGTATTTATGGCTTCCATCAGACACATACTAACCAAATGTGAACAAGTGTCATTTGGATCACTAAACACTGCAAATTTGAGATGGTGAGGGTCCCATCCATATCATATCCATCGAACTGATTGTAATGCATCCGAGTGGTTGGCCATTATTGCTGTCAACCCCCCATTGGTCATCCTCCCTGAAGAGGTCATCAACCCCGGGCTTATACCTTTGGATCCTGAGAAGTTGGAATGTCATCGTGCTTGGGATTGCCAAGATTGCCACATCTACAGCTGTGCAGCCTTGGCAGAATGATGATCTAAAGCATAATTAGAACTGCACTTTGGACACAAAACAATGTGGCTAAACAGTCCACCTCCTTGAGTATTAACAATGGGTCGACCCTCAAGAAGGTTCAAGGTTTCCTGCTACAGCCGTGGAAAAAGATTTCCTGGTTTTCCATAGTCTTCTAGCTACTCATCTTGTGAGCGATTGTTGAAATCTCTCACCCAGCTCATCCATGCACCGAGTAGAAAAACTAGTAGTGAATCCCACGATGCATAGGGGTGCACACGGACAACTATTCAATGCGTCAATGTAGAAAGAAAGTTGGTGTAATATCCGAGTTGTTCAATGGGTAGGCCCCACCGTGCTTGTCTCGCGACCCAAAATCAAGATGATTGGTGTTGGAGGGATCATTTTGTGTAGGATCTGGGGCCAATAATAGGTGGAACAAACTCTCTAGATAATTGGGCCCAAAATTCAAGAAATCCCACTCATCAAGTGATCACCAATTTGATACGTGTATCGCATTGGCATGTGTCTCCAATATATAGAATACACTCCCTTGAGTAGTTTATGGGATCATCAACAAAATATCTACGCATCCCAAACAGCTATTAAATGTCTTTAAAATTTTTTTAAAAATATTCAGAAAATGCAGAAAATAGAAAGAATTTGAGCTTTCACATATTAGAAGCAGCAACGAGTTTCAGCATAGTCCTCCCAGATTGTCTTGACCAGTGGTCCCTGGGCCCATACTCTCTCTCTCTAGCACCTCCAATCGCTGCTAGTGTTAACATCAGCATCGTTGTGGCCCAGTAGCCGGCCACCACATTTTTCCTGCCTGCCACCTCACCTTAGCTCTTCTTTCATTCCGTCGTACTGCCATGATTAGATCCACCACCACCAGGCAGCATTGGAAACGGCCAAATCGAAACCCGTCAGGTAGTGCCGAAATCGACTGGGGTTATAGATTCACCACCACCTCAAATAAGTGTTGCTTCCTTAAACCAGCATCTGCGTCGCTTCTGCTCCGTCTTGCTGCTATTAACAAGTGGCTGAGCTGCCAGCCGCCGTCTCACACTGCCACTAGTGCCGCACCAATCAAAGCATTCAACAGCTCTCGGCACCTCTCCAGCCACCAGCTGACGGCATCCAGCTGACCTTAGCAGTGCCTCAAGCACCACCCACCCTGCTCAGTGGTGTCCTTGTTGCGTTAAGTCACCTTAGGCAGTACTCCAGCTCAGGTGTAGCAGTATGCTAATCTCCTACAGTCCTACGCAAGCGGCATTAGATCGAACGCTAGTGGCGATCAGACACTTAAAACCACATTGCATGTCACTGTGATCGTGTTCATCATCATCCTCACTATTATTAAGTGGTCTATGTAGGTGGCCTAACCATACCATAAGTATCTGTTTCAGTTTGCATTTGTTTAATTTTTGTTTTAAGTTGTACGTTTCTTAAGCTTTATTCTAGTCACTTGTAATATATCATGGATGGTTAGAGGGCTAGCTTCACTAGGTCAGTTGATCAACATCCTACCCTATGCAATACTACCGTAAAGTTAGATGGTCACAACCACATTACATGGTCACATTATGTTAAAATATACATTGGAGGAATGCAGATAGTAAACATCTGCCTTTGTTGTATGCGTCACGCTGAATCGGTCGATCACCTGCTTCTTCACTGCCCCTTCATCTCTACTATTTTGTCCGATTCTGCCAGCAATTTTCTGTTTCCTGGTGTATTCCAGACTCGGTGGGCGGCTTGCTTTCTTCTTGGAATGGTCAGAAAGTTGGAAAGGTTAAATTCATCATTTGGCGTTTGTCAATTATCGCCATCTGGTGGGCTGTTTGGGAGGAAAGAAACAATCGCTGTTTCAACAACGTCTCTTCCTCCGCCTTGGTGGTCGGAACGAGGGCAAAAAAGTTGGTGATTGAATGGGCTTGTAATGTTAAACAATTACGGGATTTCGATTTGTCGTTTTTAAGGTGTTAGGGGCGGTTTTCCATCTCTGCAGTGGTTCCCTTCTTTTTCTTTTGTTCTCTTTCTCTTTTTCCCCTTGTTTTCCTTCCCCTCTTTTAATGCAAGTTTCTGTTGCTTTAAAAACACACACACACACACACACACACACACACACACACACTCACACATTGGAGGAAAAAGGAAGTTTGCTTTTAAATACACACACACACACACACACACACACACACACACACACACACACACACATTGGAGGAAAAAGGAAGTTGGGCTTTATATCTAGAGGAAAGTTGGCACTACCAGACGACAACCCTTCATGTGATGACTGAGAATGTGATAACTTCAATGTTATGGTTGGTTGCTTAATTCTATGCAGCCTGATATTAGTGGACCATTAATGATGTGTTCAACAGCTCAACAAATATAGGATACTATTGCAAATATGTTTTCTCATTGTGATGACCTAGCCCAAGCATATCATGTACATAAAGAGATTGTGAATATCTGATAAGGGGAGTGTAGTAGTGGAAGGAGCTTGATCACTATATGCCACAATATGTTCCATCTAAAGATATATTCATCCCAGCCACTGGATGAACTGGGATGAACTTGGGTGAAATGGACTTGAATGGAGTCGGAAACGGATAGGGTCTCTTACCACTGGACGAACTGGGACGAATTGGATCAACCTCGGGTCAAACAGACATGAATCAAGCCGAAATCAGAGAGGGCTTCCTTATTTGCACTTGCCAATTTTTGTACAGTTCCAAGACCATTGGACCCGAGTTAAACTAGTTTGTCCCAATTCGACCACTGGACGAACTGGGACAAACCCGAGTAAACAGACTTAGATCGAGCTGCAAATGGATATTTCCTTATACATTGCATTCAATAGAACCCCATGCCTGACGTTGTCGCCCAAGCATGGCTCTGCCCGAGGCCGGCTCCCAAGCCCACCGCCTTGCCCCATGCATGCCACGCACGTGCGTTAGTGCCCTAGCCTGCCTACTTAGCACGACTCCCATTGCCGTAGCACGACGTCCCTGCCCACCGCCCAAGCACAACGCCCATGCCCGTCGCTCTAGCACGACGCCCACACCCGCCACCGTAGCATGGTGTCCTTGCACGCCACCCATGCACGACCATTGAGATATCTATTTGCTTCGAGCTGTAAAAATGGATGGATGACGTGGATGTAAGGCACATACATTATGGTGGGCCCCACAGTCAGGGATCCATCACCTCAGTGGATCTAGGGATCCCTTAAAGCTGCGCCCGGTAGTTGGTGTCAAAACTCTGTGGACCCCACCATGATGTATGTGTTTTATCCAGCTGTCCATCCAATTTTCCAACTTGTTTTAGGGGAGGAAGTTCCTGTGGTCAGAAGCTATGTGGGCCCAAAGAGATTTCTTTGACTGGAGTTCAACTAGTTTTTTCCAGTTCGACCACTGGACGAACTCAGGTCAAATGGACTCGGATTGAGTAAAAAACGAATATGGCCTCCTAAGTTGCACTCACTAGGACCGTTACTATGACTTGCATCCTCACCTTCGACCTAAGCCCATATGCAGGGCTAATAAAGGGAGAGGGCCGCCCTATTGATACTAGCCATGTACTTGAGTCTCATCTCAATTCGGCATATCATCCTTAGAGTAAATCTACTGCTGATACATTGGATTGTTTAGGCATCTCTGCCCATCATGAATTTTGACATGAGTCTCATTCTAATATGCTTTGAATCATTGATTCTGGAGCTACAAATCACGTGACTAGCAAGGAAGGCAACTTTTTTACATATGCCTCTTTCATGATCAAATAAGCGAGCTAACAAATTCTATTCCACAATTTCTGCGAAGGGATCTTGTCAATTCAACTCATCTCTCACTTTACCATCAGTTCTTTGTGTTCCTGCTTTTCCATCTATATTGCTTTCTGTTAGTGCTCTAACCAAATAGTTGCATTGCTTTGTTACTTTATCTCCCAACGAAAATATGACATCGATGTCTTGAAAATCATTGAAATGCTTGGATCACATCCTATAGACTCTCCTATTAAGGGGAATCATCAATTATTTTCAAAGGAATAAAGTCCTCTTGATGTTCCTGCCCTGTATCAGAGGTTGGTTGGAAAGCTTATTATTTGTCTATCACACAACATGATATAACTTATGCTATCAATGTGGTTAGTCAATTCATGTAGAAACTGTGTTCATATCACCTTGACGCGGTTCATCGCATACTTTGCTATGTAAAGTCAACTCCAGGAAAATGGATTCTCTATATCGATCATGGACATCTAAAAGTACGTGCCTACTGTGATGTGAACAGGGCAGGTTCTACCAATGACAACCACTCCAGTATAGGCCTTTATATGTTCGTTGGTGGTAATGTAGTTTCTTAGAAAAGCTAAGAGCAGTTAGTTGTTTCCCGTTCTTCTGTAGAGGCTGAATATCGATCCATAGGAGATGCCAGTGAAGTGCTGTGGTTGCGATCATTTATTTCTGAGCTGGGTATTCTCATTACTATCCATGTTCCCCTTTCTGTGACAATCAAGCAGCGATCCATATCACCTTAAATCCAGTATTTCATGTGTATTAAACATATAGAGGTTGATTGTCACTTCGTTCAGGAGAAACTATCAACTGCTATTACCTTTAAAAAAAACTATCAACTAGTGTTATCATTACTCTGCACCTTTTTTTCTAAATAACAACTCGTTGACATTTTCACTAAGGCAGTTGTTGGGATATGTTTGTCTGATATTGTATTCAAGGGACGTGTGATCTCTATGCTTTAGCTTGGGGGGAGTGTTATGTTGAGGGTATGTTGTATTGGGTGGTCCTGTGGACTACTAAACATTTTCGGAATATTTTATTATTATAAATAAGAGGGGGCAGAGGGGAAAACCCTAATCTCTCTCTCTCTCTCTCTCTCTCTCTCTCTCTCTCTCTCTCTCTCTCACACACACACACACACACACACACACACACACACACACACAAAACATATAATTGGTGCATGTTGAGGCTGGCATTAGCTTCGAAAGTTGACCTTTAGGTTAGTATTTTTATGGATAACCTCAAATTAATATTATCACAGCATCCATACTCTTGTTATAGTTTGTGTTTGCATGCAAAAGTGGATTGGATTGTGAAAATTCGCCTTAACCAAGGGGAAACAATGAAAACTAATGATCCTCCTAGTTTTCAGCATGAGAAAGTATTTCTCAAATTGCAGTCATGTTCCTTTCTAGTCCTAGTTCAAAATAAAGTAATCGCATTTTGGAGATCAAGACTCTCAATAGGAATACTCAATAAGAAAACTACAATTTGGTTATTTTACTAATTATATGAGAAACTGCAATTCAGTTGGATAATGCATCAAATGCTCTTGCCACTATTTTTTAAGTTCTGCCCCTACTGAATGTGTTTGGTTCTTAAATATCCCAGTATAAATTCGTAATCTTCCAGAATTGTCCTCAAATCTTCTCTTCTTTCCAAACTAGACGGCAGTTACCAGTTAAGGGAGCGGATACGTGAACGTAACCGTCTTTATCAACGTAGACGGCGGGCACGGATGACAGAAGACCAGAGGAAACGTGAAAGGGAGAGGCGGCGGCAGTACATGCAAAGCCGTAGGGTACAGCCTATCAGCTATGAGATGCCGCTCCCTCTACCAATCAGCTACAGTAGGCCGAAGGAATGCGAGCAAGGACCTCAGTGCGGGCAGCAGCTTCGAGAAACCGGAGGCATTGAAACGGAGAAGAATCCAGGAATGGGAGAGGCCGGCGAAGCATCATAGCAAGATGTTTGTACGATATGAAAAGTACCATTTCGATGGAGCACACCCAAGTTTCATGGGTCCCTAAGAACACTACTGAGGCTGCGTTGACCGGGTAACCGAAAGAACTCAATGCCATTCAGCTGCTCTATACACCATAACGCTGCAACCATTGTCGGTATATAGAAACCTTCACACTTTTGTGTTAAAGGACAAGCTAGCGGACGGATACCCATTTCAAAACGGGCGGCATATATCCATGCAAGTGCTACAAGCTCTGCTCATATGCTATATGTGTGGCGCATCAGCTACACCCTTTTTGTGATTATAGTTTTGATATGTTGTATAGATGTCAGACAGGTTATGGGTGTTGTAGATTTTCTTGTGAACCCATGTTCATATGAATAAAAGATCGATCCCTGTCCGGGTGTTGTATTGGAATGCCTTATTAGATGTGCCAGTTTCATTGTTTGTGGTGCGTTTGGGTGCTCAATTGAACTAAATTGCAATAATCCAATTCAATATTAGAAGAAAGATCAAGTTGGGGTGGGCCCATTTTAGCTCAACGTGATCAAACCCCCTCTAATTGTGATTCCATGCGGTTTTGAGTTCAGATCTGGAACAGTACCGAATGTGGAATGCTAAGGCAATTCCCCTCTAGTAGAGATCGAAGTGGGAATTTCATGTGTGAGCGATCCAAGACAATAGGTGGAGCTGACCTTCAACATGACTTCCCAGCGAATTGGCCTCACATATGAAGAAAATGAACGGTTAAAAAGGAATGTTAACGTCGAGTCCCACCTGATATATGGTCCGGATCCTACACGTGCACCATTTTGGCATGTGTCCCAGGCTTCATATAATCAGGAATACATTTCATATCAATGATGTAAGAAGCAATCACTAAGGTTGCAACTAGGCCGTACAAGCTTCTGTGGGGTCCAGTCCATGAGTGAAGGACCGTCGTATATTGCAAGAGCTTTGCTAACACTGCTCTTGCTAGCCCATCTCCACATTGGACGCCTACTTACCAAAAGAGAGGAAAAAGAAGAGCTAATCCCACACATGGGGCCCATGAGGAATTTCAGTTTGGTTATATTCTTAATCTTTTTGCACCACTCGTGGGAGCGCTCATGATGAGGGGCCCAGATCTCATGCACGTGTGTGGCAGCTGTGTTTGGTGGGCAGATGGAGGGTGCGTCGAAGACTCAAAACGCAAGTGCTCTGCACTTCCCAATAGGCACGTGCGATATACTGCAAGGAGAATGGACGTGCCTCTTTGATCCAGGACGCCCAATGTATCAGGTGTGCGATGCATGTGAGTTGATTGAGAACTCGCTCGTGAAGTTGTTCGCTTAATTTCTGTAAGTTCTCGGTTAACACGATGTCAATTTCAAGTAGTTATTGGTCAATTTGACTCAGTTTTGGGTAAATTTCACACGGTTCTCGATAAAAATGTTAATTTCAAGCAGTACTCGGTTAATTTCACTTACGCCTTAGTCAATTTAGCTCAACTCGTGGTCAACTTAACTCAGTTCGCGGTAAATTTCAGTCACTCCTCAATTTATTTCACTCGGTCTTCGTTCAATTACACTGTGGTGTTCGTTCATTGATAAAAAAAGCATCAACATGGGCCATTTGAGCATTGAATTTGCATCATTTTTCGACTCATGCCATAAAATGTATAAATAAAATAGCTGGACTGTGAACAGTGGAGATATATCATATAAAATACGGTGGGATCCACATAATGAAGTCGAGACATTGAAATATACTTACCATTCGTAGCTTTTTTGATGAGGGCATTATTTTCGACCGATCTTGAGTTGGCAAAACTCGAAAATGATATATATGGCAAGTGTTATTTTAACAAAAAGAAAAATATACCGAAAATGGAGGTTTTACTAATAGGGTGGACAATCAAAAAGAGGAGAAGAAATCTGAAAATAAGAGTTTTACTGCTAGGGTGGACAACCACAATGAGGAGAGAATGAATCAAAAAATGAGAATTTTTCTGCTAGGATGGACAATCACAAAGAAGAGAACAAAAAAAAAATAAAATCAGAGAATGAAAATTTTTCTGCTAAGGTTACACGGTATGAAGGGAACATTAGCAAATTGCGTTTTTGATAAAGCAGAGGCATTTTGGTCCGATAAAAAAGGCGCTCGTACATAAGGGCTATAGTTTGTTATGGTAAATTGGTTAGGCAGAGTAAGGTAGGTGGCTTAAAAGTGAGGCGTAAACTAGAAAAAAAAAAGTCCTTAAAAAATTAGTCTAGTACATTCTGTTGGAAATTGAAGTTTGGAAAACTATTTAAATTATATAAAATTAAAATAAGAAAGTTAAAAAACTTATCAATTTGTATAAGTCGAGGCGTGACGTGAGTCACTCGGCTTGAAATCGAATTTGCTCCCCTTGGACAACGTCCCAAGTGCAACAGGTTTCCAGAGCAATCGACCTCCAGGATACAACGACTATGACCCGGTCCCAATGGTGCACTCACTGTACACGGGCTCGAACCACTTGTAGTCTTAACCCGAACTAGAAAATACTTGAACACATTTTTAAAGAGGAAACCTGATTTTCTAATTCATTTAAAAACTTAAAATCAAAAGTCTATTTATAGACTTTGTAAAGACACCCTTAAGAGTATAGAGACACCCTTTCACAAAGGGTTGTGACTATTGGGTTTAAACCCAAGTGGTGCAACCCTTAGGCTTCAAAAGACACAACTTTTCAAAATAAAAATTGAAAGGATATAACCTTTCAGTGAAAAGACACAACTTTTCAAAACAAAAATTGAAAGGATATAACCTTTCAGTGAAAAGACACATCCGTAGAATATTTTGAAACACTAAATTATTTTAAAATAATTTAAAATACAACAATCCCCCACATGTTTCAAAATTTTTGACATTTCAGGTTAAGATGGAAGAGTTGTGCAATGGTGCCGGTGTCACCATAGACTTGAACCGACATTAGAGTAAACATGACAGGTCTACAGGAATCAGGTGACACCATAGTCTTGAACCTGATTCCTTTTGATGTAGATCGCAAGTACATGCCACTCACACAACTTTTCCGCTACAAGTGATTCTGCGGTTCGGTGCGTTTCAGCCATGCACCATTACCTGAATTTCATGAGTGCTTTAGAGAATTCGCCTAGATTCTCATAGGAAGTGGCCTCCACCTCCACACCCATATAGGTGAATTCCATCAAGTGTATGCAGCAACTGTATACACCACCAAATATATGGCTATGGATTCATTAAGAGTTCTAAAAACTTATCCTTCTTCGTTGCTGCTCGCACTGTACACCATAGAAGGGGCTCATTTACATCAGTGCAATCGTCTACCTCGTGTCTTGTTGTTTACCCATTGAACCTATTTAATAGGATCTCTACTCGTATAGGTTGGGTTGCCAACACTGGTAGCTCATATATTAGGCTCAGCCCCATTCTCTTCGATGTATCATTGACTAATCTTTTGGATAGTCACTTGTCAGAGGATTTATGACCCGTAGGCCTTTTACCTCCACCCGTCTTAGTTCCCATTGTGGCTAATCATCATTTCAGATCAGCTAAGGATCATCGTATTGGCAAGCTATTGCCTCACCAACTAGCTACTCATAAATGAGTTTCTGCCTATGCTGATTCCTCATTTTGCTCCTCAATCAAGTCTTTGACAGTCAGTTGCAGCCTCTTTGATTATTCATATTTTAAGCCAAAGCATACTGAACTCATTTCTAACCTCACTGAGTCAACAATTATAACTCCATCAAGTAACAGATACTGTGCATCACTTTTATTATGATAGTTGTTGTATCACCAGCTCTAAATACAACCAACTTTCTTAACCTTGAATGTACTCTTATAATTCAAGCAACTTCACTAGCCCACCATTCAACTAACTAGTGTTAAAGTCAATCGACATTGTATCTGCAATACAAATAGGTTGGAGTAATCTGTCATGCATAGACATATGACAATTAAAATAGAGTATAACTTTTATGTAATCATATCGCAACATAATCATGTTATCATATGTTCCCTAACACATGAAAGGTTGACCAATTTATTAATTAGTGATTAGAATTCAATATAATCAATGGATATTTAGTAACTGAATATGGATGATAAATGTCCAAATTCATTATCAAGTATCTTAATCGATAGATTGAACAATGGGCTCCAAAGGTGCATAAATTTGGCCAATAAATACATTTGTTTATGGTAAAACAACATAGTTCATCAAATGAACTTATAGTCTTATATGAATACCAATCCCAAATGTCCAAGACTAGCTTCCAATGAGAATAAAATATAGCCTGAAAATCTCATTGACCCAACAATCATCTTTTGAAATCAAACCACTAACAATTTTCTTTCTGACCATTTATTCGATAGCTACCAATTAGATTATCAAAACATGTAATCAGTTTGATTCTAGATATCTTATTTCAAAAACCTACATGATGTCAATGTAACACATGTGCATATTGATCCACAATATTCATTATATACCTTTCTTGGTACAAACCTTCATGTCAACCCATTTATCAAATATTCATTGACTAAACTTGTACTCCATGGGTTAAGTGGTTTATCTAAATGCATTCAAGTGCACCCCCACAATTTCAGATTTAGCCTAGATAGATATATCTATGGCCTGCCTGATAAACCTATTAACCAAATTTTGATTTTGAGGATTTCATAGGAACTATCATATGAATTGACTAGATCTAACACATGTGTTCTAGATTGACATATGATTGGATGAAAATAATATTTTTCTAAAAAGTATTGGATCCTACCATAGAATGATGTTGATGATGGATGTGATTATAAGCGGATTTATTCGTACAAGAAGAAAATATAAGTATTTATATAAGAATATAGTTATAACTAGTCCCATGGTTTAATTGACTCAATTATCGATCTGATAATGTCCATTGAATTCATTCCAATCAAGGCATGTGAGAACCATCATTCTATAAAACAACCAATGATGAGCCACATCTAAAATGAATTATAACTATAATCTAATTATCATCTAGCAGTGAATTCAGACTATGCATTTAGTGGGTCTTTCCAACCAATTCCTTTAGTTGAAAACCATAAGAGTATTTTTATTTTTATTTTTACTATTCGCCTTTTGACCTTCTGCCTTCACATGATGTTACTTCCATCAATGACTAGCATTGATGCATCATCTACATGTGTCATGTGTCCGTTATGAATACCCCTCCATTTAGGCCATTAAAGGCAAAACACACTAAATAATATTTTCACTCTTACATGTACCATATGAAAAATGACATGATTAAGATTGATATTTTGGATAATGGATTCTATGCATGCAGTAGGCACCATAGATGACATAAAGATGATCTAAAATTATAATTCCAAGTAAGCATGAAATCATGTGACAGAAAACTATTACAGTAATGAGAAGTGTTATGCCTACTTCATATGACTTGCCACACATGTGTGAGGGATCCGATCTAAGCAATATATGCATTTGATTATAGACAATGCCTTGTCCCATTTGACCAATCCACTTATTATATATTCTTATAAAAGAATGCTTGTCTTATCAGTGTTCTTGTTTGGCTTTTAGACAAAGCCTCAATTAATCAACAAAGAAAATTGATGAGTCATGAGTAACATCACTCAACTGCATGTTAACATCAACATAACTTAAATTATACTAAATTAAACAGGATGTGCATTACTCATGTAGCAGTTTATAACAACAATACTGGAGATATTGCTTTTAAAGGGATTCGCTCCTTCTGCCCACCAAGAGATGATCGTGACCGCTTATTTGAAAATTCTTAAGATAAATTTTTATAATACATTGAGTCGATTTGGACTATCTAATGGCCAATTTTGCAAAATTGCACCAACGATCCTACCCATCCAATTAATAAACGTTGTGCCTAATATACGGTTTTGACAAAAATCAACACCTGATTAAGATGGTATTTCATTATAAAGATGGAGCATCACCCCAGTGATCCAGATGGTTCATTTAGTGGACTCTTATAGGTGGACAGTAAAGAATAATCTCAGCCATCGATTGATAAACCTTTTTTTTTTTTTTTTACATGAACCGTTTCTTATTATATAGTAACCAGAGATCCAAACATGATATTTTGATCCCATAACATGACATCAAATGACACACTTAATGTATGTAACGAATATTAAGCATTAAGAATTTTGGTGCATGCAAAAGTTCAACAATAGATACAACTAGAGGATAAACATTAAAATAATCCTATCCGTACAAAACCTTGGAGATGAAAATAAAAATGAGAAAATCTTTTATTTTCTCTTTAAAATCTAAGGGCCTTTATAACGCCCCGAAAAATCAGGGGTCGTGCATAGACTCGACTCCTGAGTTCTCGAGTGTCACTTATCATATATTTAATAGTTTTATGGTTAATCAAGCTTAAATGCACAATTTGGAATATCCCGGAGCATGAAACATAATCATAACTGATTTACTGAAATGAAAGAAGTTCAAATACATATACAAGTCCAAAGAATATGAAAAGGGTCGCATAAGGCGTTGCCCATCAAAATCTAAAATAAAATGATATGTCCACAAGAATAAAGCTGAGTCCATAACTCAGCGATCCAAATCCCGCCTGTCAAGCCGATGGAGAGCCGCCCATCATCTAAAAGTAAGACAGCTCGTACTCCTCGTCCAAGCTCGCCTCGTCAGGCTCCTCATGCCCTGAGTCACTTGCATCTATGAATGGGTCTGGTTGGTGTTTTAAAACACCGTCCCAGAGTGGGAGTGAGTGATCAACTCAGTGTGAACTATTGGTCTCAAGTTACAACAGGCATCAATTGTAATATGAACTTAATGAAAAGCAGACAATTAATCAACACCTAATAACTCTTATTTAAAATGCGTGCATGCGGGATGATATGATGCATACCCTCCCCACAACACTCCCTCAAGCGACTCCATCTAACGATCACATATGACAACACTCCCTCAGAGCGACCTCCACTTCCGAGTCGCCACCCTAACTAATGCGTGCAATGCGATCGTGTTAGCCGAGTTATTAGTTAAGTCCATTCATCCAACAGGTTAGAGATTCTGATTCACCATACGTATCAATGCCCTAAGCTGGTTGCGAGGCCAAGACCCCATCAACGCGTGAGGCCGAGACCTCGCGGTCCGTGATCCCGTCGGGTTCCTCATCCCCGACACCAAGCACATGAGGAGTGCCGAAAGGAAGGGATCGCTCGCGGTCACTACAGGGAGGCGTGGTACCCCAACGTAGGCCGACAGCTCGGACATAGTGTCCCATTCCACCATGCCCGGCTCACGAGGCTGTGGACCAGTTTCAAGTGGACTTTTTTTGATGGGCTACAACGGTTGTACGGTGGTTCAGGTTCCATACATATGTGAGCAAACAGGGTTAACATACAGGGTTAGTCAGATAGTAGGTGTTGAGGGTCAATTATTGCATACTAGACCCCTGTTATAGCATGTAATTACATACACAACACTATTTAATGGCCTGATTTAAACCTGTTTGTGATGCAGGGTGCATTTGCAAGCTTAGATTGAAAAGGCCGATAAAAGCATGGATTTAATGCTCAAGCACCACCAGAGCAAGGGACAGACTCTAGAGGACCAAGATCAGTGGATTTACGCGCTAGAGATCCGCAAAAACTGAGAAACCAAAGCTCAAGTGGCCTGAAAAACGTCCAAAATGCGAGATCACAGGGTTCTCACCATCTGATCAAATCGAAACTACATACATGGCCTGAGGACCATAAACTAATCGTACACATCGAATTTCAGCCATTGGATCCTTGTGGAGGTGGCCCAACAGACAGATTAGCCCATAAATCATCAGTCTGGGGTCCACCGGATAGCTGGATATGCTTCAATTTTGGTCTCAACCCCTGCAGTTAGATGAGAAAGCAGATGGCTGGAATAGATTTCTCATAAACATCACGCTGGGCCCCATGATCATGGGTATGTGTGCACAGAAGGTACACAACCGCAGTGCACCGAATGGAAAGGACCGGTCAAAGTCGGTTGACCCGACTTTCCAATTCCAGGGGAGAGTCTCTCTCTCCTCTCTGTTGCGCGAGCGGACGATCGTCCACTGTGACGAGTTGTGGCCCACCACCTTCATCCGAATGAGAAATCAGGACCATCCATTAGAAGGCCACGGTATGTATACTTGAAGCCAAGGTAACGGAATTGCAAGCGACAGCACATATCGGGTTTCGATAGTCCAAACGGAAGATGGACGGTAGAATGAAACGTCTTGTGGGCCACACCAAGATCAAACCCGATTTGGTCTTTCAAGATGGTTTTTCATCCTGAACTTGACGAGTGGCTTGGATCCCTCTCTGATACCAATCACATGCCCGCTATTCTTCACAGTAGCGGACGTAAGAAGTTCTGTTGCGGAACAGATCTGCGTACGAGGAAGGGTGGGCCACCATATTTGATTAATCGGGAGATCCAAACCGTTCATCAAGTTGCTTGTCTAAAAACGCCTCAGAAGATGTCATTCTTGTTGATAGAAGCAAGGAAAATGCCATTTTCTTGGACTGCATCTTTGATTGCGTAGCAAAGTTTGCGCAAGAAGCTGCGGATGTACACCGTTCACCGACTCCAGCCAGAGACCGGACTCTGTTGCGTGAGAGCTCTCCACCGACCTGGCTGTTGCTATAAAAAGAGAAGAGGAGAAAGAGAGGCATCTTGGCTTGGACGTGGAGAGGCTGGAGACGTGAAGCACCAGAGAAGTTTTTTTCTGTTTATTTTTTTTTTCTTTTCTTTTCTCTTCTATGGAGATTAGCCTATTCATGTCAGGCTGACCCCCTTAGCTAGGGCTAAGGGGTGAAGCTTGTAACAGGATGGGAGATGTTCTTTTATGCTATTAATCTAACTTTGATACTTGAACTACCTTGATTATTGTTTGATTTATGGGAATATTTTTTAGTTGTTAATGGGCTGTTGTGACTAAAATTACAATGGGTCTGCGATGGGTTTGAATATTTCTGTTTCCTTTTTATGGTTATGACGTCAGGAAGCCCTGTTATTCACCATCGTCTCCTGGGCATGGTTGGATGTCAGTACCCTTCCTAACTTTCATACATTGATTGGTTGGTAATTAGTTCTGTTATTTACTTTGTCTCCTGGGCATGGTTTGGTAATAGAATCCATTCTAATTCATATACCTTTCATCTCTTGCAAACTATATTAAGGCTAGTTCAGTTCGATTTTCATTATTGCACCTTTCATCTCCCTGATCTCTACAAGTGGATCCTCTGAATCCCTAGTGTTCCTTACCTTTGAATTCTACAGTTTTTGATTAATTACTTCCATCATTATCCTTATACTCACTTGATTTAGATTTCATCTCATTCTAGTTCTAGCCCTAGTTAATTTCAGAATACGTACAGGTTTCAGTCCCTGTGGATTCGACCTCGGTCTTACCGAGTTTATTACTACATTACAACCCTATACTTGGGGAGTGAACAAGTTTTTGGCGCCGTTGCCGGGGACTGACGGCTACGTAATTTGAAATTAATTAGTCTTAGAATTAAGGGTAAGATTAGGATTTTACTAACTTTTGTTTTAGATTTTTTTTATTTTTATTTGATTTCTAGAACTAACCTGTTTCCTCTTTTGTAGGATTCTTATATAGAAACTTCTAAATTGGTAATCCCTTCCTAATTTTTCTACTTTTTCTTTTTTTAGAATTAGGGTTTTAGTTTTAGAAATTTTCTTATTCTAGGTTTCCTTTTTAGAAAATAATTTTATTTTATTTTATTTATTTATTTTTTTTTCTATCTTAGAATTTTCTAACTTTAAAATTTTTATTTTTAGGAACTAATTTCTTTTGTTTTGTTTTGCAGGATCTTAACATAGGAATTTCTAATCTGGTAACTTCGTTCTAACTTCCCCCCCTTTTACGTTCCATGCTGCTGTAGGATTTTTATTTTATTTTAGTAGTAAACTCAAATTTAAGGTTTCACCATGTATATGCACGAGTGGGAACGTCAGTATGCTGAGAAGAATAACCTATATTGGGATGATGATTATGATAGAAATCAACCAATGTCTCAAAACTATTCTGAAACTATCATCGAGAACCGACCAGAATATAAAGATCCACCGGTTAAGAAGTCCTTACGTGATCATATGCAGGAGAACAATTACACCCCACGGATTAACAAGACAGTACGTGAATGTTGGGGTTATCATAACTATGAGAGTGAGAATTATTATCACTCATCCGAGAAAAAGAAAACAATGCGTGATTATATTATGAGTGATAATATGTATTACCAACCATCAGATTCTCCCACACATGATCCGTATGACTCTAATCAGTGGAACCATCAATGTCGGAAAGATGAACCAACGACATGTTATAGTGATAATTCTCTTGGATCCCCTACTTTTGAGAACCAACCAGAAGCGATCCAAGAGGATTCATGTTTTAATCTAGAACAATTCAACAAGCATGTTGCGAAAATGATGAAATCATTAGAGGCAATTGAATCGCACCTCAATAAGAGAAACAAGGCTAGTTCACCCCAGTTGCAACCCAGTCCAGAATTACAATGCAATCCTAACTTGCTTTTAGAGAATTCTGAAATTTTGAATGAAGAGTTGAATTGTATTGATGAGCATATGGTTCACTTTCCCGATGAGTCGATCTCAATGACTGTTCAAAAGAATGGGGAAGAAACATGGTTGTCTTTCAAATACAGTGATGATGACACACTTTCCTTACATGATACAAAGGATCTCAATGATGAGGTTGAGGTTAGTTTATTTGAACCTCAACCGAATTTAGAATGTAAGGAAAGCGATCCCATCTCAAGTGTGTACTGCACTGAATTGGAAGCTGAGAAGTATTGGGATGAGATTCATGAGAGCACAACCCAAATTCCCCGTGAATCAATCTCAAGTATGGTCCAGGTCAATGCTCAAGAAGCACACGAAGTGATCGGTCATACTGAGCTACTCCACTCACTTAACATGTCTGATTTAAAAGTGGAAGATGAGCTCATTAGAACCGACCCTTCCAACTTCTGTGAGACATGTTTGGACCACTCTCTTGAATTGAATGATAATGTGATTCAGGAGAAGGACGAGCTGCTCGCTACGACTCTGGAATTTGAAACCACTCAATTGAGACCACCACCTGAGCTGTACACGTTGGACAGTTCAACGCCTCGATTGAGTAGTTTCAATGAACAAAGTGATCCTATCGATGCTTCCCCTATTGATCTTCAATATGTCTGTGCAGGGCTGGAGCAAGAGAGCATATCTTCACATACTTTTAAGGGCGAGGGAGTCCTTGAGCATCTCATTACAGACTTCAGTGAGGAAAATAAGTCACTCTCAGTTGAAATTTTTGACTCTTTTGATAATTGTTGGGCACACTTTGCAAAGTCAAACGATCCCATGTCAAAAGACAAAGTGGATGCCTTGCAAGACAACATCTCGGTAGTTATCACTGACCGAGAGAACTTTTTTTTTGAAGCTCCTTCTTCCCCTGATCCTAAACGTCTACCATTAAAGGAGGAGGAGCTGAAAATTGAACCGAAGTTTGACACTTCGAAATGTGTTGAGGCTACATCACTTTTTGCGAAGTTTTCTAAACTTTATCTACTTGTAGTCTCTGATTCACCATGGGATACTAACGTTGAAACTTCTTCTGTCACAGGTGAATCGTATATACTCTGGTTACCTCAAGCAATGCAATGGAAAATTTCTTATGAGGTACATAAGTCTCTCTGAAAAGTCATGCTTCAGGGCACCCAAGCCTTTTGCAAAAAGGGCTTTTGGATGATCTTGTTGAGGAACTTACTGAGAAACTTATCAAGATACTGGCCTGAAGATGAACCTTGCAGCATGAGTAGTTAGTTCAATGTTTGTGGGTAACATTGCTGTAAACCCTCACGAGACTACAACTCGTCCACTAGGGGCAACCTAGGGGTTTAAAGGCTTGTTGCATACGCTAAATGCAATCGAGAGCACCTGCGAAAATGGTATAGGTAGGATTTTATTTTTTTTATTTTTTTATTTTTGTATTGCTTTTACTCTTGTGCTGACCCGCTCTCATGTTGAGATCTCTATGGAAAAGTCTCTCTCGACTCGTTATCCAGGTATTATCTTCCCATCACTTCTCATGTACTTTCGTTGTCCCATGTGCATTACATGTTTACATCTTTTACATTGAGGACAATGTAGATTTTAGATTGGGGGTGGGAGATCAGGTTTCCTACTCAGTGTTTTCTTAGTCTTGAGCAAGAATTGTGAAAATTTTTAAAATTTTTTTCTGGACTTTCTAGTGAATTCGAAGTGATTTTGACGGATATCCTGGATTTAGAATTTCAAGATACGTGATGTTGGAAATTTATGACTCTTAATTTCAGTATCTGTTAAATTTCACAGTTAAGTTCAAATTGTTAATCCATAATTAGAAGTTGTAAACATTGATTGAGTCATGATCTCACATGTCACATCTCACTTTCACATTAAGGTTTCAATTTGATATTGAAGGGTTGACTTGGTAATCACTAAGCATGGAAGGAACCGGCCTGAAAAATTGCCCGTCATAATCAATTGAAGAAAAAGAAAATACAAATGCCTTTGGAAAGGGGTGGGCGAATAATCTTCACCATAGGTTTGCTCCCTATAGGTGCAGATTTAATTTCCCATGAATGATATGTGAAAAGGGTTGGGTATACGATCTTCACCATAGGTTTGCTCCCTATAGGTAAGGATTTGATTCCCCTCCTTGACATTACTTTTAATGAATATATATATATATATATATATATATATAAATCAAAGGGCTGGTAGAATGAAAAGTTGGTCGGTGAGGCAAGTTTTGGTTTAGGTTGGTTGTCATGAAGTCTTTTGTTGGCTACCAATGATATCCTGAAATAGAGAGTTGAATATTAATGTTGAAAGTCGGGATTACACTTTACACCTGTGGAACTCAATGTTTGGGATTGTTCTAATTAAGGGACTAATACTTTGAACTTGATTATGAAGTTTACCGTGTGTTTGAGTCTAAGAGAAAGTCAGGCCCAATATTCATGAAACTTAAAAGTCTCGTATCTGAATTATTTTGCAAAAAGTCACTCCAGTTCATAATAATTGTCTTGTAATTTTCAACTTATTTTTCGCATACTTTGCTCGGGACTAGCAAAATGCTGGTTGGGGGTTGTGTTGAGGGTCAATTATTGCATACTAGACCCCTGTTATAGCCTGTAATTACATACACAACACTATTTAATGGCCTGATTTAAACCTGTTTGTGATGCAGGGTGCATTTGCAAGCTTAGATTGAAAAGGCCGATAAAAGCATGGATTTAACGCTCAAGCACCACCAGAGCAAGGGACAGACTCCAGAGGACCAAGATCAGTGGATTTACGCGCCAGAGATCCGCGAAAACTGAGAAACCAAAGCTCAAGTGGCCTGAAAAACGTCCAAAATGCGAGATCACAGGGTTCTCACCATCTGATCAGATCGAAACTATATACATGGCCTGAGGACCATAAACTAACTGTACACATCGAATTTCAGCCATTGGATCCTTGTGAAGGTGGCCCAACAGACAGATCAGCCCATAAATCATCAGTCTGGGGTCCACCGGATAGCTGGATATGCTTCAATTTTGGTCTCAACCCCTGCAGTTAGATGAGAAAGCAGATGGCTGGAATAGATTTCTCATAAACATCACGCTGGGCCCCATGATCATGGGTATGTGTGCACAGAAGGTACACAACCGCAGTGCACCGAACGGAAAGGACCGGTCAAAGTCGGTTGACCCGACTTTCCAATTCCAGGGGAGAGTCTCTCTCTCCTCTCTGTTGCGCGAGCGGACGATCGTCTACTGTGACGAGTTGTGGCCCACCACCTTCATCTGAATGAGAAATCAGGACCGTCCATTAGAAGGCCACGGTATGTATACTTGAAGCCAAGGTGACGGAATTGCAAGCGACAGCACATATCGGGTTTCGATAGTCCAAACGGAAGATGGACGGTAGAATGAAACGTCTTGTGGGCCACACCAAGATCAAACCCGATTTGGTCTTCCAAGATGGTTTTTCATCCTGAACTTGATGAGCGGCTTGGATCCCTCATCTGATACCAATCACATGCCCGCTATTCTTCACAGCAGCGGACGTACGAAGTTCTGTTGCGGAACAGATCTGCGTACGAGCAAGGGTGGGCCACCATATTTGATTAATCGGGAGATCCAAACCGTTCATCAAGTTGCTTGTCTAAAAACGCCTCAGAAGATGTCATTCTTGTTGATAGAAGCAAGGAAAATGCCGTTTTCTTGGACTGCATCTTTGATTGCGTAGCAAAGTTTGCGCAAGAAGCTGCGGATGTACACCGTTCACCGACTCCAGCCAGAGACCGGACTCTGTTGCGTGAGAGCTCTCCACCGACCTGGCTGTTGCTATAAAAAGAGAAGAGGAGAAAGAGAGAGGCATCTTGGCTTGGACGTGAAGAGGCTGGAGACGTGAAGCACCAGAGAAGTTTTTTTCTGTTTATTTTTTTTCTTTTCTTTTCTCTTCTATGGAGATTAGCTTATTCATGTCAGGCTGACCCCCTTAGCTAGGGCTAAGGGGTGAAGCTTGTAGCAGGATGAGAGATGTTCTTTTATGCTATTAATCTAACTTTGATACATGAACTACCTTGATTATTGTTTGATTTATGAGAATATTTTTTAGTTGTTAATGGGCTGTTGTGACTAAAATTACAATGGATCTGCGATGGGTTTGAATATTTCTGTTTCCTTTTTATGGTTATGACGTCAGGAAGCCCTGTTGTTCACCATCGTCTCCTGGGCATGGTTGGATGTCAGTACCCTTCCTAACTTTCATACATTGATTGGTTGGCAATTAGTTCTGTTATTTACTTTGTCTCCTGGGCATGGTTTGGTACTGGAATCCATTCTAATTCATATACCTTTCATCTCTTGCAAACTATATTAAGGCTAGTTCAGTTCGATTTTCATTATTGCACCTTTCATCTCCCTGATCTCTATAAGTGGATCCTCTGAATCCCTAGTGTTCCTTACCTTTGAATTCTACAGTTTTAGATTAATTACTTCCATCATTATCCTTATACTCACTTGATTTAGATTTCATCTCATTCTAGTTCTAGCCCTAGTTAGTTTCAGAATACGTACAGGTTTCAGTCCCTGTGGATTCGACCTCGGTCTTACCGAGTTTATTACTACATTACAACCCTATACTTGGGGAGTGAACAGTAGGCTAGACCGCACGAGTTAAGCGAGCGTGAGACGAGTGACCTCGGGCACAAGAGACCCATGTAGTCGAACTACAGCCACCCGAACACACCCGCCCAAATTCATGGGTTTAACCTCAAGACGGTCCTACCGACGGGGCCGCCTTCGTTCTCCTTATATTTCTGACCAACAAAAGAGTTTGGATAGTGATTCATAACATGCCAACTAACAAGGTTATCATTTAGCATATGCAATATCACACATTCATATTTTTCAACATAGAACTCATAATTCCTACCAAGCAAAGCTACAATGTGTAAAATTCAAGTGCATGTGTGTTGTGTGGGTTGATGAGGAAGTTAAGTACTTCCTACACCTCATAGAGCCAAATTGCATAAGGATTAGTAGACATACATGCTAGGGCAACATCATGTGAAGAAAACCAAACATGACATAAACATGAGATCATCAATTCATATCAAATCATGTGAGAGATAAGAACAACATTATATGAGGAAATCAACATGACATATAATTTCATACAATTTCAACAACCCAATAATTCTTAGAAATTTCCCTAGACTCTCCAAAGGCATCATCCAAACATACAAAATCATTAAACTCGTGCTACAATTAGTGCTAGGCCACCTAAGAACAATAGTCCGCACCTTCGGATTTGTTGAAGACTTGGGAATGACCTAGGAGATGTGGATCTTGGTGTAGAACGGCCGGAATCCTAGGAGCAACCATCACATGTTAGATTCTCATGCAAATCCCCTTCATTACAAGGGTTTCAAGGAAATTTGGTGATGGATCTTACCTAGATGCCTAACGGGACGAAAGAGCGGCCGTGGATGAGGGATCCTTTTTGGAGAAGGTGTAGGAGGTTGTGGGTTTGATTCTCTTGGGCCCCACCTTGATTGAGAGTCCACCTTGCTCACCTTCACCCTTTCTTCTTTCTCCATTTTCTCTCTTCTCTCTTTCTCTTCTTTAGGGCAAAATTCGTATGGGGAGAGGGGGGTGTCCAAATAGGACCTTTTATAATGCCAATTTTTGTGCAAATGGCCCCAAGGGCTAGGTTTTTACTATACTAGACCTATGGGAGGGTCTTTCAAGCTCTAGGGCCCATTAAAGGGTGTATGAGTCGATACCCACCGTTGGATAGTTGACCCTAGCGATGATCTACGTATGGATATGATCGGCCTGCCATTTGGATGCGTTAATCGACGGATATGATTAGAAGTCTATTCAATGGTCACCGATAATCGATCGGGGCCGCGGCTATACGGATATGAGGAGGGCAATATCCTTACTCGATGTGTGAAGTTTGGTTACAAACCGACGGCCCAAAATCCTTAAGTTTGCATAAGGGTGGACGACTCAAATCACTTAAGTTCCTACAACTTCCTAAACTAGCCTTCTAGAGCTCCCTATTGAAGTTGGGGTGGCCCTATCACTCCTCTAACCACCAAATTTAGTGTGTAGGTGCCCTATGGCTTGACTAGGGTCCATGCAAAAATTTATGGCGAACGGATGAACGGATATATGATCTAAGCAAGCGTTTCCGACCTTTAAGTGGCCCTTTGGGGGCCATTCTGATTGATGGGGCATTTCTGGTGGCCTTATGACCATGAAATTTATAGGGTAGGTGATCCATGGCCCGATGAAGGGCCATGCAAAATTTGGGAGCGATCGGATATGGGGTTTGATCACACAGGTCCGATTTACGATCAACGGTCATCATGCCACGATCGGGGCCCAGATTTGGTGGGTAGGCATTGAAAAATACATTAAACCTTCACCGTAAATTTGGAAGAAATCCGACGGCTGGAAGGCCCGGAGTCTCAGTTTCTTTTGTCAGTGCCAGATTTTAATCTGGCATTGGTGGGGCGCATTGGGCAAGCGCCAGATGGTACTTCTGGGTGTCCATTGGGTCCGCAGTCCGCGATGGACTACAAGCCCAGTGAGATCTATGATTTTCTAAAGTTTTAGATTTTTTCTGACCCTTCTCGGTTGCTGGGTGGCCCACACGGGCCGTCTTTAAATGTAAACAGTCATCTGGCTTAGCGGCCTGCACCAGGCCTTATCACGGCATGTCTGGTCTATTAAATTGGGCTAATCTTGGATTAATTAACTCGTGTATAAGCTAACATTGAGTGCTAATGGTCAGTACGTGATAGTATAAGTTAATTAAAAAAATCAAGGATTTTTGGAAATCCAAAACAGTGAAAATCCGGGATGTTACAGCCTTAAAGCCATTAGTCCCCCCACATTCACAACTGTCATCCATTCTCACAATGTTTCAAATCCGGAATCCGGGTCGGGATTTATACATACAATCAACAACAACAGCAACGAGTCCAAGATGAACAGTTTGGATCATCATGTGTGTTTGGCATAAGCAAGTAACAACTTGAGGGAGGATGACAAGTAAGGTTTATAACATGAAATAATCATGATGTTCTTTACTTCTAGTTTACACATGTATAATAATGTTTGTGTGTATACTACCATAATTGGTTCACATGGTTCCCATCATTTATATTTTAAAGATTCTATATGAAAGTGGCTCTTCTTAGTTTATGCATGCATGGTGGTTGAAAAAGTTCCTAATACTTGTGTCCCACCCTGATATCCTAGTTTTATATACATCCCAGATCAATCCTCATTGTACACAAATGGTGAATATTAATGGATACATACTTGGTGTGGCACCACATATGACTTTGATCTTGTTGTGTGTGATAGTCTGACATTGCCAATGACATAAGTATAAAAATAATCAATAGACTATAACATCAGTGCATAAATTTAAGCCTTTTAGATGATTTACACAGGTGGTCTAGAAAATATGTACACCAAATATGTATAAGATCCTAACTATTAGATAGTATATGAGGGTTTCAGATTATATGGGTTGATCTTTATTGTACAGGGATGTTAAGATCAGTGTATATCCTACTCGGTCGGTGCATATGTTCACTTTTGTACATGTGGTCCAAAAAACTTATATTAGAAGTATCTACAAGATCTTGACCATTATGTGAGATATGACAACTCTAGATTATATGAGTCATGGCCCACAAATCGGGCGGGCGTGGTTTCATTTTGGGCTATTCCAATCAAATAGCTGCAACCATAATTCTTAAATAGTTTTCCAAACCAAATTCGATTTCAAGATTGTTGGAAATTGGAATTTGGAAAACTATTTAAATTATATAAAATTAAAATAAGAAAGTTAAAAAACTTATCAATTTGTATAAGTCGAGGTGTGACGTGAGTCACTCGGTTTGAAATCGAATTTGCACCCCTTGGATAGCGTCCCAAGTGCAAAAGGTTTCCAGAACAATCGACTTCCAGGATACAACGACTATGACCCAGTCCTAGCGGTGCACTCACTGTACACGGGCTCGAACCACTTGTAGTCTTAACCCGAACTAGAAAATACTTGAACACATTTTTAAAGAGGAAACCTGATTTTCTAATTCATTTGAAAACTTAAAATCGAAAGTCTATTTATAGACTTTGTGAAGACACCCTTAAGGGTATAGAGACACCCTTTCACAAAGGGTTGTGACTATTGGGTTTAAACCCAAGTGGTGCAACCCTTAGGCTTCAAAAGACACAACTTTTCAAAATAAAAATTGAAAGGATATAACCTTTCAGTGAAAAGACAACTTTTCAAAACAAAAATTGAAAAGATATAACCTTTCAGTGAAAAGACATATCCGTAGGATATTTTGAAACACTAAATTATTTTAAAATAATTTAAAATACAACACATTCATCGGGCGAGCCACCCAACATGGAGTGTTGATTGTCTACTAACTTTTTCTAACCGATTGTTTCTATTTGTACACATGAAGCTTACTTTGTTTTTTTTACACACGCACACACACTCACGCCGTAGCGGGATTTCACCACCTATGGATACTCGAGCAAGAGCAAGGATCCAGCACATGAAGCTTACTTGATGAGCACGTGCTGAGGAGGATTTAGACAGGATCCGCTGATGAATGTCATGGATCCCATGCACACGTGCGAAGTAGACATGTGCAAGGCTGCTGTGCTTGTAGTGATCCAGCCCATTCATCCGGTGGGGCATGATAAATGAATAAGAACATGCCAATTACAGAGACCCTATCTCCAAGCACTAAAACACAAAATGCCTCACATGTGTCAACGTGGCACATGTGTGCAGGATCCAGAGCGTTCATAGAGTGGTTCTTGAGTCAGTGTTCTAACCCAAGGATCCATCCAGTCCATTTATGAGGTGGGCCACACATGTAAGAAGAAATGGACAGAAAATGATGACCTCCCTCCAGACCCCCAATCTCGAACGTGTAACACAAAAGCTACCACACGTGCCGATGTGGCACATTTGTGCATGATCCAGAACGCCCAATGTATCAGGTGGGCCTCGCATCTACTAAGAAATGGCGTACATGTGTCGTTAGCCGAGGAACGAAAACATGACACTTTCCTTGTATACTCGGTTTTCAATTCTCGCAACTGAAGCCAATGCTTCAGCAATCCATGCCGTTGGTCTGTTGTGGCCTACTGTGGATAATTGATATTTGAAAGTTCTTCCTCACAGAACCATCACGACCTTCCAATTTGTGTCCTACAAATAGACGGCTATAGGAGAAATACAGAAATAGTCCACATGATTGGTGGAGTGGATTCTCCAATCTGGTAGATTTTCGGGGCATGGTGCATCCACGATGGGACACAACAGAACAATGGTCTGGATTACAAAAGCATGCGCTGCACTTCTCTGAACAGAAAACGTGCATATATTATCGAAGGTTCATGTCTCCACGTGTAATTCCTAGATCACCCACGCGTGTGCCAACTAGCACGTGTGAGGCGTTTGTCTTTGGGCCTTGAAGATGAAACGTGTCGATTGAGCGTCCACTTACTTAAAACCAGCCATCAGAAGGTCAAGATGGCCCACCTGACCTTGGGAAAGCCGTGGGGGCCACACATCCTAAGAATAAACGATGGACGGAGTGGATGTGACACACATCATGGTGGGCCCCACAGATCTTGTTGCACACGCTTGTTGTGGGAAATTAGCGTCCTGTGAGCCCACATGCAGAGTGCCCTCTCTCCTCAGCACATATGGGAGTGGTGAATATATAAATCAGGACCGTCCATCTAGTGGACACTACTTGGATGGACATTTGATTCTTTTACAAAATATTGCAAAAAATCCAACCATCAAAACATTACAGAAACGAAAGCATTTACCTTTCTCTGACGTGGATGGAACGACCTTAGATCCACCCCGTCCATCAGGTGGGCCACCATGTGTTTGGAATGGGGGCCGATGCACAACACAGGTGGGCTACACTATAGTAAACAATTGAGGTGGTAAATCTCACCATTAAAATCGTAAAGATTGTATTTAGGGTCCACCATGATATATATATGCCATCCAGTCCACTCATCTGACATGATACACAAGGATCAATGTATTTATCAAAAATCAGCATATTATGAGACTCATGTTTTCCACACCACCTGAATTTAGAAGTTTTAGGAACGATTTTACACTCTTACCTATGGTGTGGCCCACCTAAGTCGTGGATTAGAATATTTTTAGGATCCATGGTGAAAATGCACTGGCACACATGATTAACGGGGTGGATCTTATTCATTTTTTGTCCCACGTGTCTCTTAGTTAGTGCAATTCAGGCCGTCCGCGTACATCCCAAAAATTATTCAACGGTTTCCATTCAATGGAAAAAATGTGCAAAAAATCAGTAGAGACCAACCTCAGATTTTCTTATTTTTCATATTAAAAGCTACCTGAGACACGTTACAGAAAATGGACGGTCCCGATCGATATATACCTCGACTAAATAAATGAAACTCACGCGATTCTACTGTATTCATTCTGTACTGTGTTCTACTGTATAATCTCCAGCGAAGAGTAAGAAACACGCGAGCTACGATTTTTGAAAACTCCTCCGACACACCTGCCATTTTTCCTAACCCGAAAAAGCGCTGCTTATTTCCGGCGCGCATGTGCACGATAGCCTTTTCCATTTCTCTTCTGAATTTTTACACAGCTTTCACCTCTTTTGATTTTTATATAAAAACTCGTTCTTCTTTTTTCGGTTCGGAAAGAAAGGAAGGAGACCCAAACAGAGACAGAGAGAGAAGAAATGAAGAAGAAGAAGAAAAAAAAGAAGGAGAACGGAAAATATCGTGATTTGAGGAGCTTCGATCGGTTTTCTCCAAACAGGTCAGATTTCTTTCAAAAAAAATTTTTGTGGAGAAACTGAAAATGAGTTTTCAGACCATTTTCATACTTAAAATTGACATTTGCGCCCCTTTTTTTGATACCCACACACCCCTGCAGTTGCTTTGTAGAAATATAGGGGGTGTAATGTAAAAAAAAAAGTAGAGTGTGTATAGAGACTCTCTTGGATGTTTAACATGCATTGGTGTTTTTATTTTGCATCTGTCGGGACTGAGGAGCGTGCGTGTATCGCTTCTATAGGGGCCCACATAATGAGAAGGTTCGATGATTTCAGTCATCCATATTCTAGTTGCCACCATAAATGATTATCTGTTCCATAATCACGTTTCCAGCGATGATCTTGACCTTTGATTTTTAAAATAGAATGCAAGCCATTGATAATTCTTTTCTTTGTTCTAAATTCATGTACGGATAGTGTAGTTGCAACCATCTGTTCGGCGTAAATTTCATGCATTTTCCCGTATATAATAGATTCCACTCCACGGACGGTCCTGATCACTGGACCACTCAGAATATGGGACCCAGTGGAGGGCGACAGACGCTGGAACCAGAGTCGCGGCGGAGGTAAAACGGACTCTTTTTAGATTGCTGTTGGCGTAGTCCTTATAACACCACAACTACCACTCGGTTTCTACAAATGGCAAGCGAGTTTTGACGTGGTTACACGTTAATAACAAAACAACACGGGGTTATTTTGGGAAATTAAAAGATGGAATGAAATCGCGTCCGCTACTGGTCGTTCTGCAGCATGCAATGTACTTTCTTCAGTTCGAATTCGAAATGAGATTTTTGCCGGTTCTGCTTTGCCAGCCCGCACACGAGTGTACGATCAACTAATGCACACGTCACCACATATGCCAGCGTGGCATACAAGTACTATATCCAAGCCATCCATCAGAAGAACTTCACTACGTTGATACCTCTCCCAAGAATTAGGTCAGTCCATTAGTCAGGTGGTCCACAGTTAACAGGACAATGTACGGTTTATAACCCATCCACTTATTTCTAAGATAATGGCACAGTTACCAAGTAGACCATCTTTATCTTTCAGCTGTAGTATCTACAATGTAAGGTCCACATGATGAATGGCTTAGATATAGCATCTGCGGTCGATTAGCTAGCGAGACTCGCTATTGAAATGACGTCACCAACTTCTGTGGGCCCCACAATGATGTATGTTTTGTATCCACACTGTCCATACATTTTAAGAGATCATTTTAGGGTATGATACAAAGAATGAGGTAGATCCAAGGCTGGAGTGGACCACACCACAGAAAACAGTGGAGAGAGTGATGCCTACCGTTGAAACCTTCCGAAGGTCCACCATGATGTTTTTTTGAGATCCAACCTGTTCATGTATTAACGCAGACATGAAAGAAGGGAAAACACAAATATCAGCTCTATCGAAAACTTTTGTGGCCCTCGGAACTTTTTAACGGTGGGCGTCACTCTCCCCACTGTTTTCTGCGGTGAGATTCACTCGAGCTTTGGATCTGACTCATTCTTTGGATGATGCCCTAACATGATCTCTTCAAATGGATGGACGGTGTGGATAAAAACATACATCATGGTGGGCCCACAGAAGTTGGTGACGTCACTTCAGTAGCGAGTCTCGCTACTCAACCTGTCACTATCTAATCCGCGTCCCTACGGTCGCGCAGTCCTTTTTTTTTTTAAATAGTAATTTTCACTAGATGGTTAGTTGGGTTTGCTGGGCCGTCCATTAGCCAAATAAGCCAGGCAATGGTTTTAAATTAGTGGGCCCCACTCAACCTGAAGTCCACCTGTGGCCCACCATCTAAGCCTCTACTTTGTGATAGATACGCCCTATTTTTCTAATTTTGGTAAAAGAGAAGTACAAAGCTTTACTGTTTTATTACCTAAAGTTGTACTAAATTGAACAAACAATGGTAACTGGGTTTTTCTTATATAACTCTACGACAAAAGCAACCTATCATGTTTCAACACGTGTCATTCTATGTCTCACTGTATCTCGCTATCCGCCACTGTCATTAATGACATCAGCCATATATTTTTGTAAGTGCCTTGAGTCGGACGCGGATTCGGTGGATACCGGATCTAGGTGGATCCGTGACTGTGGGGCCCATTGTGATGTATTATTTTTATATCCACTCCGTTCATCCGTTTTTATAGATCATTTTTTGGTATGAGCCCAAAAATTAAGAAGATCCAAGTCTCAAGTGAACCACACCACAGAAAATAGTAACGCCCACCATTAAAAACTTCCTAGGGCTCACTGTCATGTTTTTTAGCCATCCGACCTGTTGATAAGGTCACACAAACCTGGATGAAGGTAAAAAAATAAATATCAGATTGACCCAAAACTTTTGTGGACGACCAAAAGCTTTTAATGGGGTTCTCAATCAACACTGTTTCTTGTGGTGTGGTCCACCTGAGACTTGGATTTACTTCATTTTTGGGCTTCTACCATAAAATGATCTGGAAAATGGATGGATGGTGTGGATATAAAACACTTACATCACGGTGGGCCGTACAGTCTCGGATCCACGGAATCCGCTTCCGTTTGAGTCATTGGTGTCCAGTAGTCCATTGGGTCACTCCAACATGTAGTCCTCTGGCTCTCTCAGTTCACATGGGGCCCGTACATTGCCCTTTAACCGTTCATCTGGTGATCCTCGCCACTAGACCTTCAAAGTACCATAGAACCCAACTGATCTTCTAATGTGTGGTTCCGATCATTTAACGTTTGGCCCCATACACGCCCCGGTGGAGTACTCAATTACTAGTAGTCCGGCGGAGTGCTCAATCGTTTCATTCAAAATTATCACGTCCCCAGACATGACCTCCATGATAAACGGTGATCTTGGTGGGCCCTTCCGTTTGGATGGCTCGGATTTTCTAAAGAAGGGACAGATTGGCGGAAAAGATGGGGCGGCACTCGATTGGTTGTACTGCCGAGTTGCATGCGAGACCGGAGCAGGTGGAAATCGAACGCCGTTTTTGGCAATTCTCAGCCTTTCATTTTAGTTGCATAAATGTAGTAATAAAATCTAATTTCCGGAAGTGTCCTTTGTGACAGGTCTTCCACTGCCACACTCAAAAATCTCTCTGCTTTGTACATAGGGTTATGATAGTTCATGGTGGTGACTCTTCAACCGTACACATGACATTTGTGTTCGAAAATCCAGACCGTCCTAATCTATGACCCAATAATGGATGGATCATAACCCAAAGTTAGGACTGAGAAAACGATATAACACAGTTGTTTTTACTGTTTTAATTTTACCATACATTTACTGGGCCTCAAAAAGATAGTTACTATTGCTTCGTCAGATTTAATTTAGAAAATTCCCCATCTATAACATGCCCAACAATTTGGATGGCTTGGATAGCCGTTGGTATTGCCATGTGTCAGGGGATGAGTCACCACCTTTTTAAAATGGTGGTGAACTATTGCAGGAGTTTATACACATGTACAATGGAGAAACAGAGGGTTTCAAGTCCAACCGGTTGGACTATAAGTTACAGTACACCCAGTTCCAACCGTTTGTTTTTTTACAAAATCCAAACCGTCCAATAGGTGGTCCTATCTTAATAATCATCTTATCAGAAAATCATTCATATCCACAGATCAGTTGGACCAAAGTTGTATTTTTCTATTTCTCAATGGATGGACATTGATTTCTATGGTGTGGTCCACCTGATGTGTATATATGGTTGATTTTTATTATTAATGTTTCTCATTGTGGGGCCAACCTATTGGAATGGCTGGATTTCAGGTTCACTTGACAGGTTCGAAATTATCCACTGGGTGGGCCATACCTTGCGGTGAATTGAAACCTCCTCACGGAGAAATGATCTGGCTCGCCATGTTTTCACGTACTTGAATCTGGACCTGAGTTGGCATCCAAATGATCCATCTGGACCGTCCATTAGTTCAAGGCTACTCTTCTTAGGTTTATTGGAAAGATTTATAGTGATCGGATGATCAGGACCATTGAAACAGTAACCGAAATGGTTGGTCGAGATTGTATATAAATGATAGGTCGGGTAACTATTTAAGACATAGGTGAAGAAGTGTGGAGCGGATATAATGGACGGTCCAGATTGATGATGTGGATGGCAGCGAATCCACATGCAAGTGGGTGCATGGAAAGATTTACATGCAGCTGTTTTTACTGGAATATGCAGTGTTATGTCGTCTGAAAACCTGAGACCTGACAAATGTCATTGAATGCATCTTTCCTCCCCTTCTTTGGGGTTTCTTTCTTTCTTTCTTCTCTGCCTTTTTTGGGTATTTGTAGGTGGGCCCCGCCACCCAAATACATTCGGTAGCTCGCGTAACCACTTTAACGCACTTCGGTCTCTTCGTTTCACAATAGTAAGTGGGACCCACAGAGTGAATGCACCACATTTTCGCACTGTCGGAATTAAATTGGCCGGATTGATCTTAACCGTCCGTTTGTAAACTGCATGATACGGCCCACCATATCTGTATGATCTTTTTTCGCTCTTTGATTTTGCAACATGGCCCACTAGATGAACGGTTTTGAGGATGGTTAAGGTGTAAGGTTTGGAGTGGTCCTGCGAGTTACTTATGTATTCCTCTTTTCTTTTGAAACACTTTGGGAATGTGGTAGAGCCATCTCTCCCTTTAAAAAATCTACTGTTACATTGAATAGCAGTGATCGGACGGATAGGAACATTCAGCGCAAATATATTTTTAACCATTTTCCATCCACCGTAGGATAAACAAGATGTATGGTCCAAATTTATATACGTCCCTGCCACATGTTTCATTGCAGAGATGGATGTACCATATTTCGGTTCAGCCGTCTCTACCATACCGTTCCCACGCACCACTTTTTGGTCGTGGTCTATTTTGTTTGACTTCAGGGACGTCGTGTCACGAGAGTTAAAAAAAAAAGGATTTTTTTTATATATAAAATAGTACCTCGTTATTATAATATTTACACTCCGCCCCCTGTAAGAAGTTTTTCATTAAACTACCCGTTCGTTTATGTAATTATAAAATTAGCTGATGATTTTTTGTAAATGACGTAAATGACCTTGTGATGGAATTTAAAAGGCAAGCATTCCATTCATGTTTAACATATGATTAGGTATAAGATGGCCCATGGGTTGGTTATGGTTTTAGATGATGTGGAGGTTTTAGATTATGAGATTACTAATGATACATCTAGCAAGATTAAGTTGAAGAGAGATGCCCTGAATGAGATCCGGATCATTTACCAAGCGCGCCTTATGGTGGATGCTCCCTCGTCGAAAAATATCTTGCAGGTCCACTAATTAGTTGGACAACGCATGCCCAATAAAATGGATGGTTAAGAATGATATTGACTCTTTATGTATGGTTTAAATGTTGGTCCACTTGGTGAGTTGTTGCTTGATTTTCACAACATTGGATAAATTAGTTGAGTAGATTAATCATATATGCTTTTAACCTCACATTCAAGTCTTACATCTGACAAGTTGCAGCACATTAAATTATAGTGTATAATTGAACTGTCCATTGATATATATTGATACGCCATATTCTAACGGCTCAAGCTTAATAAATTATGGTCAAGTGTTTGAATCCCGAGAGTAGCAAATATACCTCTATTGATATATTCACGAACTCTGTGAGTATCCCTCAACCCTTGCCTAGTATGTTCCTGCTGGATTCAAACACTTGACCTTCCGCTCTGATACCGTGTCAAATAACCACTTGCTCTCTAAAAGCTCGTGGTTGTTTGACCATCCAAATTTAATTTTGCTATAGATGAAATTTACCATGAAAATCATTGCATTAGGATAACCATCTAATTTCAAAATTGGACCGCTAATTTTTATAAACGGCCATTTTTACAGTTACCAATAAGATGGTTAGATTTTGGGCCATGTTCCATTCACGCATATGATTTCGACAATCTAGATTGGTGTATACATATTCCTAGTTCCATAACTTAACATTCAGAGTTTTGGCACCCGGTTCTAGTCATTAGATACTCTGCCTGAGTGTGGAGTTTGATAAACAGACAACATGAAATTGTTCTCTTGGTGAACCCACTGTCCCTAAGCCATGATCCCCTTCAATTATAATCGCGACAATCTTGTTAGGTCTTGCATTAACTGAATCTGTCTCCATCATTGGCTAAAGTTCCTAAATATAAGTTCCCCTTCCCTATTTACTGTCTCCTAAAATCAAATTGGTTAAACGATCCTAAACTCGGAATAGTATTCACTAGGCATTTTTGTCATTTACAAAAACGATTTTCTTAATCTATAGTATGGGACTAATAGTTATCTCTAATGAGGTAGGTTGATGAAAAGCATTTTTAAAAAGTACTGTAAAGTTAATAGGATAATAAAGAGGTATTATTTTGTAAAAGATCAATTAAAAGATTCAAATGACGAATCCTGCATCC
Organism: Magnolia officinalis; assembly: GCA_021015155.1. Lineage (NCBI taxonomy): Eukaryota > Viridiplantae > Streptophyta > Magnoliopsida > Magnoliales > Magnoliaceae > Magnolia > Magnolia officinalis. The sequence goes on along the minus strand of JAJHSJ010000012.1, from coordinate 5,664,960 downwards.
ACGTTCAGGATCTGGGCCGTTCATCAGGGCGGACCCACTTGGCCATAACCTAGCAGTTGCACCATTCCAGGGTTGTCGTTGGTTTAGGAGTGTTTATACGTCAGCTACTATTTTCTAAATGGTACCCCACAACCTATTTAATACCCAAGATGTTCATAAAATGTTAGCATTTCATGTTTGCATTCATGCATACCACATCGAAGGGCCATCAGATCAACGGCCTAGATCAAGAAAACACGCATCCCACTTAAATAAATATAAAATTTAAGGACACCGTGTTAGGATCTCTGGAGTTTGATCATCAGAGATGTATTGTTCATCCAACCATCACTGTCATAAGTTGATCTCACAAGGGTTTTTGAGGGGCATTGCGCCCTTACTTTGGGGTATGAGGGTTTTGACGCCAGCTCGGAGAGCAATTTCGTAAACCCTAATTAGTTTGGGTAATATATATTATGCTCTAAGAAAGAGAGAATGATTATTTGTATTAGGAGCTGCTTCTTCATCTTTTTTCTTTGATTTGAGCATAGTGGATTGACTTGTGAATCCATGGATGTATCGAAAGAGTACCATCTAAATCCCTATGTTATGGTTTGCATCTTGTTTCTTTGTTTTCTTTTAATTTCAATATTGTTATGTGTGTGGTCAAGAATAATTCTTTCTCCTAACATATTGTCTGCTGAAGTTAGAGCATAGTGAATCGGCGTGTGAATTCATGGATGTATCGAAAGGGAACCATGTAAATTCCTGTGTTATGGTTTGCATCTTTTTTCTTTGTTTTCTTTTAATTTTGATATTGCTATGTGTGTGGTCACGAAGAAATCCCCTAACATATTATCTGTCGAGGTTACTTAGGTCAGCTTAATTGCTTGGTAAAAGTTTAACGACTAGCTCTACATAATAGAAAGTAATATTGGTGTTGTCTTTTCGAAAAGACCAAAGTGACCTATTGTTGGCCTATTTTGCAGGGACAATATGGGAATTTCGTAAAGAGTGACCATGCGTGGAATGACACTGAAATCCTATTGTCAAAGAAGCTCCTTCCTTCCACTTTAGATATTGGCGCATGGTGGCTCAATCCTTTTAGGAAACATTGTGTTATTAGGGTTTATCTTCCCAATACATGTTTCTATGCTTCTCTTTTATTTTCAATAATTTCAAACTTGATACATAAGGTTGGTGTTGCATAAATTCAAAATACAAGAAATTATAGTGGTACACTTTTATCATAGACTCCCTGTTCCATGCATATGGGGGCCATGCTTCTGTAATCTAAACCGTTGGTTGGATGCACCCCATAGTAGATAAGGATCAAAGATTGAAATCAGGTCCAGTGTACCATGCAATTAAGGTTGAAACGGTTCATATCCGCAACATGTACTAGTTTTGGACAGTTTGGGGTTTAAGATCATAACCTTTAGAAATCTGAACCACTAGGGTTGGATCTTCTAATCTAGGAGATTTTTGGTGGGGTCCATCAGATCAACGGTGTGGATTATGGGACCATGGCCTCATGTGTATAATGACTAGGATTAGGACCACATGACTCATGTACCTTATTTAGAACATGCAGCTGTCATGTAGAATAATATATTTCGGATTGAGCAAACAGGCATTGTCTTTTTTTTTTTTTTTTTTACACACGCACACACCCCCACACACTCACGCTAGTGGAATTTCACCGCCTATAGGTACTCGAACCCTTGACCGGGTGTTGAAACTCCTGGGAGTAGGCAGAACTTTCATGTATTTTCTCTCCTGTCTTTCCTATGCGCTGTCGAAGGATTGTGACTCACCAACCGAATTCTACGCCTTAAAGCTGTTGACTAGCTATGACTCAGTGATTCAGGGGTGACTCAGTGAGTTGACTCAGTATATCAGATTGAATCGATTCTGACTGAATCTCAGTTGACTCGGACGAGTGGAATCAGACTCGTCTGAGTCATTAATTAAAACCATGTCACGCTCGATCACACATGCGATAGTCTGACACACGTGAGGTGGCAACATTATTATAGAGGGACGCGGATTGCGTCCTTCCTCCACCCGTCTCAGCTGGGAACAGGCAGCAGCTTTGAGCGGCCACCGTGATGTATGGGTCTTATCCACACCGTCCATCCATTTTTTTTTCGGTATCATTTTAGGTTATAAGACCAAAAAAGAGTAAGAAGGAAGCTCAAGTGGACTACACGATGGGGATTAAACTCTTACCGTTGAAAACTTCTTGGGGGCCACAAGTTTTGGATGGAGCTGATATTTTTGTTTTCTCTTCATCCAGATCTATGTAACTTTATGAATAGGTTGGATGGTAAATAAACATCACGATGGGCCCTGGAAAAGTTTCAACGATGAGAATCATTATCCCCGCTGGTGTGGTCAACTTGAGACTTGAATTTGCCTCATTTTTGGGCTTATACCTTAATCCTTGGTCCAAACTACTTGCGCCATCATCAGTGGATCATATCAATAGATCAAACTGATCCAATAATCCTAACCATCTGATTTTGTTTGTTGAATTCCTCATCGACCAATTGGATGATTTGGAATATTAGGGTTTGCTTTTCTTTATAAGTGATGTAATTAGAATTACGAGGATAATTACTGATTAATAAAATTTATGAATTTACCTTCTTTTTTTAACTCATGAATTCAAGAATAATCTAGTGAATTCAAGATTCTGTACACTTGAGGTAAACAATGATCTTCCTCATCACACAATTCCCTGCATCACCGTCCGAAAGACAATTTCAAATGAGATTTGGCTTGAAATCTCATTGGCTCAGATTCTAAGTCCACTCACAGAGTTTTTAAGGATGGATTGGTTAGGCTTGCAACAAAAATAGTAGCTTGAAGATGGAGCAGGCCTACCATATATATATATATATATATATATATATATATATATATATATATATATATATATATATATATATATATGAATTGGCGGCCTGAGACATCAAGCTTCTCCCCCATTGTGAGTGGACCATACTCAAAGAATCTTCACAATCATGTTGAGAAGTGGAGCCACATCTGGGGCTGCGCACGATTAGTCGTGGCCCCTGCTCAACCGGTCATGGAGTCCACTCGACTGGTCGTGACCAGTCGTGGACTGGTTCGACTCAAAGTCCAGCAAGCATAAGGTTTTTGGTTTCGAGGTGCTCAACCGGTCGTGGGGTCTGCTCGACCGGTCGTGCAGTCTACTCGACTGGTCGTGGTTACACAGATTCGTTTTCGAATCTGATGCGGACTGCGGATTTCTATATCGTCTTTCGAAAGGGTGCGAAAGAGAAGTTGCCTAAACTATAAATAAGTGTCCCTAGGGTTATTTTAGGGTTAAGGTGAATATTGGGAGTTATTCTAAGGTGTGAGCAAAGGGTTTTCTCTGTATTTTCAGGGGAGAGGTTAGTATATCGCTTTGTAATTAATCTCTGTTTTTCTTCATAGTGGAAGTTTGCATTCGTGGTTTTTTACCCTTGTTGGGGTTTTTCCACGTATATCTTGTCTTGTGGTTTGTTTGGACTGCTTTGATCTGTTTCTAGTTTATATTTCTTCTTGTTTATCGTTTGTGGGTGAGGCTTTAGATTGGATTTCAGCTCACTGCGTTGTTAGCATGCTGCGCAACAAATCAGACTACTCTTAACCTTCCAATTGGCATATGTGATAATTATGCAGAATTCTAATGACCATGTTGTGCATCGGATCTGATCCGAAGAATTATAGGACATACCTTATTGAGACAACATTGTTGTAGGTTGAATGCCACAGTCTTACTTTACTTATACCCTTAGAGAAGATCTGATGGGATTCTTGCTTATGAAGATGGTGTTGGATTGGGGATCCACCCCTATTTTATAGTTGTAGAGGGTAGAGGAGTTTGAAACCCATCAAAACTACTCCTCTCTTTAAGGCTCCACACGAATTTGGTAATCTCACACGATTTTATATGTATCGCAGTTGTAGCACATCACTCCTTACACGATTTTAGATGCATCACAACTTAGTGAGTTTATTGGTACACCCAATCACACTATCCAACACTCAAGACAATCTTGACCGTTGATCAATAAGACCCACGTTATAGAATTCTTACATCACATGCATATAATAGCTAAAAATAGAAATTGGAAGTCTCCACATTTGATGGGAAAAACAAAAAAACAAAAACAAAACAAAAAGCCAACATCAGCTCTCATCATTCATCAATGATGGGCCATAAGATCAACAGCTGGATTAATTAAAGCAACCATGATCCTACACGAAGGAAGTTCACATTCAATGGGAAAGTACTCCTTATATCAAATGAAAGTAACCAATCCTAACAGCTACTACATCTTACATTTTATTTCAGATCAGTTGCCCGCTTTAACTTAGAGCTTTCGAGGAACTTAATAAATTCACTCACGTAATTTTCATGTAGCGTCTGATCACTGAAAATGGCCTTCATTTCCATCGATTTAATCCTAAAACTTTCACCTTCTTCTTCGATCATGGCCAGCCTCAGTGACCGAGCGACTGCATCCCTGTGGAATGACCCATCCTTATTTATCTCAACCTTAATTGCCAGACCCTTGTCTACCAACATCCTCGCATCCAATGACTGTATGTTCGCAAGCGGCAATACGATGAGAGCATGCCCATAATGGATGGTCTCGATGATGGATGCCCATCCGGAGTGAAACAAAGATCCACCGATGGAAGGGTGGGACAGTATCTCCAACTGAGGAGCCCAACCCATATGGACGACCCCACGATTGCCGATCTGGTTCTTGAATCCCGACGGAAGGGTATCGATGTCGTTGGTTGCCCATATGGGAGTCCTGAGAGCCCATAGAAATGGCAAATTGGAGAGTTGAAGCCCATGCGCAATCTCAAACACTTGATCTCTACTCAGTTTACATTCACTTCCAAAGCAAACAAACACCACTGATCTGTTTGGCTGTTCATCGAGCCATTTGAGTGTGTTTGCCCACTTGGGGTCGGTTGTTTCTCTCTTCTCTGGTGGCGTTGGTGGAAGTAATCCGATAGGAATGACCGGTCTCTGGTGAAATTTCTTCAGTAAGCCTAAGTACTCTCCTTGGAACTCATTGCAACTCCGAATTGCAATAGCCGAACACCCTTGGAGTGTTATCACTAGACGATCCAAACTCGAGAAGCCCGATGCATCTGGGGTGAAAAACCTTCGGTAGAAGGCAGCGGTCTCATGGGGTGGAAAGGCGACAGATGACTCAAATGAAAACCACTCAGGCGGGGATTCCAGGCTCTCTGGTGATGGCCATATTTTCCTTAGACCCTCTCCGGCCGGCCCTAAGAATGCAACCATGGAAGCAGACAGAATAGAGAAGAAGACACGAGGGATATTGAATTCACTTGCAACATTGCTCACCCAACTAGGGAAGAGATCATGGACTATCCAGTCCGGCGATTCTTTGGTAATGAACTTCTTGAAGGTGGGGTAGGAGAGATCGAAGGCCTTCTTCAAGTACTCGTCGCTTCCTTGGAGGATATCGACAGTGGCCTCCGCGCCTTCAGGTAGACCGTCCACCTTCGGCAAGGGAAGCTCCACCAGATTGATCAGAGCCGTTAGATGTTGTGGGATCTTGGGTAGCCTTTGGATGTTTTTTTGAGTGGTGAGGAAGGAGATTCGGATGCCAGCTTTGGCTAAGGCTATGGAGAGATGAAGGAATGGGATCATGTGACCAAAAGCCAGCCATGGAAGCATCACCACATGCATGCCATCACCCATGGCTTACCAAATGCAATTGAAGGGTGGGGCCCACCTTATCAATACTCCACACTACACACTTGGAAGGGATGAGAGGAAGCACTTTGTTTTATAACTCAAGGAAAACGTTACACTGGTGATATTATTTCACTACCATTTTTGGATTGTACAATACAAGCAATACAACACGTATTGGCGGTGCATGATCTAATGGCCCGAAACAGATTATTAATCCTCGTTCCAAACTACGTGCTCCATCATCAATGGATCAGATCGAAAGATCAGACTGATCCAACAATCTTAACCGTCTGTTTTTCTTCTCTGAATCCTATGTCAACCAATTGGATGATAACGAGTATTTAATCCATAAGAATTTTAAGTTGGGGTCCACCCATGATGAGTCCCACGATTTAGATGGTCTAGATTGACATAGATCTAGGCCTATTTCACAGTGGGTGAGTCAACGATTATCGTAAAATGGTGGTAAACTAGCAGGATATTCTTTGATGAAACGTAAGCATGCATATGTACCTCCTTCCAAATAATTGGAACGGTGGGCCACTGTATCCAAAATCATATGATCGAAATTCATATTAATGGATATTCTTTTCTTAAATCTGAACCATTAACTGTTTTTCATTTAACCATCTTTGTATGGACAGAAAGCGGATGGTTAGGATTCAATTGGATTTTAGTGTAAATTTCGTTATAAAAATCCATAATTAAAGCCGACAATTTGGACGGTGCGGATTGAGTTTGCGTAGATTGAGGCTATAAAACCTGCACGATTGGATGTACATCATGTGATCATATTCGGTGGGTGTATTAAACAATTCCTCGCTCTCGACTTTGGAATCATGCTTTTCGATGGAGAGGGCTATTTTAATTTTTATTAAGTGAGACTTATAAGGTACAGCATAATATACGCTGGCCTGTGATCCTACCCATTCATTCCTGCCTATGTGCTAAATTTTAAGGAAATCCGTACCATGTAATCGATAGAATTCCTTAAAATGTGCCGTACCATGTAATAGGAAGATCGTGTGGTACAAAAATCATTTGGGCCGGGTTATTAAGTTCGGGGCAACATTGAAATCAATGGACAACCGACAGCCTAATAGGTGTGGCCCACCTGATGAAAGGACAAACCTCTAACTTTTATTCCAGGTGATATTCATGATAGGCTTATCCTTTTCGTTGTAAGGATGTCATACACAACTGTCGTGTTGGGAAAAACCTGATTGGAGTACTCAATGATGTACCTGATCCATTCTCATTTTAAAATTAACTCAGCCGGTTTCTTAAAAATAAATAAATAAATAAATAAATAATATTACGAGAAATGAAAAATAACAAGGAGAGGGGCTTTTAGGGCCAATAGGCTTAGGGTCCGACGTCTTCAAACTTTTTTCAATCTTGATGGCACTTTCTCATTTTTCTCATAGCAAAAATGGCCCTCTCCGGGTTCCTCATACAGCGGGCTTTTGTCTCCAAAGGAGAATGCTTTTTTCAAAATAGGTAAGGCCTCACCAAAATTAAGAATTATATCTGACTTTTGGCTGATTTGATCAGATCATTTTAATCGGATAATTGTGAACTCATAAAATGGTTTCTTTCATTTTCTTTTAAAACTCTTTGTAGCCCTCAACTATGGCAATGTTGTGCATTAATTTTAAATTGTTTCATCCGATGTGGTCCATTTGTGATAAATTTTACTTTCAAACTTGGGTTAATAATATGAGATTAGAATTCCTTTTATGTGGATGAGTTGTATTTGGCCAATTTGGTACAACTCATATCGATAGTTGCAGTCGACTAAGGTTGCAGTAGTCCTACATAAATTCTCCCTCTACGAAACTGTTCTAATATCTTTATGTTTACAGAGGACGAGTGTTATCGCAAAGAGCTCTTATCTCGTCATTAAGACAATTTCAACATCTTCCAAAGTTTTGGCTCTTAATAGTGCTACGCATCTGACCGATCGAAGTCGAATTCTGACTTCAGGAAGATGATATTTCAATTATGCAAGACGACCTTTTCTTCCGATTTAACGTTTCAATACTAGTGCAAGCCTAGAGAGATGTTGGACAATGTACAGGGCATTACAATAATCCCTACAGAGGGCATATACGATGGCTTGGGCAACATTTTCATCTTCCTACATTTGTCTAAGTTGTTCTTTTTGAGCTTGATGAGTATGAAGTTGTTGTGTCATCAGAATGTAAAAGTGTAAAGCCTCGCAAAATTCTTCAAGAATGGCTTGAACCAGTCGTAAAACAATGGTTGTTTCCCATGCAATAGTGTATGTAGTTTCAAAGGGTTAGAGTTAATGGAGATGTGCAGTAATCCCTCCATCCCTTCCCGTAAGACAAAATCAGTAAATCTAACTTAAAGAGACAAATCACAAAAGTAATAGCCCTTCGAGCAATATCAGAGAAATTAATTTATGCAAGAATATTAAAAAGCTGAACAGATGGGATTAATGAGGCTTGATGGTTAGAAAGCATATATAAGAAGAATTTCTTATGCTAATCTTTTTGAAAAGCCCCTTCATCTTCCAATGTCGATCTTTTCATATATTTTAACAGACATGTTCGGAATGATATTGGTGTTGTCTTTTCAAAACGACCAAAGTGACCTATTGTTGGCCTATTTTGCAGGGACAATATGGGAATTTCGTAAAGAGTGACCATGCGTGAATGACACTGAAATCCTATTGTCAAAGAAGCTCCTTCCTTCCACTTTAGATATTGGCGCATGGTGGCTCAATCCTTTTAGGAAACATTGTGTTATTAGGGTTTATCTTCCCAATGCATGTTTCTATGCTTCTCTTTTATTTTCAATAATTTCAAACTTGATACATAAGGTTGGTGTTGCATACATTCAAAATACAAGAAATTATAGTGGTACACTTTTATCATAGACTCCCTGTTCCATGCATATGGGCCCCATGCTTCTGTAATCTAAACCTTGGTTCGATGCGCCCCATAGTAGATACGGATCAAAGTTTGAAATCAGTTCCAGTGTACCATGCAATTAAGGTCGAAATGGTTCATATCCGCTACATGTACTAGTTTTGGACAGTTTGGGGTTTAAGATCATAACCTTTAGAAATCTGAACCACTAGGGTTGGATCTTCTAATCTAGGAGATTTTTTGGTGGGGTCCATCAGATCAACGGTGTGGATTATGGGACCATGACCTCATGTGTATAATGACTAGGATTAGGACCACATGACTCATGTACCTTTTTTAGAACATGCAGCTGTCATGTAGAATAATGAGTTTCGGATATTGAGCAAACAGGCCTTGTCTTGTGCAGGCAGAACTTAATTTCATGTGTTCTCTCTCCTGTCTTTCCTATGCTGTGTTGAAGGATTGTGACTCACCAACCGAATTCTACCCCTTAAAGCTGTTGACTAGCTGTAACTCAGTGACTCAGAATGACTCGTTCGTTCATGACTTGAGTTGGACTCGCCCTAGTCAGGGGTAACTCAGTGAGTTGACTCAGTGTATCAGATTGAATCGATTCTGACTGAATCTCGGTTGACTCGGACGAGTGGAATCAGACTCGTCTGAGTCATTAAAACCATGTCACGCTCGATCACACATGCGATAGTCTGACACACGTGAGGTGGCAACATTATTATAGAGGGACGCAACATTATTACAGAGGGACGCGGATTGCGTCCTACCTCTACCCGTCTCAGCTGGGAACAGGCAGCAGCTTTGAGCTGCCACCGTGATATATGGGTCTTATCCACACCGTCCATCCATTTTTTTCAGTATCATTTTAGGTTATAAGACCAAAAATGAGTAAGATTGAAGGCTCGGGATTAAACTCTTACCGTTGAAAACTTCTTGGGGGCCACAAGTTTTGGATGGAGCTGATATTTTTGTTTTCTCTCCATCCAGAACTATGTAACTTTATGAATAGGTTGGATGGTAAATAAACATCACCATGGGCCCTAGAAAAGTTTCAACGATGAGAATCTTTATCGCCGCTGGTGTGATCCACTTGAGACTTGAATTTGCCTTATTTTTGGGCTTATACCTTAATCCTTGGTCCAAACTACTTGCGCCGTCATCAGTGGATCATATCAATAGATCAGACTGATCCGATAATCCTAACCATCTGATTTTGTTTGTTGAATTCCTCATCGACCAATTGGATGATTTGGAATATTAGGGTTTGCTTTTCTTTATAAGTGATGTAATCAGAAGTATGAGGATAATTATTGATTAATAAAATTTATGAATTTACCTTCTTTTTTTAACTCATGAATTCAAGAATAAGCTAGTGAATTCAAGATTTTGTACACTTGAGGTCGACAATGATCTTCCTCATCACACACTTCCCTGCATCACCAGTCGAGAGACAATTTCAAATCTCATTGGCTCAGATTCTGAGTCCACTCACTGAGTTTTAAGGGTGGATTGGTTAGGCTTGCGACAAAAATAGTGGCTTGAAGATAGAGCAGGCCTACCAATTTTTTATTTTTTTAAAATGAATTGGCGGGCCCGAGACATCAAGCTTCTACCCCATTGTGAGTGGACCATACTCAAAGAATCTTCACAATCAGACTACTCTTAACCTTCCAATTGGCATATGTAATTATTATGTGGAATTCTAAAGACCATGCTGTGCAACGGATATGAAGATTTGAACAATTATAGGACATACCTTAATGAGACAACATTGTTGTAGGTTTTATGCCGCGTCTTACTTATACCCTTAGAGAAGATCTGATGAGATTCTTGCTTATGACGATGGTGTTGAATTGGAGACCCAACCCTATTTTATAGTTGTAGAGGGTAGAGGAGTTTGAAACCTATCAAAACTACTACTCTCTTTAAAGCTCCACACGAATTTAGTAATCCTTATATGTATCACAGTTGTAGCACACCACTCCTTACATGATTTTAGATGCATCATAACTTAGTGGGTCTATTGATACACCCAACCACAACATCCAACACTCAAGATGCTCCTGACTTTGATCAATAAGACCCACATTATAGAATTCTTACATCATATGCATATAAATAGCTAAAAAGAGAAATTGGAAGTATCCACATTTGATGGGAAAAAAAAAAAAGGCCAACATCAGCTCTCATCATTCATCAATGATGGGACCATAAGATCAACGGCTGGATTAATTAAAGCAACCATGATCCTACACGAACGTAGTTCACATTCAATGGGAAAGTACTTCTTATATAAAATGAAAGTAACCAATCCTAACAGCTACTACATCTTACATTTTATTTCAGATCAGTACACCATTATGTCTTGGAGCTTTTGAGGAAGTTGATAAATTCATTCATGTAGTTTTCGTGGAGTGTCTGACCACTGAAAATGGCCTTCATTTCTAACGATTTAAGCCTAAACCTTTCTCCTTCCTCTTCGACCATGGCCAGCCTCAGCGACCAGGCAATCGCATCCCGGTGGAAGGACCCATCGTCGTTGATCTCAACTTTTATGGCCAGCCTCGCATCCAATGAATGGACGTTCGCAAGCGGCAATACGATGAGCGCATGCCCATACTGGACCGTCTCAATGATGGACGACCACCCAGAGTGAAACAAGGATCCGCCGATAGAAGGGTGGGCTAGTATCTCCAACTGAGGGGCCCAACCCATATAGACAACCCCACGACTGCCGATCTGGCTCTCGAATCCCGGCGGAAGGGTATCCGTGTCGTTGGTTGCCCATATGGGAGTCATGAGTGCCCATAGAAATGGCAAATTGTGTTGAGAAGTGGAGCCACATCTGGGGCCGCCCACGACCAGTCGAGGTTGCGCGGATTTCGTGTCACAAGTCCTTTCGCAACTGGGATGCGAAAGGAGTTTCGCGGATTTCGTGTCGTAAGTCCTTTCGCAACTGGGATGTGAAAGGAGTTTCGCAGATTTCGTGTCGCAAGTCCTTTCGCAACTGGGATGCGGAAAGGGAAGTTGCCAAAACTATAAATTGGGGTCCCTAGGGCTATTCTAGGTTAAGGTGAATTTTAAGAAATTATTCTGAGGTGTGGGCAAAGGATTTTCTCTGTACTTTTAAGGGAGAGGTTAGTATATTGCCTTGTAATCTTCGTTTCTCTTCATAGTGGAATTTTGCATCCGTGGTTTTTTACCCTAGTTTGGGGTTTTTCCACGTATATCTTGTCTTGTGGTTTGTTTTGGATTGCTTTGATCTATTTCTAGTTTATATTTCTTCCTGTCTATCATTTATGGGTGAGGCCTTAGATTGGATCTAGGCTCACTGCATTGTTGGCGTGCTGCGCAACAACTGGTATCAGAGCTATTGGTTTAGTTCTATTGGGAGCGATGACAGAAGATGGGAAATTTGAATTGAGAAGTTTGATGGTTCAAAATTTGCCTTCTGGAAGATGCAGATGGAGGATTATCTGTATCAGAAGGATATCTATATTCCTCTAGGAGGAAAAGAGAAGAAACCAGAAAAGTCGACAGATGATGAATGGTTTTTACTGGATAGGAAGGCTTTAGGAACGATCCGACTCTCTTTGTCTAAGAGCGTCGCCTTCAATATATCCAAAGTAAAAACGATAAAAGAATTAATGGAAGCCCTAGCCACCATGTATGAAAAGCCCTCAGCATCCAACAAGGTTCATCTTATGAAACAGCTATTTAACATGAAGATGTCAGATGGTGGGAGCGTGGCTGAACATCTAAACGAGTTCAATACAGTCACGAGCCAGTTGGAATCCGTTGGCATTGCTTTTGAGGATGAGGTCAGGGCGTTATTGATCTTATCCAGTTTGCCAGACAGTTGGGATGGTTTAGTGATTGCTGTGAGCAATTCTTCAGGATCGACAAAGCTGAAATTTGATGATGTGGCCGGTCTAATTCTCAGCGAAGAATCTAGAAGGAATGCATCAGGAGTTTCAGGGGATTCAGGGAATGCTCTAAACGTTGAAGGAAGAAGAAGATCGCTGAACAAAGGAGGCAATAAACACGGGCATTCTAAGTCAAGGAATAAGTCCAAGGGACCGAAAGACAAAGACGGGTGTTGACATTGCGACAAGAAGGGGCACATGAAACGTGATTGCAGGGTGCTCAAGAAACAAGAAGGAAACTCTCAAGGTGGGAAAGATTCAGTGAATCTGTCTGAGGAGAGCGACACAGAGGCGTTGATCTTGTCTCTTGATGCGAGGAATGAGTCTTGGGTTATAGACTCGGGTGCTTCGTTTCATGCTACTTCGTGTAAGGAAGTTCTGCGTGATTATGTGTCAGGTGACTTTGGGAGAGTCTACCTGGGTGATGATGAGCCGTGCAATATTGTTGGAAAGGGAGATGTTCATGTAAATCAGAAAGACGGAACGGTCTTGAAATTAAATGATGTCAGACATGTACCGAGTTTGAAACGTAATCTGATCTCAGTGGGACAGTTGGCGGATACCGGTTATGTGACGACATTCACCAGTGACTCCTGTAAGATCACAAAAGGTGCCTTGGTAATATCTCGAGGCAAAAAGGAAGGTACTTTGTACGTGACTTCAGGATCGTATAGTTCACTTGCAGTCGCATCAACTGGAGTGAATGGGCAGTTATGGCATCAGAGGCTGGGACATATGAGTGAGAAAGGGATGAAAGTGCTATTGTCAAAAGGGAAGCTACCAGGGCTGAAGTCTATTGACTTGGAATTCTGCGAGGACTGCGTGTATGGCAAGCAAAGAGGGTAAGCTTCAAGAAGACGGGACGCGCTCCAAAGACACATCTGTTGGAGCTGTACACACTGATGTGTGGGGACCGGCACAGGTATTATCTCTTGGTGGCTCACGTTATTTTGTTACCTTTATTGATGATGCTAGTAGAAAACCGTGGGTCTACTTCTTAAAACATAAATCTGATGTATTTGATGTATTTAAGAAGTGGAAAGTTATGGTAGAAAATGAGACAGGTAAAACAGTAAAGTGTCTCAGATCTAACAATGGGGGAGAGTATTGTGATAAGAGGTTTGAGGAGTATTGTGCAGCAAATGGAATCAAACATCAGAAAACGATTCCAGGGACACCACAACAGAATGGTGTGGCTGAGCGCATTAACAGGACCATCCTTGAGCGCGCCAGGAGCATGAGGTTACATGCAAGGTTGCCCAAGACCTTTTGGGCAGATGCTGTGAATACTGCTGCATATCTCATCAATAGAAGTCCCTCAACACCATTGGATGATGGGCTACCAGAAGAAGCGTGGACTGGGAAAGAAGTGAACCTTGCACATCTCAGAGTGTTCGATTGCACTTCATATGTTCACATTGATGCAGAGCACAAAAACAAGCTGGATGCGAAGTCCAGGAGGTGCACGTTTATAGGCTATGGGCAACATAATTTTGGCTACAGGTTCTGGGATGCAGAAAACAGAAAAATCATCAGAAGCAAAGACGTAGTCTTTAATAAAAAAGTGATGCATAAGGACAGTGTGCAAGAAAATAAGGCCGAGAAAATGAATTCATAGAGTTGGAAGAGTTACCAGACATGGGTGTTACAGCGCCACAGGATGAGGCAGAGCCGCATACACCGGTTGTGAGGAGGTCTACTCGGGAGAGGAGACTCACGGTCCGATACTCACCCTCCTTACATTATCTACTACTGACGGATAATGGTGAGCCAGAGTATTTTGAAGAGGCGTTACAGTCAGATATATGGGTTAAGTGGGAGCAGGCCATGGATGATGAGATGTACTCTCTTGAGTCTAATCATACATGGGAGCTAGTCACTCTACCCAAGGGTAAGAAAGCTCTCCATAACAAGTGGGTTTACAAACTGAAGGAGCACGATGGTTCGAAACGGTACAAGGCCAGATTGGTTGTGAAAGGGTTTCAACAAAAGGCAGGTATCGATTTCACTGAAATATTTTCACTAGTAGTGAAAATGTCTATGATTCGCATGAACTTGAGTATAGTGGCTTCAGAGGACTTACATCTAGAACAGCTAGATGTTAAGACAGCCTTTCTTCATGGGGACTGTAGACACCCCACCCAGGCTAACATCTTGATTTTGTTAAGACAATCCGAGAACCATGATCATATCCTAAAACCTAACCCTAATCTTAACCTGAGCTATCATGAATCATCATTCAATCCAGACCATGTCCAGAACCGATCCATTTCTTGAGTCACTTTCGGGTAACAATCGAGCCAATTTCAAGCCATTCTGAGCCAAATATCCAAAACGAACTTTGTTTCACTCTAAGGACCCAAAAAAGGACTCACCAGATGAATTTCGAGGGAAACCGTACCGAGGTGGTAATCCAATTATCGCCGGCGGTAGTCAAATCACCGCTTCCTCCCAGAAAACGCGCACAGAGCCAGTCACACGAGTTCCGGACTCAACCAGGTCCAGGCGGTAGTCGGACTACCGCCGGCGGTTATTGGATTACCGCCGGCGGTAATCGAAATTCCGCCGCGTGCGGCCGGAGCAGGGACAGCTGTCCCAGCGTCCAAAGTCAACTTTCTTATACATTTACCCTCCCCATCCTCACTATTTACCGTTTTACCAGCCTCTTTAACCAATGAGAACATGCCATGTGGCATCCCCCTCCTCTCCACCAATCACCCTATGCCACATCAGCATTTGCCCTCCTCTTATCCTCTATTTACCAAAAAACCATTGCAAAGGGCTATAAATAGCCCTCTCCCCTTTCATTTTCACCATATATGGATGAGAGCCACCAAGAGAGGGAGAGAGTGAGAAAGAAAGAGTGAGAGAAGAGAGAGAGAGAGAGAGAGAGAGAGAGAGAGAGAGAGTGGGAAAGAGAGTGAAGGAAGGGAAGGAGCTCCCAAGCCTTCAAGCCCAAATTTTCCAGCCATCTCCCAGCCTTCACCTCATCCCCTTCTAACCCATAAGCTTAGCCCAGAATGATCATGGTTCAGCCTATATTCTAGCCTAATCAAGAGTCAAGCCAAAGATCCATTTACATACAAGCATTCATCATGACATCTACTCCCTTCCCAACCCCCCTGCTTTTTCTAGATCTCTAGTGGACGTATGCTCTGTGACTTGCCGTACATCGGACCCTGTCACATCAGAAATTCCTAGTGATCTAGTCCACTTTTCTTATCTCTTTGCATAAGCATCATCACATCTACCCTCTAGACACATTGTCGGACGTATGCTCTATAGCCTGCCGAAATCTCGGATCTTGCTACATCAGAAATTCACGTGTGACTAGCCCCATCATGACCGTAGCATCATCATCATCCCTTGAGATTATTTTACCACACTAAGTTGAGACCGTACATTTGTACGGGCAGAGAGGGTGCCTAACACCTTCCCTCTTTGTAACCGAGGTCCCTTACCCGGAATCCCAGATCGCAGACCAGGAGTCAATCTAAGGTAGGAGAGTCTTCGGATTTCTCCAACCTCACGAATTCCGTGGTTCTAGCCGACCGCGGGATTTTGAGATTATTCGGCTAGTGGCGACTCCAACAATCACAAGTCAGCTTAGTCACCCCCAACACCACAACAACAACAACATTTTTCACCAAACAACGTGGACGCCGATTTTTTCAGTGTCTATAGAATGGCGACTCCACTGGGGACAAGTCTAGAACGCACTAGCTGAGACCCGACTCGACAACGTGTGGTATACTAATCTCAAGGGACATTCATCATCGCACTCATACAAAAACAAACAAAAAAAAACTTTGGCTTATACTTGTTTAGGCAAAGATTCAAACCATGACCACTCGATCCCATGCAGCCATGACTTCTCAAGCAACCCATGAAGAAGAGCCGGCACCCCAACCAGCTCCTGAAATATCCACACCCGCACCCGCACCCGCACCCATGCCTACACCCGTATCCTTGCCAATGGCTCCGACAGATTTGCCAGTCAATACCACCACACAAGAGCTATTACTTCGAACAATGCAAGAGCTACTGCTTCGCCTAGTGCCAGGTGCCACACCGAATACACAAATGACCCAGCCTAGTGTGCAGAACAGCTCACTCCCTCAAACTCCTTTTGCCTTCTCTCTCATTCCTCCAGCAAATCCTGTGCTCCCTCTCCCAGAAGAATCAGTACAAGACCAACAACAGCAAGCAATCGGGAGCAACCCTCCCCCACATCTTTACTCAACACATCACAACAATCCGGTCACAGCACATGCAAATCACAGACAAGAACTGGCGGATGCCCATGAAGGGGGCCAGTTTCGAGTCCAGCTCACTCCCCCTAACGGGAGTAACATCCCTGAATTGGCAGATACCCCAGGTGGGAGCCATTTCCGAACATCCCACCCTCCTCCGAAAGGGAGTGGTGTTCAATTCCAGCTACCTCCCGCCACCGGGAGTCCACCTTCTTTCCATCAAACCCCCATTCTGGATCCATATGAAGAAGAAGCAGCACAGGCCCTACAGCAAGGGGCAAGATACCCACAGCAAAGTAAGTTAGATTGAGGAGTTACGAGAACAGCTACAAATGATGCAAAACCAGCTTCAAAGACAACAAGGAGTGGATCACCCATCCACCAAGTTCAGGGACCTCTGTCCCTTCCCAGACGCCTGGGTACCTCCAAATTTTGAGGTACCAAAGTTCAAAAGGTATGACGGTAGTGGGTGCCCCACAGCACATCTAAAAGCCTTTTGTGGAGAGCTCAATGCGATAGCAGGGAATGATGGAGCTTTGATAAGACTTTTCCAGAAATCACTAAAGGGTGACGCTTTGGATTGGTACACCTCACTAGATAGCCACCAAATCAGAACCTGGGAAAAACTTTCCCAAGCATTCATTGACAGGTTCTCATACAACCTGAACATGGCTCCAAGGAGAGCTGACTTGGCTGCCCTGAGACAAAAAAGCGATGAATCTTTATCAGCATACGTAGGACGATGGCGAGCTATAGCAGCTCGAATGAGAAACTCCATCGATGACGAGGAGCAGATATCCATGATTGTGCATTCGGCACATCCCAGCATCTCAGGATATCTGATCTCGTATCCGTACGTAAACTTCTCCCAACTCATCCGAGCCGGAGAACAAGTAGAAGCTGGGATCAGAGCTGGAACCATCTCCCCATGGCCACATCAGACCCCCTCAATCAAAAGAAACAAAGTCGAGGGGAAACCTGTTGGATACGGGAATGGAAGCAGCACTGCTCCCTTGCAGCGTACTTCTGAAGTTAACAACATCATCGCTAACACTCAAGGCAACCAGTATGCTCCACCACCAGAGCCACGGCAGGACAGGCAATACCAGCCACAACGGAATAGGCAGTACCAACCCCAGTAAACCCAACAAGGATATCAGGCACAGTCATCTCAACAGCAATCGCAACAGCCTAGGGGAAATGCGCAAGGACCATACAAGCAAGGAATGTTAGGGAGGAAGTTCACTCCGTTAGCACAATCATACAGCCAAGTGCTGACAATGCTCATGCAAAAACAACTGTTGACACCCCTCCAGCCTCGACTTCCACCTAATCCCTTGCCACCTGGTTACAATGAAAATCAATACTGTGCATATCATCAGGCTCCTGGCCATCCGACGGACGGCTGCTTCGCTTTGAAACATGCGGTCCAAGATTTGATCGAAAGCCAAAAGATTGCGATCACCCCACAGGCCAGCAATGCAGTTCAAGCCAACATTCTCCAAAATCCCCTGCCCTCGCATCAGGCAGGACCCAGCACATCCAGCACCTCTACCATCAATCACATTGAAGGAGGTCAACCCACACATGCTTATCCACATCATTCCATCCAAGCAATCATGCCCGACACAGCCAATCGGACATGGGGACACCAGCAAGCACCATCGCCTGGGCCACAGGTATCTCTTGAAGTAGCACCGGCTACTCAACCTCTCATATTTCTTGAAGCAGCACCAACATTTCAGTCTCTCGTAACTTTGGAAGCAGCACCCAACAGGTCATACCCTCAGAACCTCGCCCTCCAAGGGACACACTCAACTCCATCCTCGGTATATCCAAAAAGGTTGAATTCTGAACCTGTCATTCTCCCGATAGGTCTCCCTGACCTAACCCTGCCAACCTTGCAAGGGGCACCCTCAGTTCAAGCCCCGCAATTCCTGATGCCTCACCAATTGGCACATGCCCAGAGGATCCCTTCCTCACATCAAAGGAAAGAAGAAAAATCCATGGCCACAACCAATCAAAACTTGGTGGCACCTCAAGAGATATCACTGAACCTACCACAAACTGCTCCAGTAATAACCCCTCAGCCTCAAGAACCATTGGTATACTTGGAAGGAAGATCGGTTCCTTCCTATAACCCGAAAGCAGTCCCATGGCACTACCCAGAATGTGATGAGGTGGGTAACAATGGGAGATACCTCAGGAGAGATAGTCAGAACTCAAAAGAAACTCGGGGAGTTTCGTTGGGAACCACTAGCAAAACTGACGCTGCTTATGACATAGCAGCCCAACTCAAAACCATTCCCGCACAAATATCCATCTGGGAACTCCTATGCACGTCAAGGTCTCATCGAGAAATCTTTGCAAAGACCTTGAATGATGCCCATATCTCTCCCGACGTACCCCCCGAAATGGTGGCAAGTATGATTGGTCAACTTCTTGCACCACAAGCCATCACCTTCTCTGACGATGAGCTACCACCCGAGGGCCGTGAGCACAGGCGTTCACTAAACATAGTGGCTCACCACAAGAATTTCAAGATCCCACTTGTGCTCATCGATAATGGATCTAGTCTCAACGTTTGCCCTTTAAGGACTGTTGAACGGTTGGGGATAGAACCATCATCCTTCAGACCCAGTACCATGAGTGTTAGAGCTTTCGATAACTCCCGAAGGCAAGTCGAGGTGGAAATCGACCTAGAATTACAAATTGGGCCGGACATGACTCTTGTCACATTCCAGGTCATCGATATCCCTGCCTCATTTAACTTTCTCTTGGGGCGGCCATGGCTCCATGCTGTTGGAGCCATCTCATCTACCCTCCACCAAAGGGTTAAATTCCCTTCAGGAAATCGAATCATTTCAGTACTGGCTGAGTCAGAAACCATCCTCCCGGTGACGGTCAGTATCCCAAAAACTGACATTCCAGTGATTGACATTCAGCATACAGAGGGCGACATTTCATATCATAGTTTTGAATTCGAAAAAGTGAACGCGATCACTAACCCTCGCCCTCTAGCTGCTGAATACGTCATTCCCCCTGCTGAACGATTGGTCCTAAATTACCGTACCAAGTTCCATGAAAAAGGTATGGTAGTGAAACCAGCACATGCCAATGTACAGAGACAGGGACTGGGATATCAGCCGACATCGGAAGATCAGGCTGAGAAGCCAAAAAGGGGCCAACTGTTTAAATGCACACCCATCGAGTTTGTCAAAGCTGGGACAGTTCATGAGAACAAAATGATATCTCTTGAGGACCAATTCCAAACACTTAGACTCACAAAACTGACTAGGTACGAATCTATCTGGCCACCAATAAGGTGGGATCGGATCCTCAGGACATCAGAGGAACACACAAAGCCAGGGGCAGAACCCCCAGATCCACCGCATGAGACTAGGGGCATGGAAACAAGTCCACCCGCAAGTGACCCAAAACTGGGAATGCCCTTTGCGGGCAATGAAGGCCAGAACAAGGAGACACCCATTCAGGGGAACACAGGGCAGAAGCAACCCATCCATTGGGTTGACAAAGGTAAGTGGCTTGCTCTGGATTGGACGGATGTCCAAATCCCGTCCCAGGAATCCGAGAAACAAGAGGAATTTCAGCTCCTGGGCACAGAGGTCGAATCAGATTCTGACTCTGAGCCCAGCCCGGCAGACATCATGGTCATCGAGACAGGTGACCCACAGGAACAGACAGGGCAGATCAGCAAGATCGAAAGGGAAAAAGAGCCAGAATGGTTAGCCATCCCCCAAACAATCGAATCAGCTAGCAAACCACTCGCTAGCACCAGCCTTAAAAAAAAATGCCAATGTAAATAGCAATTGGTATCCCGAACCAGGACAAGACCAATCATGGTTTGCGACACCGTCCTGTTCAGGATATCTTGGCGACACAAAAAAATCAAAAAACCTTTCAAACACAAAAACATCAAAAAATCTTTCAAATACAAAAACATCACATATTCCTCAAAATCACAAAACAGCAAAAAATCTTTCAAAGACAAAAACATCACATATTCCTCAAAATCACAAAACAGCAAAAAATCTTTCAAATACAAAAACATCATATATTCCTCAAAATCACAAAACATCAAAAAACTTCCAAAATACAAAAACAATAGAAAATTTTTCAAAAATCACTGTGCCAAACACTTCTCATGACATGCACGAGTTTGAAGTCGATTCATATGATTTCAATCTAAAATTAGACTTCGAACTCATGGGTTTGGATGAAGCCCCGGATGAGGGAAATGATGATACCGCTCTCGAATTCGAGGATTCCCTCGAAAAATTCGAAACAAAAGCCAATGTTGTGGCAGATGATTTCGAAATTGTGAACTTAGGGTCAATGGAATCCCCCAAGGAAGTGCGTATCGGGAAATTTCTTCCCCCAGAATACAAGCAGAAGATGATGGAGTTTCTGAAACCAAGGTTGTCCAACTTTGCCTTCTTTACGAGGACATGCCAGGGCTCGATGAAGCGTTGGTGGTGCATCATCTGCCAACAAAGCCAGAAATGAAGCCAGTCAAGCAAAAGCTGCGAAGGATGAAGCCAGAATGGGCCCTGAAAATCCGTGATGAAGTCATCAAGCAATACAACGCGGGATTTCTGGTAGTCTCCAACTACCCGGAATGGCTCGCAAATATCGTACCAGTTCCAAAAAAGATGGGAAAGTCAGAATGTGCATCGACTTTAGGGACCTCAACAAAGCAAGCCCTAAAGATGACTTCCCGCTGCCTCATATCGACACACTGGTGGATAATACTGCTAGACACAAGATCTTCTCCTTCATAGACGGTTTCTCCGGTTACAATCAAATCAAGATGGCCATCGAAGATCGTGAGAAGACTTCCTTCATCACGCCATGGGGAACTTTTTGCTATCGGGTCATGCCCTTTGGATTGAAAAATGCAGGAGCTACGTATCAGCGAGCCATGACTGCCTTGTTTCATGACATGATAAACAAGGAGATGGAAGTTTATGTGGACGACATGATTGTCAAGTCTCGCACGATCGAAGGACACTTTGAAGATCTCAAAAAGCTCTTCGACAGGCTGGAAAATTTAAGCTCCGCCTCAATCCACAAAAATGTGTCTTCGGTGCAACCGGAGGCAAGCTTTTAGGCTTCATTGTCAGCGAAGACGGTATCAGGGTGGATGAAACCAAAACCAGAGCTATCATCGAGATGCCACCGCCCAAGACTGAGAAAGAAATTCGGGGCTTCCTCGGGCGAATCCAATATATCATCCGATTCATCGCACAACTCACTCCGGTCTGCGAACCCATATTCAATCTGTTACGAAAGAACTCTCCAAAAGAATGGAATGATGACTGCCAAGCGGCCTTCGACAAAATCAAAAGATACTTGTTAACTCCTCCAGTGCTCGTGTCGCCTACTCCAGGTAGGCCACTTCTGCTGTATATCTCTGTCGCAGCGGAAGCAATCGGATGCGTCCTCGGCCAACACGACGATACGGGAAGAAAGGAGCAAGCGATCTACTATCTAAGCCGACGGTTTACAAGCTACGAAGCCAAATATTTCCAGCTTAGAAAAGACATGCCTCGCCTAGTTTGGGCAACACAACGGCTAAGGCAGTACATGATCGCTCACCCGATACTTCTGCTCGCTCGCATGGATCTGTTGAAGTACTTGTTCGAAAAACCAGCACTGACGGGCAGGATCGCAAAATGGCAGCTACTGCTTTCTGAGTTTGACATCACATATGTCACCCAGAAGGCAATCAAGGGGCAAGCACTGGCCGATCATTTAGCAGCACACTCCCTGCCCAACTACCAACCTCTGAAGACCTTCTTCCCCGACGAAGGCATCCTCCAGATCGAGGAAGAAGAGGAAAGAAAGGCAGGAGAGTGGACACTCTTCTTCGACGGAGCTGTAAACTCGAAGGGGAATGGAGTAGGCGTCATACTCTACTCCCCCGAGGACGTCCCAGTCCCCATATCCAGAAGACTAGCATTCCAGTGCACCAACAATGTAGCTGAATATGAGGCATGCATCGCCGGTCTAAGAGAAGCCATCATCCTCAACGTAAAGAAGTTACGAGTCTTCGGAGATTCGCAACTCATCATCAATCAGATAAATGGCGATTGGAAGACCAAGGATGAGAAGCTGATTCCTTATCATGTCTATCTGGAGAATTTGATCAAGGAATTCGAGGAGATCACATTCTCTTACATGCCTCGGGTCAGAATCAGTTTGCGGACGCTCTAGCTACCCTCGCTTCAATGCTGGAAATCCCAAAAGGAGTAGCTGAATGGGAACTCACTGTCGAACTCCAGGAGGAACCTGCATTCTGCCTACAAATCGAAGAAGCTGAACCTGCCCCAAATGATCAGCCATGGTACACTGACATCAAAGAATACCTCGAACATCAGAAGTACCCGGAAGGAGCGGCTCTGCCTGATCGCCGCACAATACAAAGACTAGCAGCTCAGTTCGTGATCATCGGGGGTATCCTCTACAAGCGATCCTTCAACCAAGTCCTTCTCCGCTGTGTGGATGAGACAAGGCAGCCCACATCATGTCGAAATCCACGAAGGACTATGCGGCCCGCATATGAATGGACACATGATGGCAAAGAAGATCCTACGACTCGGCTACTACTGGCTTACAATGGAAACAGATTGCTGCAAGCACGTCAGGAGATGCTTCAAGTGTCAGGAGCACGCAAACCAGATCCATGCACCTGCCTCCGAACTCTACAACTTGACGGCACCATGGCCCTTCTCTGTATGGGGACTCGACATCATAGGCAAGATCAACCCTAAAGCTTCAAATGGGCATGAATATATCCTGGTGGCAGTAGATTACTTCACTAAATGGATAGAAGCAGCATCCTATACCACTATTGCAGCATCTCATGTGGTCAAATTCATAAAGAACAACATCATCAGCCGATATGGGGTCCCTCACGCCATTATCACTGACAATGGAACTCCGTTCGTCAACAAAAGGATGAACGATTTCCTCGACAAGTTTAAAGTTCAACGCCATCGATCGAGCCCCTACCGCCCTCAATGAATGGTGGGGTGGAAGCCGCAAACAAGACTATCATCCGCATACTCGAAAAGATGGTGAAGACATATCGTGACTGGTCAGAAATGCTTCCTTATGCACTCTGGGCTTATCGCACGTCTGTACGGTCTGCTACAGGCGCAACTCCATATGAGCTCGTTTACGGAATGGAAGCAGTATTACCAGTCGAAATCGAAATTCCCTCACTACGGATACTGCTGGAAAGTGAAGTCGAGGAAGGCGAGTGGCAACAAGCAAGGTACGATCAACTGCATCTGGCAGATGAAAAGCGCATGCGGGCGCTAAGCCACTCCCAATGCTATCAAAGAAGGATCGCTCGAGCTTACAACAAGAGAGTCCGGAAGAGAAGTTTCAAAGTCGGTGACATGGTCATGAAACGTATCCTACCGCCTCATTTGCCAGATCCCAGAGAAAAATTCAAATCATTGTGGGATGGACCACTGATCATTCGAGAAGTACTCCCAGGAGGTGCTCTTCGGCTCACCAATCTGAAAGGCGAGGATCTTCCCGAGCCCATCAACGCCGACAATGTGAAAATCTATCACGGGTAACCCCACCTAACCTTGTCAATGATTACAATCGAAAGGCTGCATCTCTCACCTCCTTACCAAAAATAAAACTGTATATATCCACCAATTACCCTTTCCAGAAACACCCATCATGTCCCCCAAAAAAAAAAAAAAGAAGAAAAGAAAAAAGAGAAAGAAAGAAAACAAAACAAAAAGAAAGAAAAAGAAAAGAGGAAAAGGCAAAAAGAAAGCCCAAAAAGAAAATGAAGAAATCCATCCCGCATCCCTAGAAATCTATCCTGCATCCCCAAATAATTTCAAGCAGCTTACGATTGTGATTAAAGACAAGGACAGGCAGGTAGCCAATCGGCCAGCTATGAAGGAAGTTCCCCCCATCACTCCTAGCACTCCAACAAAACCAAAAAAAATAAAGGCATGCCTAAGCAAAAGGGGCGAGTTGAAAACCTGAAAAGGCGGCTCGAGTAAAAACAGCGGGCATGTAGCGGACTTGGTGAAAACCTGAAAGGGCGCCAAGGGTAAAAATAGCACAAGCTGCCAAGGGGCAGGCAAGATCAAAGACCCGGGACGTAGTGAAAATCCGAGAGGACACTACGGGCAAAAATGACGGGAAGAGCCGGACGTAGTGAAAACCTGAGAAGGCGCTACGGGTAAAAATGGCAAAAAAAAAAATAAAAAAAAAAAAAACTAAAATAAAAGTGCAGGAACAGAAGAAGCCGAGGCAGCAAACGTCACAACGAGATACAAAGAAGGATCAACTTCAGATCAGTACTCCATCAGATGCTGTTCAAATCCAGGGGAGCAATCCCGGACACCTTCTCAGGGAACCAAGACCCCAAGGAACACAGTCTAGAATACTGTACACAACGTGGGCTGAGCCCAAGATTCTGATCCCTATCATCCAAAGTACAAATCCAAACATGAGCAAACATGGCATAAACAAAACATTTCATTTTTTTAAAACCATTTTGCAAAGTACATTGTTTTCCCTTTTATATCTCAGAAACAAAATTCCCTGTGCATACAAAATAAGCAGTCAATCAACAGCAGAAATTACAGGTAAGCTCCTACCTCTCATATGCTAACAATCTCTCCTGAGTCTCTCTATCTCCATGCGCAGGTAGAAGATCTCATCCCTGTCCAGACGATGTGTCGCAAGCATGCTCTCATCATACCGCCGCCCTACGGCTAGTCGGCGGGCCATGTCCTCACACGAATGGCGAAGCACAGCAATCTCACTAATCAGGTGGCCATGTGTGGCTAGCAGAAATGAAGGATCAATGAAGGGTCGCTCCTCAAAGGCCTCAAAAGAATCAATAACACAGGAGGAAGATGTAGCAGTGTCACCTATCATATCCTGATCAGCGGCCTCATCTGCTAAATGCCAGCCTGGGACCTGACGATACAACGACTGCTCTGCCACCCATCGCTGGTATGGTACCGTCGCCATAGGAGGAGCCCAAGACTCAAGGCCTAGAGCTGTCGCATCCAAAGAACCCTGCCAGGAAACCCGGACTCGCCTATACAAGGATGTCAAATCAGATGGAAGAGAAGAATGCCCAAATCCAGAAAAGCGAACTCCGGGACATCCTGCCAGAAACCAAACTGGCGAAGGAAACGTACGGGATGATAGGAGCAGCATCCCCGAAGGCCAAGCAACAACAAAGGAGTGCGAGCCGCACTACAATCAGGGGCGCCCGACAAAGCCAAGTAGCCTCCCAGCTGATCTCCCACCCTCGAAGCTCAGAAAACATGCGGCGATACAATGACTCCGTGGCCTCAGCACCACACGGAAGGTCGTCGAGTAACAAGCGCAGCACGTCATTACGACGAGAATCAGGAAATGCAAGCACAGGAGTCATGTACAAGTGTTCCCATAACCATACCTGGGAGAAGCTTAAATTAAGCTCAAAATTCCAAAAAAAATGGGATGCATGAGAAAGTGGCAAAAGAGCAGAAAAGTACCTGAAGAAAAACAGCAGCCTCTAAGGATGCGGGTATGTCCAAGGGAGCACTCAGTCAATCCCAAGAAAAGCTCGGCCAGCACTACCGAAACAATGCTCCTGCGACAAAGGACACATCGGAAGACATCTAGAAAACTCCAGCGACGACCGTCTCCATCCTGAAAAGAGCAGCTCAGCCAAGGTGCAAAATATCAGTGCATTCAGGCACTGAAGCTGACGATCAGATCCAGGTCTCCCACGGCCAGTAGAGCAGCGGTCATATAAAACCTCCAGGAGAAAGCTCACCAACCCCGCCCTCTGCAGTAGGAGATCAACGGGAAATCCGAACCAGGCAACCAGATCAGAAGGGCGAACCGACTCTGACGAAGGAATGTACGCCTCCCGGGCCAGGAGAAGGCCTGACAAACGCGCAAACTCCTCCAACGATGGACCCAGCTCCAGATCATTGAAGGAAAACAGGTTCAGAGATGGTACCCAGTCATACAATGCCGCACTCAGCAGTCGCCAGTCTAAGCGAACTCGGTGAAAGTGGAGAACCTCTCGAAAGCCCAAAGAGTCCAACTCGAAGATCTCGGACTCGGTCAAACTGTCAATCCAAATATGTAATCGCTCAGAACAGGTGCCACGTGGCTGCAGTCGACAAGTCCGAACAGGCACGCCCTCAACAATCTGAATCCCTGGGTCCACCGATAGTCATCAAAAATGGCATGCCCTCATCTAAAAGGTCGATCTCATGATGGTGAAAGCCAGAGACGCGCCCATCGCATCTCGCAGTGTATCCTGAAAAGCCTCAACAGAAGGACC
>JAJHSJ010000012.1:5553075-5637675 GCA_021015155.1 Magnolia officinalis | reverse complement strand
TTACTGTAGGCTTGCACCAGGGGTTCAGCATTAAGCCCTTACTTTCTTCCATTGGTTATAAACGAGTGAGTGAGGCATTTGTAGGAAGAGATCCCATGGTGTATGTTATTTACAGATGACATAGTTTTGATTATAGGACAGGGGAGAGCATAAACACAAAGCTAGAGGTATGAAGAAATGCTCAGCAATCTCAGGGATTTAAAATAGGTGGACAAAAAACATAGTATAGGAAGTGCAATTTTAGTAGCCATAGGAGTGGAAAAAGAAATTGGGTCCTTACTCTTGCCCAGTGGTAGACTCTCAGGAGTTTCAACTCCCGGTCAAGGGTTTGGAGTACCCATGGGTGATGAAATTCCACCAGCGTGAGTGTGTGGGCTGTGTGTGTTAAAAATAAAAAAATAAAAAAAAATAAATAAAAAAGGAGTGGAAAAGAAATTAGTTAGGATTGTTGAGCAAGAAGTATCCAAAATGAGCAATTTCGATATTACGGTCGCTAACTCATGAGAATGGAGGGATTGAGAAGATGTTGCCCATAGAATTCAAGTTGGGTGGAAGAAATGGAGATGTGCCTCGGGAGTTTTTATGTGATCATCGTGTAACTACGGGGGAAATTCATAAGATAGCTATAAGACCAGCCATGTTTTTATAGGATAGGATGTTGTAGATTTGAGGAATAACATGTTCATATGATGAGTGTAGCTGAAATGAGGATGTTGGGATGGGTGAGTGGCAAGAGGAGGAAGGATAAAATAGAAATGCATCAATTTGAGGAAACTTAGGAGTAGCAAAATTGGAATGAGATGAGGGAAAGTAGACTTGGATGGTTTACTCATGTGCAATGGAGACCAAGAACTACGCCGGTTAGAAGGAGTGAGTTGGTGGCAAATTGAAGGCTCTAAAAATGGCAAGGAGAAGGCCAAAAAGGATGCTAGTGGAGGTAGTACGAGAAGACTTGAGGACCTATGTTCTAACCGAAGTTATGACCCTTGATATAATGGAGTGGCAGAACAAAATTGCATAGCTGATCCCAATTAGTTGAAATAAGGCTCAGATGATGATGATTCGGGGAAGGTCAAAGAGATGTGGGTGGAGGTAGTGAGAAAAGACTTGAGGCCCTTGATGCAGTGGAGTGGTTAGAACAAAATTTGCATAGCCGACCCCAATTAGTTGAAATAAGGCTTAGATGATGATGATGATTCTTGGGCATTCAAACAGTTAAATGCTACTCTAGATGCCTACCCAAACTCGCCAAGTGGCCTCATTTGCATTCACAATCAGTCAATCACATCATATTACAATAACAGGTCCAATGAAGTTGAAGTGACCAAAATTGTGACTGCCTTCATTGGCATTCATTCACATTGAGCAGCTAGGATCCACAATTGCTATCACGTTTTTACATCGACTTGGATGCAATAGTTTTAAATTGAGTTGAAATGCAGTAGAAAAGAACTTCTCCAATCGGAAATGTTAGTTCTCTTGATACTATTCCAATGCTTTCCATTGGGTTGAAATGCAGTTGAAAACTTCTCAATCGGAAATGTTAGTTCTCTTGATACTTATTCCAATGTTTTAAATTGAGTTGAAATGCAGTTGAAAACTTCTCCAATCGGAAATGTTAGTTCTCTTGATACTATTCCAATGCTTTCCATTTCAAAATGCACTTAAAATGAATGTAATTAAATCGTGGGTCTGGTTATCCACTCGAACCCTGGACAGTTTTGACTACGCGCAAATCAGTTATCGCAATTTAAATTGACTGTGCATCCCAACACGCCCTAAACAGACAGACAGAAGAAAGTGTAGAGAAATTGGAAATCCTCGGAAACTATTACCCGAAAGTCGTGACTTGGGCCATGAAGAACGGATACTCCTTCATGGGAACAAGCGCGAGCTTGTACAGAACGCGATTCACGACTGCCAAAACGATCGTAATCGCAAGAAGCAATGGCGATCTTCCCATTGAGGACGGAGATCGGTTCCTCGTCATCGGGAGGATGAGATTCTTCCTTCGAAGCGCAGGTTCGGACTATGGGGTTTCGTGGAAGATGCAGCTGTCGGAGGAAAGGTTTAGTGTCAGAAGCTGTAAATTTGCAGGCAATGGAGGGTGATCTTAATGAAAGGGTGGAGATCTAGGGTTTTGATGGAATGGGATGGCGAACATGGATGGATGGGATTGGATGCCATGAATGGTTTTGTAGATGTGGAGAGAGTGGGATGGCTTGAAATGGAGGGGTAGGGATGTAAATGCCATCAAAATGGGGGTTATTTTCGTCTTTGTGTTTTCGGATTTTGAGCGAGGGGTAGATGAGAGTGGGAGGAGGTAGTTCTGCGAGCTTTCATGGCGAAGACTGTCTGCATCTGCTGGCTGGTATGTCACGTGGCATCGCACGTGGAGAGGCGGGAGGAAACCCTCTTCGAGGAAGAACATTTTCACGTTTTTTGGGACGCGGATTGGGTACTACCCCCCGCCTGTCCAGAGCACAGCACATGCAGGGATCTGAGGGGCCCACCGTGATGTATGGATTTCATCCACACCGTCCATCGATTTTTTAATATCATTTAACAGTATAATCCAAAAAATGAGACGAATTAAATACTCAAATGGAGCACACCAAAGGACAGGGCAGTGAAAACGACGGCCACCATTGAAACCTTCCTGTGGCCCAAGCGATGCTTATTTGCCATCAAACATTTCATAAGGTCAAAGAGACATGGATGAAGGGAAAACAAATATATCATCTTGATACAAACTTCGGTGGCCTCCGAGAAGTTTCAACACAGTAAGATTTTAATATCCACTGGGTGGCCCACTTGAACCTTAGATATGACAAAATTTTTTCGTTTATACTCTAAAATGACATGGAGAAATGGATGGACGGTGTGGATAAAACCCATAATCATGATGGGACCCTCAGAGCCCTGTCTGTGCCGAGCCCAAGCCAGGCGGGGTTAGGTATCACCCAATCCGCGAGCGGATTCATCGGGGCCCATAAAATCCATACATACAGGGCGCGGATTCGCTACTGACAGGTTGAGTAGCAAGATTGCTACTGAAGTGCCATCACCAAGTTCTGTAAGCCCCATCCATGTGGAGAGATCATTTTAAGGTAATACCCAAATAATGAGTCACATGCAAAGCTCCCATGGACCCGCATAGAAAACAGTGGAGAGAGTGACACCACCGTTAAAATCTTCTAAAGACCACGAAAGTTTTCGATCAAGCTGATATATGTGTTTTCCCTTCTTTGATGTTAACATCCTGGTGGACCTTAGGAAGGTTTCAACGGTAGGCATCAATCTTCCTGCTGTTTTCTGAGGTGGGTTCTACGATCTTCCTGCTGTTTTCTGTGGTGGGTTCTACGAACGCTTTGGATCTTCCACGTTCTCTGGGTCATGCCTTAAAATAATATCTCCAAATGAACTTGGGGACGTCACTTCGGTAGCCCGTCTCCCCAAATGAACTTGGGGATGTTGTGGATACAACACATACATCATAATGCGTTCCACGTAACTTGAGGACGTCACTTCGGTAACCCGTCTCGCCACTCAACATATCAGTATCTAATCCGCGTCCATACGTCAGGCGGCGTGGTGCCCAATCGGCGACCTTTTTTTGGTCCTTTTGTGCGTTAAGGAAAGCGAATTGGGTGAGGTCGGGGCCTAAGTTGATTTATGTATAGTATATCTATGCCTGCCATCTGTTTTTTCAACTCATTTTAGAAAGCAGGCTAAAACATGAAGCATATCCAAATTTTAGGTGGACCACACCATTGTAAACAATAACTATTGAAGGCTTACTATTACAAACTTCTTAAGGCCCATTGGAATTTTTATTTGCCATTCAACTCGTTGACCTGGATGAAGATAAAATATAAATATTATTTGATCCAAAACTCGATAGCTTAAAACAAAGTTTTAATTGACAATCACTATTGTTTTCTTTAATGTAGTATACAAAAGATTTGGATCAGCTTTATTGCGGGGAAACTGAATTGGTCCTCATACGAGAAGTCCCTGGGTTAGATACTGAACACTTGAGTAGGTAAAAGATTATTAAAGTGGCGTGGTAAAATTTGATTGGTTGAATACCAACAGTATTTTCTTTTACAATGTATATTTCTTTAGTTGGAGTTTTAACAGAAATCTTCTTCTGTATGACTGTGCATAGACGTGTATTGCTTCCTACCCTCACCTGAACGTTTTCATCCACCATGATGTAAGTGTTTTATCCAAGCCATTCAAAGATTTTTTTCAGATAATTTTAATATGTAAACCAAAAAATGAGGCTGGTCTAAGGCTTAAGCGGACCACAAAGTGGGGATTGAACATCCACCATTAAACACTTCTCAGGAGCCGGAGAAGTTTTGGATGAAGCTGATATTTGTGTTTTCACTTCACCCACGTCTACATGACCTTATGAATAGTTGTATGGTAAAAAAAACATCACGTTGGCCCTTAGAAAGGTTTCAACGGTGGGTGTCATTATCAGTGTAGTTCCTTTGGTGTGGTCCACTTAAGCCTTGGACCGGCCTTAATTTTTTATTTACATATTAAAATTATCTAAAAAAAGCTTTGAACGGCGTGGATAAAACACTTACATCATGGTGGGCCCCATAGAGCCCTGCCCGGACGGATTACCGTTCGGGTGGGGGTAGGACGCAAT
Source organism: Magnolia officinalis (assembly GCA_021015155.1). Taxonomy (NCBI): domain Eukaryota; kingdom Viridiplantae; phylum Streptophyta; class Magnoliopsida; order Magnoliales; family Magnoliaceae; genus Magnolia; species Magnolia officinalis. The sequence goes on along the minus strand of JAJHSJ010000012.1, from coordinate 5,633,009 downwards.
CCGCGTCCGACTGTGCATATACTCAACTTGGGGTGCACTTAATCCGCTCCCGCCCCAGATTCAAAGCTCAGGTGGGCCACGCTATAAGAAACTGTAAAATTATGCAATATGCTAAATCATGTAGTGTGGCACACCTGAATTATGGAATTTCCTAATTTTCGAATTGGTCCTTCATCCACATGAGACCCACATAATGAATGGGTGCGATGATGTCTAAACAACATAATGAGCCCCTCACATAAACCAACGGTGGGCATCTCCTCTTTGCTCTTTTTTTTTTTTTCCTTTCTTGTGGCATACAATAATGCTATTTCATCCCACGATCCTCACCTCTAAACACTGGGCATTTGTTGGTTGAATTTCAGCCATTAATATTTTCTCATTTTGACTATCCACTAGAAGTCCAACGAGCTAGTTAAAAGATCAAATCAGTGTGTGTAACTTTAAATTTACGAACCATCTAAACTGGGACGCACATAATTTGACAGTCTAATTTTAATTACTTGTATGTCAGGTGTACAACTCCTTGGTGCCTGCGTGTGAACCGTCCAACTATGCTAGACTATCAAAGTCTTTATCTACAAGTAGGGTGTCAACAACTGGAGAAGCCCATACATCACATGTGTAATGTTATAAGGGTCACGGATTAGGTTGTGTTGTCGGTGTTTTGATGAGCTGAGCATTGTGGGCCCAATGTGATGAATGTGTTTTATATCCACGCTATCTATCCTTTTTTCCATCTCATTTTAAGTCATGAACCCAAAAATAAAGCAAATCCGAAGTTCAAGTGGACCACACCACATGAAATAGTGGAGTTAATGACAACTAGTGATTGAAACCTTTATAGAGCCATTGTAATGTTTTTTTTGTCATTGAACCTATTAACTTGTAATCATCAGGATTCGGGTATTCCTTGAATTGTTTGATTGATACCTTTATAGGGCCACCTGAGCTTTATATTCGGGGCGGGAGCGGATTAGGTGCAATCTGGGTCAAGTAAGTGGACAGCCAAACGGTGAAAGATTTCTAACGAAGTTTCAACTGAATGAGCATTTATTATAAAAAGAAAGACTGTTGGTATCCAACCAATTAGGTTTCACCACGTCACTTCAATAGCCTTTGGACTATTAAATTGTTCAATATCTAATCTGCACCCACACGGGAAGAATGACCGTCCAACTAGAAGTGATGTGTCTCCAAGCTAAGGTAAACCCCGAGCTAGGGTGGCAACAAATCAAGCATAAGGGCATTGAGGAGAGATGATGAGTTACTCTAACACAGAGATGAGCCCTCAAGTTGAGTTGTTCGAAGATAAAGTGTGGTGGGAGATGACCCACCTCACCAGGAATGTCTACGACACAAATAATGGACTCATAAGGGAAGGAGCTCGAGCCACCCATGAGAGAAGGAGCTCGAGCCCCAAGCTCCCCAACACCCTGAGTTGACAAGGCTGACTACTGCTTGAGGTGGTATGAATACCTCAAAGGGGATTGCACCCCAAACCCGGGAAAGGAGGAACCGACCCAACCTCAACTAATGATTACGCTGAGAGAGGTGAGCTCAATGACATCTTCGGAGGCAGTTTCCCATCAAAACAAAGACTCTCCAGCATATCCCATTAATACATGACGGTTTCAAAACCGCTCAAGACCTCTATATATACAACTACCCTAAACGAGGAGAGGTAGGAAGAAAAACCTTAGCCTTCACTCTTGATCAAAATTAACTAGCCTAACTTAGGCATCGGAGGGTCCACAGTCGGCCATCGGCCCCCCCCCCCCCCCCCACATATCCATCGGAGGGCATACTTCTACATTGATCGTATTCGGTGGCCAAAATTCAGCGATAACATACTTCATTTATGGTCTTACATTCTAAAATGATCTAAAAAAACGGATGGATGGCGTGGATGTAAAACATATACATCAAGGTGGGTCCTACGGCAATGGCTTGATCGAACTCAGTTAGCCTTGACCTAATTGAATCCGCTCCCGCGGCTATCGCGAGTAATTTCTATGCTGCAAAATCTAACCGTCTCTTACTAATACAGTTCCAAACCATCGGTTAGATACGGACCACGTCACTCAGTGGGTCAGCTTGACTCTGATCCCAGGATTAACAAAGTGGATCAAGAAATCGGGGCCATTGATTAGGGCATGGAGTGAGAGGCCAAAACATGTATTTGAAATTGTGCCATTGATTAAGGCTTGCTTATCGAGGGAAGTAGATTGTGCCCAACCTCGTCTGACCGAATCTGTGTGGGGCCCACCGTAAATGTATTTGTTTATCCACGCAATCTATCCCTTTTATCATATCATGCTAAGATGTATTGGCTCAAAAATAGACAAATCTAACGTTCTAGTGGACCACGCTAGAGATGACTCTTGCATTTAATACTTGTGCATTTAATGCAACCCAAGCTAACTAATTGGTGTGGCCCACTTGAGAGTTGGATCTACCTCAATTTTGGCCCATACCTTAACACGATATGAGAAAAAGGAATGGATGGCATGGATAAATAGATACATCACGGTGGACCCCACACAGATATGGTCGGACGGCTTATTGTCCGAGCGGGTTGGACACGATCCGCTTCCTTTATCGAGACGATGCCGTGGACAAAAATAACGCCGGTCCAATATTTCCGAATCTCTTGAATTCAAGGAACATGTGAAGCTCATGTGACGAGAGTATCAACCTTTTTTCTTTATATGTTATGTGAACCGTCCATCTGGATATCTGACATGTCTTCCACGTCCGCTGCAAACGTTGAAAAACGATATTTTGTTTTCTTCACCTACTAGGAAAAGAGATTATGAGAGGGGAGCGGATTAGTTGTTACCCTTACCGTGGGGGGCCACCTTGATGATGTGATGTATATCCACGCCGTCCATCTGTTTCTCCAGCTCATTTTAGATGATGGTATTAAAAATCAAGTAGATCCAAATCTCAGTTCGACCACACCACATGAAACGTTGTGATTGAGTGCTTAAAAAATCCAAAGGGCCCATGGTAAGGTTTTCGTAATGTTTATTTTACATCCAACCTTTTGATAATATTAAGCAGATCTGGATGAAGTTAAAATACAAATATCAGCTTGATTCAAAACTTTTGTGGCCCACAAAAAGATTTTAATGATCATTTATCACTTTTTCAAATGGTGTGATCGACCTGAGAGCTGAATCTTCTTAAGTTTTGGGATCATATCCTAAAATGAGATTTAAAAACAGATGAACGGGCAAGAAAATACAACAAATAAGGAGTATTGCATGCATATGCTCAATTAACTAGTTTTTTTTTTTTTTTTTTTTTGTTTTTTTTTATTTTTTACAATTTTTCATGTGGGCCAATCTCATGCATGTATATGAACTAGAAAATAATGTAATACTTTTTCGAAAGACTGGAAAAAAAAAGTCATATTGCACCACAAAGATGAGAAAAAACTCTTTGCAATATTTATTTTTCTCCTAAAAAAAAAAAAAAAAAAAAAACTCTAACAGCCTTTCTCTCTCATCTCTTTAGCTCTTTCTTTGTCCTCATGCCACCTAATAGTTTTGAATATAAATTAATGCTGCAAATTACATATGAATTGATTAATGTTGTTATTATTGGCCTGCATGCTTAATATTATACTTTATGCATGCAATCAAGTATGAATTTATACATTGTAAATATAAATTTGAATTGGAAACATAATCCATAATGAGATCATAAAGCAATAATTTTGAGTCACTAAGGGGGTGTTTGGATCTTAAGTTACTTAAGATAAGCTACTTATGCCTTAAGCAGCTTATCTTGATTTCTACTTATTAAACTAGAATGATTAAGTAAATTTAAATATAAAAAGGTACTTATAATTGACGATAAACCAAACTTACTTATCTGAAATATTTTACTTATCTACTGATGTAAGTGGAAAAAGTAATTTATTTAGTGGTATTCAAACGGTCTTAAATATAGTGATCAACATTGCAAATGACTTATAATATGGACTACGCATTCAGAAAGAGAAACATAAGGGATTTGGTGATTTAGGTAACAATCCTCCAATGTGAAAACCATATAAAACATATTACCTTTTCTTATGTTATTTTGAGAAATGTGTTTAATATATTATGGTAGTTAATTCCTTTTGTTAATCTTTGAGATTGTTGTGAAAGTTGCACTTTCTACCGGTAGAGGAATTATGGAAGGACCATCTCAAGCTATTATTTTGTATAAGTGGAGTAGATAAATAAAATAAAAGAAAGTAGTAAACAGTAATACTAGAAAAAAATAAAGATAGTTGTTGCTGACGTGACTACTACGATACGTGGAATGGAAAATTATTTATATTGAATTGAAACGTGAGAAGGAAAATAAGAGACTAGACAATTTTTTACAAAATATATGCATGGTCAAGTATACATGATTCCAACCCCACTGTGAACTTCAATAGCTTCTTCTTTAGGTTATCTCTTCTTTAATTGATCTCCTGAGTCAAGCAACAGCTTGGTGCGTTAGGAATTTTCAAGGCACTCCGAATCGTTGGACTAGCCTTGGGCTCTCTAAGACCCTACTTGCTCCCTGTCTAGCTTTCTCTTTGGTCTCTGGCCCCCCAAATTGGTAGCTGTTGTGCAAGATTTATAAACTTTAACCGTTGGCTCGTGGGTGGCCGACGGACATTTCCACTGTCCATCTATGATTTGGCTTATGTAATGCTTAGAAAATATGTTTTATTCAGTGAGAGAGACAAGTGAACCATCGGCTTGTGATTGACCAATGGTCCACTTGGCACATTTTCCTTTGATAGAATGGTTCCTTGAAACCTATTGGAATGAAAAACAAAAACAGGACTGATGACATAACTATTAGCTTATGGTGAGGCCTGTGATTTGTTTTGTTGATTGAGTTCATTAGTTATTTTCAGGAGATGTTGGGAACCTTTTCTACTTGACCAGTTCAGATTTTTTTAATGTTTTTTAGGTTGGCCAGAGATATCTTTATCGAAATAAGGTGTAAATAGGATTTTCAAAGAGTCTTGATGATTGTCAAGGATTGGTTGGCTAGTTTCCTGATATGCCAACTAGGTCTGTCAATCATCCTTACAATGTGCCAAGGGTCTTGCCCATTTGAAGGATTTAGATTTTCAATAGTTCGCGAGTTACATATATAGAGATGATTTTATCGAAGTTCAAATAGTAGCTCATTCTCGTTTTGGGTGGGGTGTCTATAGTAGGATCCATGTATTCAACAACCTAGATCATTAATATGATATGACTTATTTCAAATGGACTATGCCCCAAAATCTCCAAAATTGGATGGTCTTAGCCACTTATCCAATGCTGGGCCTTTTTTCAGACCAATGTGGTCCACTATCTTCTCTTCTTTATCATTTGTTCCCAGGGAACTAATTCAAAAGATAGGATTGTCCTTTTAGGACATTTTTTGGGCATCCTATGTCCACATTTAGAGCCCAATAGACCAATTGTACCAACGACAAAACAACGGGCCCCACTTGTGTAAATTGAAAACCTAAGTGTGATTTATGCATATCATCAATTTGGGAATCAAATGGCATAGCTATCATAGCTATCTAGGTAAGGAAAAGAGCTTATATTCCCAATGGGCCCCAATTATGTAAATTGAAAACCCAAGTGTGCTTTATGCATATCATCAATTTGGGAATCATATGATTCTTTTCCCATTGCTATCATAGCTATCTAGGTAAGGAGGACTTATATTCCCAAGTGGACAAGGCATATGGTGTGCTAAATTAATTGGATTACTTTGTGTGTTGGGTATAACCGTCCATCACTTTGGCTTTAGATAATCAACATTTTTAAGCGCAAAATATCTTTTCACTCGTGTCTCCAAATTAGGATATATTATGAAAGTTTGAGAGATGATTATTTCTCTTTGGAGCATAAAATGGTTTTCCCGTGTACTAACAAGAATGAGAGGAGAAATGAAAGAGAATTTCTCTTGAAGAGGACAGTCTTCTCATGTGTTGGCAAGGCGGAGGGAAGAAGCAGGATAGTCTTACCAAAGGTTTTCTTTTCTTATGTTTCTGTAACTCCGCCATCTGGTCAATTTTGTTCCACTTAATCCCTCTTTCGTAACCACATATCTTTTCAACTAAGGAATGGAAAATATTTCTCTTGTTGCTTGAAAATAAAAAGTAGAATGGTTTTCTCAATGGTTCTCTTGGTGTACCAGGAAAGGAAGGGGATGTTTCTTATATGTTCATTGTATTAGGCATTATATCTATTGTATCTTGTACTCTCTTTACTGATGGAATTATTAGGCAGTGCTTTTCTTGGATATAATTTGCGTCTCCTTCTCTATTTATTTTTATATATGCCCAAATCTACAGTGATTGACCACTTATACGCACGGCCTCAACGTGTTTGCAAGTGGGAACTTAATTCATTTTCCAAATTGGTGGTGATGAGCTTCCGGTGTTCACCGCAACATTGTGAGTGGGGTAGATGTACCAAAGAACAAAAGGGCGCCCTACATTGTTTGTATCCATTGTTCACTTAGAGCAAGTTTTTTTTTTTTTTTTTTTTTTTTTTTTTTAGGTCATTTGCTACAAAGTTGGGATCTCTCAAACTTAATGTACAAGGCATGCCAACCATTAGCTGTGCATCTCATTGTATAAACTACTTGAATCACCAAACATGATCTTAGACCTTTTCATTACCACTGCAATCTTATGAATTAGTACTAAGTGAGCCCGGTGGAACCTTTAGCTAATGGTGTAAAAATTAAAAAGGGGATTTTTACAAAATACTACATCATTAATCTGGTATTTACATCCCTATTCCTATTTAAATTGACTTGTCATTAAGCTACTTCATTAATCAAGTTAATGATTGTAGTTGTACCTTCTACTAGTTTTCTCTAAATTTTTTAGAGTAAGTGCGTATTTTTCATAAATGACAAAAATGCTCACTAAAAAAAAAAATTTGTATATTGAATTTGCTACATGATTATGTGAGAGGGTGCTAAGAAGATCCACAAAAAAAAAGACTTTACTTGGCAAAAAAGAGAGACCCTGGCTGGCCATCTATTGATTTCTTCAAAATCAAGGAGGAGAAAAAGCCTCTCGATGGTAGAAGCTCCTTCGAACGTCCTCTCCTCTTCTCGATTCGTGATTTTCTTTTCTTTTTGGATTTTTTAATATCCCGTTTGGCTATAGGAACTTTTTCTTTTTGGATTTTTGAAGATCCTAATTATCCATAGGAATTCAAAATACAATTTCAAGGATCAACCCACAAGTACTAAAGTTCGTAATCTAAAGTTCGTAATCTATTCTAGAAAGCAGGCATTTTTATCATTTATGAAAAAACACATGTGACGGAATTTAGCAAAAACTAACGGTAAGGTACCGCTCTGACAATTAACTTGATTGATGAGGTAGCTTAATGAAAAGTTAATTTAAATAAATACTAATGTAAATACCAAATTAATGAGATAGTATTTGGTAAAAATCCCAAAAAAGACCGTGAATCTAACGACTATCATTTCCATCTACCTTTGATAAGATACTGAGCTCAAAATACCATGAAAAATTAAACGAAAAGGAATGGAAATGAGAATTAATCAACTTAAATTTCCAATTTCAAATAAATATACAAAATTTGGAATATTGATTACAATCAAAACAATCATTCATCTCTATAACAGGGATGGCCCTTTGAGAAAGCTCTTGCAGAGCTTTTTCCATGCCTCCTCATCTAGTTCATAGGCCTCCAAGCTTGCCTTTGCCGCTTCAACATGGCAGCTCTGCAATATAAATTCTCTTTTTAAAGTCTGTTTGGATTCATGGAATAAATAGTTATGGAAATAGTGTAGTTTATCAACAAAAAAACATGATTTTTATCATATGAATGTCAGTATGCCAAAACAGACTAAAATTAAAAAATAACAGTTTCAAAGGCTAGATTCCTATGTACAGCTATCTAGACCATCATGTGGGTCCCATCTTGGATGGAATCATGGAGCCCAACTGTGGAATCACACTGAAGAAGCCATTCTAGCCATCCAATTAATAGCAATCAAATGGTCAATATTATTGGTTACAATACATTCATAGTTGGCCCTGCAATTTGGACGGTCTAAATCGCCACATATTGCAACCCATATATAAGATTGCTATTCAAAATGTTGAATTTGACTGTACAACTGTACGAGTAAGGTTGTTGATGGGCTGGGCTGGGCTGGCTCGCTGCAGGTGGGGCATGAGCCCGTTCGACCCAGCCCGTTTAGGCTTTGAAGGGCATTTTGTTCCATATGTCATGCATAGAGGTGGGCATCGAGTTGAGTTGGACTGAGTTAGGTCCAACTCGACTTGATACAATTTTGCCAACTACTTGACCCGAACTTGATCCGACTTGGGACCGAGTCCAGTAGGGCTGACTCGATCCGAACTGATTCCTGGCTGGCTTGACTTGAACCGAGTCTGATTCGGTCAAGAAAATCGAGTCGGATTAAGTTGGGTACGATTTGAATCAACTCTTTTGTTATTATTATTATTATTATTTTAAAAATTATAAAAAATAATAGAAATTTTCTAAAAAATATGAAGTGGAACACGAACGACTAGATTTGAGCAAAAACAATAATTACAAAGTAATTTTTTATACTTGGACAACAAAAACATACATACATACAGACATACACATGCATAGATAATGGACAAGGGGCAATACCTGTATAAGATCGCGTTGGAGGAGGCGGTCTATGAGGTGCATGAGAATGTCCTTGGTGTATTCGGGATGGCCCTGGATGCCCATAATGTGGTCCCCACATTTGAACATCTCTATCCCCGTCTTCTCCGACCATGCCATCACCTCCGCGAATGGTGGCAGCTCCCGTACCTTCATTTATCAGGATTTGGGTCAATCTCGAACTCAAGGATGTCAATGTCCGATCACAAATTCCACATGCGATCTCGACTGTCTGATCACTACAAATGTGCATTGATCAGATGGTCCGATTGACATTGTCCCAAAAATCACATTGATCAGATCAATCCTAACCATCCAAAGCTTTTCTGACCATACAAAGGCCCACTAAAGAATGGGGACATTGATTAAGTCCATCAAATGGATGGTTCAGATCACTCACATGGGCACTGATTAGACGATCACGCATTGATCAGACGGTCCACTAGACATTGTCCCAAAGTTCACACTGATCAGATTATCCTGACCATCCAATGCTTTTCTCACCATACAAAGGCCCACTAAAGAATGGGTACATTGATTAGGTCCATCAAATGGATGGTTCAGATCACTCACATGGGCACTGATTAGACGATCATGCATCGATCAGAAAAGTTCACATTGATCAGATCATCCTAACCATCCAATGCTTTTCTGACCATACAAAGGCCCACTAAAGAATGGGAACATTGATTAGGTCCATCAAATGGATGGTTCAGATCACTCACATGGGCACTGATTAGACGATCAGTGCATTGATCAGACGGTCCAATAGACATTGACCCAAAGTTCACATTGATCAGATCATCCTAACCATCCAATGCTTTTCTGACTATGCTAAGGCCCCATTAAAGAATGGGGACATTGATTTGGTCCATCAATTGGACGGTCCAGATTGCTCACATGGGCACCGATTATACCATCACAAAGCTACTCATGAATGATAATTAAGAATGAAAAAAAAAGCAATTTACCTCATCTCTGTGACACTCGATTATGGTCAGAAAGGAAGGGATCTGCAATGCAGCTAGTGATTTCGACGGTGAGAAATTGATAGTCGTCAATCCGATATCCCAACCGTTGATCGCACGGCCCGTCTTTCCGCCCAATGATCGGCACAAAATCTGTTAATAGATAGCAAAATTTCTCATTTTAAGAAAGTAATTACAAGCAGATTAAGATAATTGATCTCATCTTAATGACGTCGCATAAAGGTTGCCCATACACGTGTGTCATTGTGAACCGTCCATATTTCAGGCGATGTATTCGATGGGCTATTAAGTACTGAAAGGATGATCCTGACCACTGATCTGTGAAGCCAAATACGAACCATCGAAAGCTTTTCTTTTTTCACTGGTCCACATCCAACAATATATATCAATGGTTAGGATCATCCGTACAGCATAAGCATATTACTTTGGTCGGTCTAAAGTACACCTACAACATGAACGGTTCTGATTGCCCGACCATCTCTGCGTGGACGGTTCTTATATGCAGTACTAGACATGGGAGAAATTGAGAGATGGGAAGGGGATTCGAACGTCCACATCGTTGGGTGTCCTTAACCACCTGCGCACGTTAGACTTCCTTTCCAGTTTCAAACGTCCAAAACGACGAAATACCCCGACCGAACACCCGTACACACGTTCGGGTAATTTTTTACCGTAGAAGTGACCTTTCATCTCCCTTCTTTTTTCAACCCTAACAAAACCTACTTACCCATTTAAATCTCAACCCGTACTAACTCCCATGCAAAATGAAAATACCCTTATTTTCTTTGGAGTGCTTTTACATGAAAAATAAGAGTATTTTTGTTCAAAACCCTTTTTTCGTATCGAAAAAACCTACTTTTGTAGCCTAAGTTTTGGCCCTTTCGCAAATAAAAATGCATAAAAGGTAAGCGTCTACGGTGCTAATTTTTTCCACGTTCATGATATGAAAGATACAAGACATTGGAGCGGTGGTCCACACGCGATAATTTCGGTCTGTCCACTTATCCGATTGGATTCGTATTGCGTACTGAGTAAACTCTGTTGGGCCCACCGTGAATTGAATCGTATCCAAAGCCAACAGGAAACAGTGAGAAAAATGATTTCCACCGTTGAAACATTGTTAGGGCCCACAGTGATGTTTATTTGTCATCCCAACTGTTCATAAGATCACACAGACACGGATGATGGGAAAACACAAATACCAGCTTGATCCAAAACTTCTGTGGCCCCTAAGAATTTTTCAACGGTATATGTTCAATTTACACGGTTTCCTGTGGTGTGGTTAACTTGAGCTTTGGATATGTTTCATTTTTCGGCTGAAGCCCTAAAATTATCTGGTAAAATGGATGGACGGAGTGGATAAGATACATAAATCACGGTGGATCCCACGGCTTACTCAATACGCAATCCGCTTCCATCAGATTGGGCACGATATGTCCGATGAAATGGGTGGTCAGCTACCGATCTACGTTTAATGCGCGCATATCTCTCTCCTTACCTGACGAGTGAGAGTGAGAGTGAGACAAGCACATGCATTGAGGGGACTCAAACGTTCGAGATGCAGCCACGTGTCACGTCGGCACGTGTTGGAATTAGCAGTCATGTAAAAAAAACATGCCCGAAAAGGGCAAAACGAGAGATGGTCCACTTGAGTTCTATGATCGATCGATCAAAACGAGGGACCGTTATATATGGCAAAGTCATTTCTGTCAAACAGATATCTTTATCTTAAGAAACCAATTTTGGGATATGACCCATCTATAGTAGGGCCCAACAGATGAACGGTTCGGATCAAGCACATGTATGGCGAAAAAGCCCTCTTTTACTCACCGACTAGTGCAAAGCGCGTTTTCATCAACTGAATTCTTTTTCTTGCTAATATCCGTTCATGGAGCCGGAATAACCGGGATATGGTAGATTCCTGCTCCACGGAATCGGATTGCGTACTGAGTTACTCAGTACGCTCTTATCGTACTGAGTAAACTCAGTTGGGCCCATCGTGAAAATAAGTGGTTTATCCACACCGTCCATACGTTTTTTCGGCTCATTTAAGTGGTTGAACCCAAAGTTGAAGCATATCCAACTCTCAAGTGGATCATACCATAGGAAACAGTGGGAATAATGATTTCCACCGTTGAAACCTTCCTAGGCCTTACAGTAATGTTTATTTGTCATCCAAGCTGTTAATAATATCATAAAGACAAGGATTAAGGGAAAAAAATAAATATAAGCTTAATACAAAAATTCGGTGACATCAAGAATTTTGCAATGGTATAAGTTCAATTCACACTGTTTCATGTGGTGTGGTGCATTTGAGTTTGGCTATCGTTTCGTTTTTGGACTCATGCCATAAAATTATCTAATAAAATTGATGGACGGAGTGGATAAAATACATAGACTATGGTGAACCCCACAGAGTTTACTCAGTACGTTAGGTTTACTGAGTTACTCAGTACGCAATCCGCTTCCCTCCTCCACAGTACACGTGGCAGGTGAATGTTTCAATCAGATCCGTCCATCTACTTGGCCCTCAGACGAATAGGATCATCGGATCTATGTATTGCGAGACACAATACAGACGGTCCCAAAGAATGCCATCCTGCCACGTGTGCTGTGGAGATAGCACTACCATGTTCAAGAAATATAAATCATCCATCACAGGGCCCACTAGATGTAAGTCCCGAGTGATACATCACATGCCACGTGTACTGTAGTGTGGGCCTACCCAATTCTCACTGTTTACTGTAGTTTGGGCCACTTAAGCCATAAGCCTTATATCTGCCTCACATTTTATCTTACGCACTAAAATGTTATGAAAAATAAAAATAAAAATGTGGACGGCATAGATAAAACATACACATCACAGTAGGCTCCATGTAGCCCCTGACAATCCGTCCGTCTACAGCTAGGTCCTGGTGGGGTAGTACGCGCCCGATTTGGGAATATTGCTTGGCATGCTTCACACCAATGATCTACCAAGTATGTTGACGTCACCAAGTTCTGTGGGCCCCACCATAATATATGTATATTTATGTTTTCCACTCATTTACGGGATATTTTTAGGGCATAAGTCCAAAAACGAGACAGATGAGAAGTTCGGCTGGGCACAGAAGTTTTGAATCAATATGATATTTGTTTTTTTTTTTTTTTCCTTCATTCATGTCTGTGTGAACTTTAATGATAAAAATCATTGTCCCTGTTCCTTTTTGTTTTGAGGTCCACTTGAGCTTTTTATCTACCTCATATTTTAGGTCATGACCTCGCCAAACGGATGAATGGCGTAAATATAACACATACATCATGGTGGGGCACAAACTTGATGATGTCAACACAGAACCGAGCACGCCATGCAATCCGCTTCTCAGATTTATTGGGCATGGGATTGGCGGATCCAGATCTAAACTTGGATTGCCTACTAATGTTGCCATGAGTGTGGTCGCTACTAAATAGTAGTATTCTGTAAGCCTCACCATGATGTATGTGTTTTATTCACCATGTCTATCTATTTTTCTAGATCAATTTATGGTATGAGCCAAAAAAATGAGACATATTCAAGCCTAAGTGGATCACACCACAAGAAGCCAATAGTAAATGAACACCCACTATTAAAAACTTCCTAAGGCCCACTATAATGTTTATTTACCCTCAAACTATGAATTAGGTCATGCAAACCTAGATGAAGGGAAAACACAAATATCAGCTTCATCCAAAACTTTTGAGGTCCCCAAGAAGCTTTTAATGGTGGACATTCAATCCCTATTGTTTCCTGTAATGTGGTCCACACGAGATTTGGATCTACCACAGGCCACTGCCCAATAGCTATGGGCTTTTTTTCTACACGCACTCACACCCTCAAACCGTGTCAATCTACCAAGGTGGGTGAGACCCCTGGCTGTGGGGCCCACCATGATGTATGCAACCACATCCATGCATCTATCTGTATTGGAAGTTCACTTTAGGGCATGACCCAAAAAATGAAGTAGATCCAAATCTAAGATGGATCACAGGACAGGAAACAATGGTAATTAACTTTCAAAAACTTCTTTATGGCCGCAACAAATTTGGATCAAGATGATATTTGTGTGGCCTCTTCATTTACGTTTTTATGACCTTAGCAATAGGTTGGATGACAGATGCGTCCAATTAATAGATTTCAGACATTTTAGATGTTTGTTAACAAATAAATGGTTGTAGCTTCAACACTCAAGTTTCAGGCTTATCAAATATTTTCAAACTTGAGTTCAGATTTCAAATTAAGGCTTCATAGTTCAGATTTAATAAACAGACCCTTAGCCTGATACAAAATTTTTATGACTGCATAAATGTTTCAACAGTGGTGAATACCCACGGTTTCCTCTCTTGGGGCAATATATATATATTAGTATTTGTTAAAATTTAATTTTTTGGTGTTTTGGCAATAGTCCTATATGGAAAAAGATAGAAGAAAGTCTTGTGTTTATATATAGGGTGTAGAGTAACTTATTATTTGCTTGGTGGATCTATAGAGAGCGTGGGTGTAGAAACGCTAGTGGCACACTTTGCGATTCGCACGTGTGCATTGTGTCATAAATGGGTCATTTCCTTGCGAACCAGTGGAGCTGTGGTGTGACAAAGGATATAGGTCAAGTGGCTGCAGTGCTATGTGTAAGAGGTTTGAAAGAGACCAGTCTGTCTTATATAAATGCTAGAACTAGCCGTTTAAGAGCGGTGTAACTACTCATGCAGTATTAAACCAGACAATGCAGAAATTGCCCCATGTGGCTAACCAATGAGTCTAAACGGTTAACATGTAGCTAATTGTCCCACATACATAATGGTAAGAAACAACCAAATAATGGTTAGTTTCTCACTAATAGCCATAAACGATCATATAGAATTATGACCCTAGACTAAAACGTCTAGCAATCGTGGCTTATATAAACAATGCATGATTAGTTTATTGGACCATCACCATCCACTCAAACCACTATCTCATATGACCCAGTAAAGACAACTTAAGTACTCTCTTTCTAATCTTATCTCTGATCTAAAATTTTTCTTTACATTTTTATCTGCCATCAAATTATATATACAGAATTTCATTAGTGATTTCTTCGAATTAGTTGAACCCAGAACCATGTACCGGCTCACTGTATTCTAAAAATTGTTTACCTGAAACCAATTGAGAAGGTCACACGTGATTCAGCTTATTCTTAATATTTTCAATTTCTTGATTCAGCATATTCTTAACATTTTCGATATCTTTATTATTTTAAGGAAATTATTAATTTATAATTTGAGATAACAACATCGAATCCGCCTAATTTAATTTCTGGATGCATGTTCCGAGATGATCCCGCGAAAGGGATGGACTCACGCTGGCCCCACGTAATCATCCCAGCGCAGGAAGCGGTTTAGATACTGACAAGGTCAGTATCCAGCTGAAGTGACGTCACCAAGCTATGTGGACCCGACCATGATGCATATGTTGTATCCAAACGGTCCAACCATTTTTAGAGATCGTTTTATGGCATTAGATAGATCTAAAGTTCAAATGGACCCACCACAGAAAACCATGGGAGCAGTCACACCCACCGTTGAAACATTTATAAGGCCAATATAATATATTTTTATTCATAAATTAACATAGAGATAAATGAAATGAAAAAAAAATAAATCAGGTTGATTGGAAACAACTGTGGCCACTTAAGAAGTTTTGAACGGTGGGTGGATGTCACTATACCCACTGTTTTTTATGTGGGTTCCAATTGAACTTTAGATCTATCTCATTCCTTTTGAAATACCATAAAATTATCTCTCCAAATGGTTGGACAGTATGGATACAGTACATGCATCATGGTGGGGTAGCTTTGTGGCGTCACTTCAGTAGCGATTTGGCTACTGAACTTTTCAGTATCCAATCCGCGCCCCCCCAGCGCATGGGCTTTCGCATGAAACCCACGTCCGCTCTACCGTATCCCGGTTCCGCCGGCTCGTCCTTATCATCTGCTAATCTCTTATCAATGCGTCTCACGTTAATGAGACTCGCAACCGCTCAACTGCGAGCCTCAATTGAGCGTTTGCAAGATCCGAGACGCTCATCAAACAGATATATCACAACTGTAAGATAGCTGAAAGATCATGCAATGCTACTCAAAGGTGGGCCACACATGTACGCTGAATGTGGACCGTTGGTCATCTTCTTTTGAACCATCCATTTATTTGTACCCGTCTGATCAGCGTGGCCACACTGCCTTTTTGTCTATAAGCCACAGAAAGACCTGAGTAACAAATCAAATCTGTCGTACGTGTGCCTCTTTGACACGTATAGGGCGTGTATATTAAGCGCTTCCAGCTGGGTGTATGCAAGTAGCGTTGCAAAAGGGAGCAAAAAAACAAAAAACAAAAACAAAACAAAACAGAAACTCTAAATTGAGACCGACAGCTGTGCATCTAAAAACATGGTAGTCCGGCGGACCACTCAAATGAAGTCATAGTCCGCTTGTTGGGCCATACTTATGGATAATCCGAACCGTTCAAAAGGTATATCAGTCATAAATAATCCAACCATAATGTAGGGTTACTAAAACCATCCCATTTATCTAATCCATCCGTAGATAAATCACTGAATGGTAGGCCGATATTCAACTCCATGTTCCAGATGGTGGGATCGTCTTTAAAGAAAAATAGAACCATCTATAACACATCTAAGGTGGGCCCCACCTCATGAATTTGGTTTTAGAAAGACCCTTATGGCCCAACAACCAGAATAGGAATTTACTTTAAATAGTCCAAGGATACCTGCGTTTTACCTATATATAAACCAAAAAAAAAAAAATAATAAAATTAAAAAATTAAAAAAAAAAAAATCCATTTTGTAAAAATTAAAAAAAGAGAGGCATGGACTGAAAATACAAACCTGGTGTCCAAAGCAGATTCCAAGGACTTTTTTCTGCAAGGAATGTAGCTTCTTCAGCAAAGCCAACAGCTTGCAAATCCAAGCATCATTTCCATGAGCATCATGACAGCTGCCTGTGACTACGAATCCATTGTAGTCGTTGATCTCTCCGTCATCAGGAAACTCACCGAGGGCCACACGATAGACGTCCCACGTTTCTCCTTCTTCGCTCAGCATCCCAACGAACACATCGAAATAACCCCCGTACTTCTTCTTCACGTAGTCGGAGTCCTCAGCACATAGAAGCACTGCAAATCTCTTCTTCTCCATTGAAAAAATGCAGCGCTCTTTCTCTCTCTCGATGTCTGAGGATTCTACAAGGAGGCTCGGTGTTTATATATTGGTGGGGTTTTGAAAATAGTCTTATTTGGAGCTTCAATTACAATTATGCCCTTGGAGTAGTAGCTTTTAATAGGACGCGGATTGGGTATTGGGTACTGTTATCTATGGGTTTTATCCACACCGTCCATCCATTTTTCCATATCATTTTAAGGGTATAAGCCCAAACATAAGTCAGATCCAAGGGTCAAGTGGACCACCTTATAGGAAGCGGTGATTCTAATCTCACCACCGTTGAAATCTTCCTATGGCCCACCGTGTTGATGGTTAATTGCCATCCGACCTGGAATGAAAATTCAAATATCAGCTGTGGTATCTAGAGCCGGGCACGGGACGACTCGACTCGACTCGGCGAACTTGATTTGTCTTACTCGTTTAGACCCGAGTATATCCGAATCAAGTAGGTGAGTCTGTCCGTATCAAATAGACTTTGTTCAATCCGAACTTAAATCAAGTCTGAGTTCGGGTCACCCGGTGACTTGGCACGGCTCGACTCAAAATCCGACTCAATAATGACTTGACTCGATTTGAAACCTAGCTCGTATATACATATACACATACACAAACTTGACTCGATTCAATTTGAAAACCGTATGTATGTATAAAATTTTTGATTTGGCCTTCCATATTGGTGATCATGTTGTGTAGCAAATGAAGAGGCTGCAATTCTGACAAGTGTACTTAAGTTTTGAGTTGTGATTTCGGCCCGTGTATACCCACTCACTTAACCTGACTTGGTGCTGACTCGATTGGGCTAGGTACTTGTGACCGGGTCCGACGCGATTCAGATTAGTCCAGGACAAACCCTAACTCAAATTGGGTCAAGCGTGCTGGACTCAGTACTGAGTAAGTTGAAATCAGGTCAAGTCTGTTTCAAAATCAGATCCAACCAAGTCAGCCCTAACTCAGTCTAACTGGACTCTATGCCCAGCTCTAGACTGATACGAATCCTTACTCTTGCTCGGGTGGTAGACTCTCAGGAGTTTCAACACCTGGTAAGGGTTCAAGTATCCATAGGTGGTGAAATCCCACTACGGTGTGAGTGTGCGGAGGTAGGTGCGTGCGTCAGAAAAAAAAAAGCTCTAGACTGGTAGACCATAGTAGGTTTCAACGTTAAGTGTTCAATCCCCACTGTGTGGTTCAATGAAGCCTTTGAACTGGTTCATTTTTGAATTTTGTTCCTAAAATGATATGGAAAAATTATTAGACGGTGTGGATAAAACCCCCACATCACGGTGGCACCTCAGATGCCCTGCCCTGCGGTACAGGGAGGGGATTGGATACTGAAGTGAACACTTTAGTAGCCAAAATGCTACTGAAATCCGCGTCCAGTGAAGGCCTTTCGTAGGAAGTTCCTGTGCAGGAATGTTGTGTGGGGCCACCACCATATTTTTGAGAAATGTATCCCGTTCATCCGTTTGGTGAGCTCATTTTAGGGAAATCGACCAAAAACGAAGTTGATCCAAAACTAAAGTGGGCCACACGAGAGGGAAAATTGAGGAAAGAAATAACTACCGTTGAAACCTTCCTGGGCTCCACCTTGATGTTTATATGCCATCCAAACCGTTTATAAGGTTATTAACACAAGGATGAAGTGAAAATACAAAATATTTAGCCTGAAACAAAGCTTTTATGGTCGTAAGAATGTTTCAACGGTTCTAACTGAATCCCTATTGTTTCCTCTCGTGTGACCCACTAAAGTCTTGGATGCACTTCGTTTTTTGTAGCTTGTCTTAAAATTATCTTGCAAAACGGGTGAACGGAGTACATTTCTCAAAAACAATGAAGTACATTTCCCAAAAACAACGGTGGTGGCACCACCCTGCATCCTTGCGCAGGAACTTCTTGGCTTTCGCAGTAAATCGCGTCCATCGTAAGTTCCCTTGTATGAATGGGACGCGGATTGCGTACTACCTCCGCCCGTCCATAGCTACGAACGGGCAGTTCTGTGGGCAGGCCCACCGTGATATATCTGTACATCCAAACTCTCTATTCCTTTTCTCCGATTATTTTGAGGCAGATCCAAATATCAACTGGACTACACCACAGATGACTCTGACATTTAATGCTTTGCCCATTTTAATGTAACTAAGCTTATTATTTGGTGAGGTCCACTTGAGCGTTGTATCTACCTTATTTTTGTGTTTATGCCTTAAAATAATTTGAGAAAAGGGATAGACGGTTTGGATGTACAAATACATCACGGTGGGCCCACCCACAGAACTGCCCGTTCGGAGCTAGGGACGGGCCGAACGGGCGGGGGTAGTACGCAATCCGCGTCCGTATGAATGCTACTCCGTTATATCCGTTAAACGGATCTTTCTCCGTTTCCGCCGTGCACCCACTCGGCCACGATATCGGATTGTCATGTCAAGAAAACTCAGTTGGGCCCACTATAAATTTATGTGATTTATCCACACCTTCCATCTATTTTTCCATCTAGTTTTAGGCGTTGATCCCAAAATTGAAGCTTATAAAAATCTCAAGTGGACCATACCATAGGAAACCGTGGAAATAATGATTTCCACCGTTGAAACCTTTCCAGGCCCTACAGTGATGTTTATTTTTCATCCAAAATTTTCAAAGGATCAAAAAAACATGGATGAAGGTAAAAAACAAATATAATATTGATCCAAAACTTCTGTGGCCCTAAGAATCTTTCAACGGTATAAAAAATTCAATTTGCACTGTTTCCTTTGGTGTGGTCGATTATAGCCTTCTATGTGCTTAGGTTTTGAGCTAAGGCCTAAAAATTATCTTATAAAATAAATAGACAGACTAGATAAAATACATAAATCACGGTGGACCCCATAGAGTTTACTCGGTACGCAATCCACTTCCCTCGGCCACCTACCGGTAAACTCCACGTACGTTTTTTTATTTGGACGCGGATTTCCCTTTCATAGAAGTTCCTGCGTGCGCTGGGAACAAGATGGAGTTCACTGTTATGTTTGTGAGAAATCCTCCCCTTCCGTCCGTTTTTTTAGTTCATTTCAGGACATTATGCTAAAGATGAGCCGTATCCAAAGCTCAAGTACGCCGTATTAAAAGAAAATGTGGTTAGAGAAATCCCTACCGTTAAAATCTACTGAGTTCAGCATGACTCAAAATTTCTGTGGCCCAGGAATATTTTAACTGTGTACGTTCAATGATCACATTTTTGGCCCACTTGAGCTCTGGAAACAGTTCATTTTTGGCTTCATGTCCTAAACTAAAAAAATGAATGGACGGGTAGGATTTCTCACAATCATCTTAGTGGGTCTACATGGGTCCAGCGCAGGAACTCAAAATCCACGTCCTTCTTTTCTTAAGATAAATAATTACCTGTGCGTGCCCGAGTGCGTTCACGGCCTAAACAGGGAAAACATCCGCTAACGGATTTCCTTTGAAAGAGCATTTATTGAAAAAAAACAGCCGGTTAGTATCCACCAATGCCATTTTGCCACGTCACTTCAGTAGCCTTTTGGCCACTGAAGCGTTCAGTATCCAATCCGCTCCCGTTCATCAGGTGGGCCGGCATATTTCATTGTGGATGATTAAATCAGTATAATAAAAGACTTAGGTGGGCCACACCATAATCAACTATGTGAAATCATACCTAAAACATCTAAATTCTGGTGTGGCCGGTTTTCTCGAACTTCATCTTGATGGGGCACGTCAGATGAATAGACTGGATGACATATGTACAATACGGTGGACGATTTTAACGGTGGGCCTTACAATCTCAACTGTTTTCGTGGCATAGCCCACCTGAGTTTGAATCGACCTGATCTTTTGACCCCTACCTAAATACGTGGTGATGCACCCGATGGAGGGGGTGGATCTCATCCACGTAAGTCGTTCGATCCACGTCAGCGAAAGTCAGGCAAGCGTATTCGCTTTGAAAAATGGAAGTTGTTTGATAAGGCTTGGTATGCAGGCACACTGAAATTGTAAACGTGACATGCATTATCTCACATCGAACTGTGTAGATTGCAGACCAAACTTTGGATAAATCACAACCCCAAAATCAGATTGGTTGGATAATCCTAACCTCTGATTCTTGACCAGTTGTTTGTTGAAATTAGGATCATTGGATATTTTCACCTTTCAACCGTCCATTAAATTTCCATCCATCCAATATCCAGATGATCAGATAAGCGTAGTTTTCATTTCAGGATACGTCTAATACTGGGATCCATAATTTGGACAGTTTAATTTTAACTGAATGCGAGCAATGTATGCAAATTCTAAGTGCCTGTGTATTATCGATCATATTCTCCCAGAGTATCATAGTTTCTCTTTTATTAAAGCGTTAGTGTCTATGAAAAAACTAGCACTGTAGACGAGTCCCTACAACGCCCTGTTTTTAATCGCCGCCCGGAAACTTATCTGAACAAAGGCGATTTTTACAGTACGGTACGGACGTTGGTTTCTACCTGAAAATACCTCTGCTGGTAAGGTGAAATAGCTGGGAAAGGCAAGGGTATTTTCGTTTAAGATTCGTCCGTGCGACTACAGGTCTACTTCGGTGCTTAGGTCTATACGACGCAAAATCCCGTAGTCTATTCTGTGTGGTTTCTGATTCTTTTAAATGGTGGCGGCTTGTCTTCCATATACACATGGCATACATAGACGTCCATCCAGACCGTCGAAATCACAGGCTGCATGGTGGATGGAGAGATGTCTATAACATTTTCCCTATGGGATGATCCAAAACAATCCAATCCGTGGCTGTCGAATGGACGACTGAGAAGGAAAACATAAGTTGTCCACAAACCAACGGCGCGTATCAGATGACTACTTAGATTGATGTGGTTTTCGGAGCAGCGGATGGCTAGTGTACCACACATCAGCTATATAGCTGCTGTAGCTACATGTCGTGCGAAGACGAGCACTAAGGCTCCTCAAGCTCCAAGTTGTACGAACGGTTCAAAGGAGATCAAAGTTACATGGGCCTTACAGTGATTTATTTATTATATCTACACCGTTCATCTATTTTTAGAGATCATTTAGAGCATTATCCAAAAAATGAATCATATCCAAAGATCATATGAAACACACCACAAATTGCAGTGTATATAATGATTTTCACCATTAAAAAATTTGTTGGGCATACCGTAACGTTTATTTCCCATTTAAATCGTTCATAAGGTTAAAAAGACCTGAATGAAGAGGAAAAAAAAGCATACATATCCGAAACTTCAATAACCCCAAAAAGGATTTCAATGGTAGACATTCAATCTCACGCTGCCTTTTGAAGTGAGGTCCAATTGATACTTAGATCTGTCTTATTTTTCGTCTAAATTCTTAAGACGAACTCGCCAAATTGATGGACAGTTTGGGTATAACACATACCTCATGATCACCCAGAGAACTCACTGACATCATTAGATTATTCCAGCAGCTATATAGCTGATGTGAGGTACACCAGCCAATCCGCTTCCTGTTTTCGTAACGTGCTCTGCCGACAATGGACCCGTGATCTGGACGGTCTTGGTTAAGGGAGATGAATGCCACGTGCTAAGAAATTGTGAAAAGCCAATGTAACATTCTAGTACTTTACACATAGTACCAATCATCCAACGCCACACGTGTCATGCAAACACATCATCTCGACCTTCCAAAAAATGGGCCCACTTGTGGATGGCACATATCTAAAACGTACCTTCGATTATGCATCAATCTCCATCCAATTAATGTTCATCAAAATGGATGGTTAAAAAGACAGTGACCCATGATCCAAATTCATCGGGTGGGATTAGATGGTCAAGATCATCCGATCAGTGTGACTTCCGAGCTGTAGTCAATTCAAAGTGGGGCCCACGATTTGGATGGTCCAGATGGACGTGTATGAAATGGGCCTGAGGTGGCATTCTTACTTGGGATTTGTCCTTTTGAATTAAGCCATGGTTTATTGGTGTTGGACTGAGCGGAAATTACCATTCTGCCGCTTTCTTTAGAACCACCTGGTAAGCATTCAAAAGCCATGATTAAAAAACTGGGTGCCACGTGTCTCTATGCGATTCGCTGAATCATTTTCGTTTTTAAATTCTCGGGGGAGTTATTTACTTGTCCGGCTGTGACGCTTGATACGCAGGCACGTCGAAATGGTGAATGTGGCATAAATTAAAGAAGTTGCAGCAATAAAATAAAATAAAATCAGAATATCATCTATCAGTCTGCCAGAGTATTATAGTTTTTTTCTATACATTTTTATATCATATGATAAAACGCGTTAATATAAACCGTCTCCAGTTTCCACGCGTAAACAAGGAAAGGAAAGGAGGAATCGTGGCCATTGATTATAGGGTTTTGATAGGATACGTCTACCAAAAGTACGTGTGCTTTTCATCCCGTGCTGCACCTTATATGATGATCCAAACCGTTAATAATCTGGATTCTATGCTAAAAGGGCCACGCCAAGAAAGATTTGTTGAAAGGGTGATTGTGTGTGAAGATGGAGTTGGAAAATTGAAATGTGCATTTTTAATGGCTGAATTTCATATCCAAGATTCAAGGGTGAAGATCGTCAATTAAGCATGGCCATAAGATTACAGCTCGACAAGGCAGTAATGAGAAGATGAACGGTTTAGATCAACGTCTAAGATGTAATTCCGGGTGAAAACCCACCTCGTACGGTAGCTAGGCATGGAACACCCTATCCAATTGAAACCCTTGAAATGCTACACTAATTTCGTTTCCTAGCTAGGTGGTTGGTGGATATTTAATGGTAGTTTGGACGGTCTGATTTAAAGAAAAAAAAGAAAAAAGAAGAAGAAAAAGAAGTGCCCGTTTCCTGCAATTTGAACGTTTTAGTTTTAGTTAATGCTATGTGTGGGTCTTCGAGTGCCTGCGTGCCAACCATCAGTCTCCAACTGAGTATCAAATGCCAACCATCACACTCCAACCGAGTATTAAATAAGTGGACAATGATTGCCTGCAACCCCACAGTCCGTACTGCCAGAAGCTAGTGGCCATGACTTCTGCCGGAAGCCAGTGGCCATGTTTACATCCATTTTTGGTGCAATGACAGGGACCACATGTAAAACGCTCTGTGTTGACACTGTGAATTTAGTATTGGCTAAACTTTATTCACGCTTTAAGATATCTTTTGCTGATTTTCTTTTGGTGATATAAGTTCTGCTATTAATGTGGTGTCACAAAACCACGTACATGACTTTAGGAGAGTGAAACATCGCATGCGAGACCCATTAAAATGGGAGACATTCCCAAAGACATTAAAAGAGATTTTGAAATGATCACAAAGGTTCTTAATAGCAAAAAATCAGACCAATATTTGATAAGATTGGTTGCAACATCAACCCAAATCAAGAGAGGGTAGACACCAACAGATCAGGTCTCTGTCCATACATCAATCGGAATTAAAATAATGGGAGAGCTTGATCTGAAGGGTTTGGCCCCACTAGTTCTACCATAAGATGAATCCAAGTTTGTGGAAAGGTGGACGATGTTGATTGGGTCATTCCGATGCAATGATAACCTGATCAACTTCAGATTCGGGATGAACAATGGAAATGGATATGATCAATACCAAATTTAGATGCGATAGGGCCGTGAAGGTCTTCAAGATGAGAACATCTATGTTAAAGTTGAGGTATAAAAACTAATGGTTTCAAATTTACGAAGATTATCCTATTCAAAATGCATGTAGTAGATGTGAAGAATTCTAAACCATCAAGGAAACCTAACAAGGGTTTTGATGCCTCAACAACTTCTAAAATGAGCTATTGTGATGAAAAGTGTGAGGCTCACGCCAAACACAATATATATATATATATATATATATATATATATATATTATATATATATATAGATATATATATATATATATATTATATATATATATATATATATTATAATATATATAGCATATCCTAGTCTTGGCATATATCACACTGTCCAACGCTACCACGAAAGTACCGCATATTATAGTAAACATTTGCAATCGTAAGTTGATGGATCCCGATAAACCAAGTCCTTATTTAGGTAATCATCTTTCTGATCACGTTCTACTGACTATTCACCTTGATCATTTGTTCTTACAAACTTATTGAGTACCTCTCATTTTATTTATTTCTCTAATTTATTTGATGTTTTGTCAATTGTAATAAGTTTCATCCAAATATTAATAAAATTGACATTATTTTATTCTTCTTTTTTATTTATTTATTCATCTTTATTTCTTTGATAAATACATTAGTTGTGATTACTGGTGAAAGAATAAGTCCTTAAATACAAGGCAAAAAGAATCCATTATAAATGACTCACCCCTACCCTTTCACAACTTGCCTAATTGTTTAGTACAACCGGTGGTTGGCTCGACAGTAGGATTTCCAAATCCGGTCTTACTTAGTCATTTCAGCACGAGGGTCACCAACGTTCAATCAAACATTGACTCGATCACAACTCTGGCATGCCCACACTTCCGCACATGTAACGTGCAGCCTTGTGTTTGATTAAATTACACGAACATACTCCATTGTAATGTTTGTGTGAAATCCATCCGTTTTGCCAGCAGACGTTAGGACATGAGCTAAAAAAAAAATGAGAACATGAGTTTAAAAATAAGGCAGATCCAAAACTCGTAAGTAGGCCACACGAGGAAAAATAGTGGGAATAAACATTCACTTTTTTACATTTGTAGGGCCACGAGAGTTTTGGATGAGTTTACTATTTTTGTGTTTTCAGCTCATCCTAGTGAGAATGACCTTATGAATTGTTTGGATCGCATATAAACATTAAAGTGGATCCCGGAGAGCTTTTAAATGTGAGCATTTCCCTCCCCACTTTTTCATGTGGCGTTGCCTCATTTTTGGGCTCATGTCCGGACATGAACTGGCAAAATGGAAGGATGGTGTGGATTTCACACAAACATTATGGTGAGGCTCACCTACTTGGAATTGTAAGAACTTGTTGTGATCAAGTCCCCAAATAACTCCCAAAATAAAAATTGAAGGTCTAGATCAGCTTTAAACTTATAAGTGTAACAAGGATGACCTTTCCTCATTCAAGGTTAAATGCTATGCATTTTCACTTGTCATGTTGTTCCATCTTTATAGCACCAAAAATCAGGCTGGTCCGCTCATTTGGTGGGCCACACCATCGGTATTAATGGGAACCAATGGTTTGACTCAAGATATAAGTTTGGTCTAGCTAATGGGTGGAAGAGGCTGATTTTTTTAAACCAACCATCTTCATGGTGAGGGCTACCATTTGCACAAGGTCGACTTGTCAAGTTCTTCATCCACAGTGAATATTGGTGATCCGCCATACAACATTCATCCATTACACTATTCTTCCATTACAACATTCTTCCATTGATAAAATTCATCTATTCATCGCATCCATAAAGTATTATAAGGTGGGGCATACATATAACAATATCTTCAAGAAAATAAAGTACATCGGCTATCAATGGCCGATATCTTAAAAGATACATTCCCACAATGTAGGAAACGACCATAAATGAGTAAGTGAAATTAGTTGGTTTGACTAAAGCCAATTAAGTTTAATTTATCCACGACACAAAAGACAAAGTATGGTGTCAAATAAAGCAAAAAGGTCGAAAATTGGCTTTCTTCATTAAAAAAATAAAATATGTATAGAAGATGGTCGGAAGATTACATACATAAAAGAAATGCATCTTAATTTGGCCAATTTTGCACTGACTCATATCGAAAGGTGCAATCAGCCATGGTTGCAGCAATCCTAGATAAATTCTCCCTCCACGAAATTGTTTCAACCTCTACTTATTCATAAATGGTAAGTATTATCTCACGGAGCTCTTGTCCCCTAATTAAGACTATTTCGACATCTTTTAAAGTTTTGGCCATTAATAGTGTTATGCATTGGGTTAATTGAAGCACAATTTTAACTTTATGAAGACGATCTTCGAGTTCTAGAAGATGACATTCTCTTCTGATTTGATGTCTCAATATGTTTTCGAGCCTAAAGAGCTATTCGACAGAGTGCTAGGCATTATGATAATCCGTGCAGAGGGCATCTATGATGGCTTGGTAGGCGTTATTGTCTTCTTACATTTGTCTAAGATGTTCCCACGAGCTTGATGAATATGAAGTCATCCTGTCATCAGAATGTAAAAGTGTCAGGATTCGCTTCAAGAATGACTTGAACTAGTCATAAAATGATGGTTGTTTCCTTCGCAAAAGTGTCTGTAATTTCAAGGAGTCGGAGTTCTTCGAGATGTGCAGCAATCTCTCTATCCTTTCCTGCACAGAAACAACAAATCTAACTCAAATATAGAAATCATGAAAGTAATGGCGCTACAAGCAGTATCAGAAGCCATAACAAAATAGATTAATTTCTGTAAGAAGATTAGAAAGCTGAAAAGATGGGATGAAGGAGGCTTGATGGTTAAAAAATAGATATAAGCAGAGCGACAGTTGCATGACGACAGTTTGCTTCTTGAGGTTGATGTTTTCATTCTTGAACGGATGTGTTTAGAAGACGAAGGGTTTCGGTTTGCAATGTATTTAATGCATGTGAATATCAACGATCCATAGTGTTATCAGCTATTCACAATGAGTATTGGCGATCCACAGTGAGTATCAGTAATCCACGGTGTACATCGAAGATCAAAGTGAATATCGGAGATACACGATGCACATCAGCGATTTAAAGTGAATAGTGGCGATCCACAGTGAATACAGTGCACATTAATGATCCATAGTGAATATCGATGATCCATGGTGCATATCGATGATCCACAATGAATATTGGAGATCCATACTATCTGCCCTTTAAAAATAAACCCACTATGAAAATGAGATCCACCTTCTATAGAGGGGCACCACCACAATCTCCTCCCTTTCACATACTCCTATTATTCATATCCAAGAAAAAAACCTTCTATATCGGAGGGGTGTGACTGAAAATCTTCAAAAAATCCTATTGAGAGACCACATATCGCTCTAATATTGACAATCCACGGTCAATATCAGGGAAAAATTTGATTAAGGCAACAAAATTTATCACCATGAATGCTGGAAATCAACGCCCATGCTTTTATATTTTGTTTTTTGAGGCATATGGGCTGATTTGGATTGATATGTAGTAGACTTCGAGTCACCACTAGCCAATTAGCTCAAAATTTCGCAGTTGACTAGAACCTGTAAAATTTGTAAAAGCCGGAGAATCAGGAGACTCTCTTACTTTAAGTTGACTCCTGATATGTGACTTGGGATTCCGAGTAAGGGACCTCATTTATAGAGAGGGAAGGTGTTAAACACCCCCTTGCCTATACAGGTGTAAGGTCTCTACTTCGTGTGGTAAGCTAATTTTATAGGCTAAGATGATAAGATGCAAAGTATTAAAATAGGACTAGGCATACTCAGATTTCTAATGTGGCAGGGTCCAAAATTCTGACAAGTCACAGAACATACATTCAGAGAATTTCTAAAAATGGGTTTAAGAAGATATGTGATGATTCTAAAATGC
Source organism: Magnolia officinalis (assembly GCA_021015155.1). Taxonomy (NCBI): domain Eukaryota; kingdom Viridiplantae; phylum Streptophyta; class Magnoliopsida; order Magnoliales; family Magnoliaceae; genus Magnolia; species Magnolia officinalis. Next base: position 5,604,570 of record JAJHSJ010000012.1, on the reverse strand, counting down.
TATATAAGAGGACTAGGATACCATAAGTTTCTGATGCGACAAGATCTGAAGTTCCAGCAAGTCATAGAGTATACATTTAATGGCAACTTAGAGAAACACGAGGGTTGAGAAGAGAAGTATGATGCGATTGACAAAGCGTAAATGTTAGTGATGATGGCATGATCTTTGACTGACACTTGGAGACTTACACTTGGATATGGCTTAGATAATGTATGTGCACCATGGTTTAGAATGATTGACCTAAGTAGGTTTAGGAGTCTATGGGAGGGTCGAAGGAGGTTAAATGGGGCTGAAAAAGGTGGAAACTTGAGAATTCAAGCACTCCCCCTCACTCTCACTTAGTTTCTCTCTCTCTCTCTCTCTCTCTCTCTCTCTCTCTCTCTCTCTCTCTCCTTCTCTTGGTGAGAGTTGCTTAATGTGATATGAAGAGAGGATGAGGGAATTTATAACCCCCTGAAATGGTTCTTTAGTAATTCTAAGAATTATGGAGGGTAAATGATGATGTGGCAGCCTAAGATTCGTGGGGGAAAGGAGATGCCACATGACACTTTCTTATGGGTTAATGGCATGTTAAAATGGTAAATAGTGAGAATTATGGGGGCAATAAGGTTTTCATTATAGTTGTCTCTCCAAGAGAGCAGCAGCTATAGCTTGAGGCATATTTTTCAAGCGGAGACAGTAATTGAATTATTGCTGGTGCGGCTTTGGTGGATCCCTGAATCCACCGAGGTGGGTGGATCTGGATTTAGGGTCCATCTTTTTGTATATGTCTCCCATCCATGACATAAATATGTTTTCACAGCTCATTTTAGGCATCATACAAAAACGAAAAAGATAGAAAACTCATGCAGAACACACCGCAAGAAATAGTGGTGATTGACCACTAAAAACTTCTTGTGGGCCACAAAATTTTTGGATGAAGATGATATGTATGTGGTCCATTCATCCATCTATTTTTGACCTTATCAACCAGTTAGATGGAAAATAAAAAGGGACATTAACATGCATATGCATATCTTTTGGTGCAATGATGGAGAAAAAACTACTTTTAAAATAATATCATCCATCTGCCTAAGCTTTTTAAAAATTGTCATCTATACGCCTAAATTGGCCTTGACAAACGGTCCCAAAACGGAAAGCAACGTTAACTTTATTTTGAATCAATTTTACCCCCTTGATTGTTGTGTAATCTACCATTTTATCCTTTATTACCCATTCTCTAAAGTTTCAACGATTGCCATCAATTTACCCACTTTTTCTTACATTGTGGTCCAACTGAGATTCCGATCAATGTCCTTTTTTGCTTCTTACCCTAAAATAATCTTAAGAAATGGATGGATGGATGGTGTTGATCAAGCAAATAAATCACGGTGGAGCCCACAAATACGACTCTGCTAGTTTTTATGCCTAGCTAAAAAATAACTTCAGGAAATGGATGGATGGTGTTGATCAAGTATATACATAGTGGGGCCCACGGATACAAATCTGTTTTTTTTTTTTTTTTTTTTTTTTTTTTTTTTTTTTTTTTTTTTTTTGCGCTTAGCCCTAAAATTATTATGTCCCGTAAAATTCCATGTTAAAATACTGATGTATACATGGGCGAGACTGTTAGGGAGCTGTATTGGTCCAACTTAATGTCCTAATTAGGCTAAAATTGATGAATTTAGGATAATTAAAGTCGAACATTGTTTTCACTAATCATTAATGAGTAACATTGCTAGCGTGGGTAGTCTCGATATTAACTAAGGCCCATGAGAAATTCTTGGAGTTAAGTTACCTAAAAAATGCCCCGATTAGCCAGATTAGGTCTAGACTACATGTTAGTGGTTCGCTAAACTCAAAATTATAGAATAGCATCCGTCTTGCTAGTGTTGATGTCAATCATGGATATTGAGCCGAGATAATGCTTAAGATCGCTCAACTTAGGCCTAAAAGCCAAGTGCATGGGATGTGCGAACAGCTTAGATGATATTTGAAATTTAAGTTAAATCAGCACCCTTCATTCTTTTTTGAAGTTGTAGATTTCAAACTATTGGATGATGACCCAATTTGGGGCACCAATCGAGATTTTTACCTTGCCCGCATCCGTATAGTTAGGGACTTGATCGATGCTTGGTGATCGTTGATCTGAGTTAGGGCCTTCCTGGTCAATCGACGCGCCTGATCATTAAACGGTTGTGTTCAAGCATAGATCGCTTAGAAGGATGCCTATCCCATGGTGTAAATTGACCCACACACATCCCATTGGGTCCTATTGGTAGAAACAACCTCCCTAAGGGTTAATATAACAAACAAAGGGCCATTGGGGTCATCTGTGTACAATCTGGCATTATAAATATCAATTCATTTCACAACCCCTCCCCTTATACAAATTTTGTGCCCTGACCCTAAAGTTGAGAAAAAATAGAAGGAAGAGAGGAGAAAGGGAGTGAGAGAGGTATCGATTAAAAGATATTGTTCTTCCTTCCTTCTATCATCGTCCATGCTACATCCGAAACCCTCATCGGAACTTTTCCAGTAATGATTGAAGGTAAGATCCGAGCCTTACTTCCGAACCCTATATCAAGTAGATTACGTTCTCCAAAATCCTCACATGACCTTTGTGATTGCTTAGGTCTTGGTGATTTCTTCCGAAACCCTAACCCTAGGAGCGCTAAGTTGGGGAAATCATCGCAAATGTACGAACCATTATTTGTAGGTTGCCGTTTATCGGCCCTTAAGGGTCCCAGTTAACGATTATTGATAATAAATGATGCAGTGCACGATAATATGTCTACGTTTTGATTTTTAATTACATGTCTTATTATAAATGCCTACATGTTCGATGAAATGCTTGAATGAAAATTTTGTTACATTTCGGGCTTATACTAAATTTCATTGTGATTTGTTGGATGAATAGTTAATTTTTAATTGATATTTAGAACTAGTTAAGATGTTGAGTTAGTCAGAAAATTACCAAACTAAGGGTGGCCCAAGTTAGGTCGGCAACCCTAGACTCATTCGATTGACACGGGTCGAACATGGACGACCAACGGTAACTAGACTATGCGGGATGCTTACACCCAATGTCGGTTGAGCTGGGGTTCCCCAATATCAATTAAATTAGTCTAATGGTTGACGAATCATATATGTTCACCATGTATAACTGCGATCGATTGAATCTAGGATACTTCATTTCCATTGAATGAGTCCAATGATAACTGTTAGCGATATGACCAACAAGACTCATGAGCTGAGCATGATGTTATGGGACACCGTATTTGTTTACGCTGGGGTAATGAGCCTCTTCGTAGTGACCTTTGAGCAAAGTTATTGACAACCTATCTATCGTATGCATTTGATCGAGAGTGACAAACCCAAACATATCAAGGGACACATGCTAGGAGCCGATGCGATTGTTTCAAGCCTAGTAATGCGGTTGAGACCAATGATAAAAATGAAGGTACTCTAGCTTCCCCAATATACTGGGCGAATAGGACTTAATAACTACTCGGCTAAACATACATATCCGCCACATTACATTAGATTAGGTTGTAACGATTTAGCGTTGTAATCGCATGATGATGGAGTGTTGGTATTCGCGAAATAAACGTTGAAGTCGCTTGTAAGGGAGTGCTGAATTGTAAGAGCATGCATCATGCCACAATCCTATTTTTGCATTTAACAAGAATACTTAGGAAGTATGTGTTTATATATATGCTTTATCATTACCTATGCTGATGGAGTTGATAATTAGAACTAATGAAACCACTGAGTTGATCACTTACTCCCACTTTGGGATAATGTTTTAAAACATTAACTAGACCATGTTGTAAATGCAGGGGTTACGAAGGAGGATGCGTGTATGGACCCAAAGGAGTTCTTGTACTTTCAACTGTCGACAGGCCGATGTAGCCAACTCTTCCGCTTGGCTAGAAGCGACAGATGTTTTAGCTTCGAGTGGACCTTACGCTGACACATTTTGTTTATATTTTGGAACTGTATATTAGACCCTAACTATGGACCCATACTCTAGATAGATACTCATTGCATGTTTAGTTGATTCACTTGCTTTAACTACATGCATCTATTTTAGAGTAAGATACACATCTCGAGCAGTTACATCATATTGAGGCCCATAGATACAACTACATGCATCTTGTACTTGCACGTTTAGCTTACTTCTACGATTGCTTGGGTATCAGGATAAACATCTCGAAAAATAACACTTATGCAAAGCATAAGTGACATTCGGAATATCGAAGATCGAGTATTTGATCGACTCCTGAAATTTAGGATGTTACAAAAATAATAAAAGGAAATAGATGAACAATTTTGATCAAGCAGTTACATCATATTGAGGCCCATAGATACAACTTTACTCTTTCACTAATCCTGACCGTCCAATATGTAGACCACCTCCTAGATGAATGAAAATGCCATTCATCTTACTGAATTTTATTTTAAAATTTTTGATTCCCATTAGTGGTTGAGATGTAGACAACACCATTAGACAATCATTTTCACAATTTTTCTTGTTAAATAAACAATACCCTTTATCTACGCATTTATGAACTTGCTTCGATTCCATAATCTACAATGTTAAACAAATAACACCCTTTACCATCCAAAAAACACATCACCAGGGAATATACAGGGACAACTAGAGCTGTACACGAACCGGGCTATCCCGGTTAACTCGCTCGATTCGGCCCGAAAAAGCTCAACTTGGCCCGACCCGGAACTGAGTTCAGTCCAGGACGGGCCATTTTCTTCAGCTCGAAACTGAGTTCAGGTCGAGTTCGAACAGGTCCCAGTTTGGCCTGACTCGGCCGTTTATATATATATATATATTCTTAAATCTTTACCCTAACCATTTGAGACAGAGAAGTGAGAACGCCGCCCGACCCTAAACCCTAAAACTCTCTCTCTCAATCTCTCTCTCTCCCTCTCTAATCTCTCTCTCTCTCATCCCTCTCATCTCTCCCTCTCTCTCTCTCTCAATCTCTCTCTCTTTCAATCTCTTGACTTCTGGAATAGTTCACCGCTCATCTTTGAAGTGACAGTGACTCATCCACCTCACAGGTATCATAGATTTACAGCAATCCAGGCCGTCCAAATCGTGGGTCCCTTTATAGATGGAGCAAAGTCCAAAAATCACATAAATTAGAAGGTCGTAACCATTTAAATTTGACGATTGAAACATTTTAACCATTCATTTGATAGCCGCTGACTGGATAGCCTAATAGTTTGACATGTTTCAAGTTATGCACTGTCCACAATGAGACGTATCACTTGAACGACCTAGATTCACCCAAATACAAAAAGGAATTATAATGTCCTGATTAGTTAGATTTTTTGTGGAGTCTATAGTTCAACTATCTAAACCGTTGATCGAGGGCCTTATAATGAGATGCGGATTACCTGTCAAAACCCTTCCTATGAAGTTGCTGTAAGGTCCAAAACTGGCTCGAACTCGGCCTGAACTCGCCTGATTGCTGACCGGGCCGAGTTCAGGCTGGACATGTTGGCCCGGTTACTGGGCCGGGCCGATGTAACATCCTGGATTTTCACTGTTTTGGGTTTTCCAAAAATCCTTGATTTTTTAAAAAAATTAATTAACTTATAATGTCACTTCATGACCATTAGCACTCAATGTTAGTTTATACAGGGGTGGTACCAGTAAAGAACCACACAAGTTCGATTAATTAGCCGTAGGAAGCCAACGAATCCACCCGGATCTTGGCTAATAGACTAAATGAACCCCGTTACTCTTGTAACCTAAAACCGATGGTTTAGAGTAATCATGACCAAATCTCGACTTTTACTAGTTCTAAATAGGTCACACTATGAACATAGTTAATCCAAATCCTAATCAGTTCCCACGAGAAATCTCACTACCAAATTTATTCCAAAAATGCCCCAATTTTCCAAACAAGCTCTAGACCGCTCATTGGTGGGCCACTAGTTCCAAAATTATAGAGTAATGTCCGTCTTACTGGGCTCGACGTCCATCGCGGGAGTCGGACCTGGGTAGTGTCCAGAACCGCTCAACTCGAGCCAAAGGACGAGTGCATGAGAAGTGCAAATACCCTAAAGAAAGGAGCTGAAACTTAAATGAATTGAGTCGTCCACTCTTATGCAAAGTTGAGAATTTCGGACCGTCGGTTTGCGATCAAACTTCACTCATGAAGTAAGGATATTTTGCTGCTCATATCTGTATAGCCGCGGTCCCGATCGACTATCGGTGACCGTTGAAGAGACTTTTAATTATATCTGTCGATCGACGCGTCCAAATGACGGGCCGATTATGTCTGTGCGTAGATCATCACCAGGGCCAACTATCCAACGGTGGGTGTCGACTCCTATACCCCATAGTGAGCCCTAAAGGCTAGAAAAACTCTCTCATAGGGTTAGTATAGTAAAAACCCAATACTTGGGGCCATTGGCACCAAATCTGGCATTATAAAAGGGCCTCATTTAGGGCACTCCTCTCCCCGTACGAATTTGCCCTAGAAGGGAAAGAGAGAAGAGAGAAAAGGGAGAAAGGGAGAAGAGAAAGAAAAGGAAGAAAGGAAGAAGAGAGGAAGGAAGAGTGAGGAAGGGAGAGGAAGTGGGTCATAGCTAAAGTGGGGCCCAAGGGAGTTCAATCTCGCAAGTCCTTACCTCTTCTTCAAGAAAACCTCCACCAAACCCACCCATGCTAAGAAGCGGATGTAAGAATGGTATATTTTTCCTTCAATAGAGCAACATAGTGTAGATTTCTAAGCATTAATGTTATCTTTCTTATTTTTGATTTAGAAAATGGTGGTTTACCCAAATCCCCAAACCCTAAGATCTCAAAGAATGAAAATCTCCTCTTAAGGTACAGACTATTGTTCTTAGGTGGCCTAGCATCAATTTTAATATGAATCTAATGATTTTGTTTGTTGGATGATGTAGTTGGGTAATCTAGCAAAACCTAGACAAGACCTTACACTTTAGATCCCCCAAATTAATGTGGAATGATGATGGAATGTTTGTTGTTTCTCAAACATGATTGGGTATGTTAATGATGATTGCTTGAACATTCCTTGCTCGATTCATGTATGATGTTTTCCCATAACATGTTTGATGCACTAATCTTTGTGCATATTTTGGTGTTAGGAGATATATGAAATGCTTGCATTCCACACTAACCCACATAATACTTGAACCTTTATTTCATGATATTGTTAGTATTTGCCTTATAAAAATCTGGATTCTATGATGGGAAGCATGAATGCATGCTATTACCTATACTAGTTGATAACCCATGTTAGTCGGCATGCTACACATTACCACCGAACCCTTGAGTTGGTCAGGAATACGAGAAGAGTGAAGGTGGTCCCGTTGGTAGGACTATCCTGAGGTTAAACCCATGAATTCGGACGGATGCGAGTGGGCGACAGTAGTTTGACTACATGGGTCGCTTGTACCCGATGTCGTCTGTCACGTGCTTGCCTGAACTCATGCGATCTAGGTTATTTACCGACCAACCTTGATTTTTACCCCTTGTTTGCTCACATATGTATGAAACCTGGAACACCCTATAACCATTGTAGCCCATCGATAACCAGATTGAAAACGATCCACCGCCTCGTGAGCCGGACATGGTGGAATGGGACACTATGTCCGAGCTGTCGGCCTACGCTGGGGTGACGCGCCTCCCCGTAGTGACCGCGAGCGATCCTTTTTTCTCAGCGCTCCCCATGTGCTGGAAGTTTTGGCCTCACACGTTCGGGGGCCTTGGCCTCACACGTTCGGGGGCCTTGGCCTCACAACTAGTTCAGGGTATTTGATACGTGGGGTGTATCATTTTCTCCAACCTGCTGGATGAACGGACTTAACTAAGAACTCGGCTAACATGATCACATTGCATCGCACTAGTTAGGGTGGCGACTCGGCAGTCGAGGTCGCTCTGAGGGAGTGTTGGTCATACGCGATCGTTAGATGTAGTCGCTCGAGGGAGTGTTGTGGTGAGGGTATGCATCATATCATCCATCATGCACACGCATTAATAAGATTTGTTAGGTGCTTATGAATGTATTGTCTTTCATTAAATCCATAACTTAATTGATGCCTGTTGTAACTTAAAACTAATAGCACTAACTGAGTTGATCACTCACTCCCACTCTGGGACGGTGTTTTAAAACACCAACCAGACTCTCCCATAGGTGTAGGTAACACAGAGTACGAGGAGCCTGGGGGCGCGAGTCTTGATGAGGAGAACGATTTGTCTTACTTTTCGCTGATGAGCAGTTCTCCATCTGCTTAGTTCACGAGATTTGGATCGCTGAGTTGTGGACTTAGTGCATCATTTTTTTTTGATATGTTATTTTTGTGATTTTATTGGGCAACGCCTTGTGCGACCCATTTATATTCTTTTGGACTGGTATATATCTGATTTCTTTCATTTCAGTATACTTGTTGTGATTGTGCTTCATGTTCTAAGAAATTCCATACTGCGCATTTAAACTCGATTAAACGCAAATTAACAAAAATCGGCTATAAGTGACACCCGGGAACTTGGGAGTCGAGTGTATGCACAACCCCCGATTTCCAGGGCGTTATAGCCGAGTTCGAGCTGGGTTTGGCTAGTGACTGGGCCGGGCCGGGTTGAGCCCAGTTCGACTCAATTCGGCCCGATATACACCCCTAGGGACAACCATCCAGTGAAATAGCCCACTTGATACTGTGGAAAGTGATGGGGATTTTCTCCTTGTCGCTTGACCGGTCGAGTGCCCTGCTCGACCGGTCGAGGGTGGTGCTCGACCAGTCGAGTGGTGATCGACTCAAAGTCCAGCGACCAATTGAGTTTATTCTTCCGTGCTGCTCGACCAGTCGAGGAGTTTGCTCGACAGGTCGAGGCTCCGCTCGACCAGTCAAGGTTACACAGATTCATATCCAGATTTTGTGCGGACTGCGTAAATTTGAGGCGGTTTTCGCCATAGTGCGAAAGGGAGTCGCTTAAACTATAAATAGGGATTCTTAGGGCTTTTCTAGGTAATGCAAGATGGTTTCCTAAAGCTTTACAAGGGTTTGTTAAAGGATTTAGGGCTATCAAAGGTGTGAGAGAGAGAGGAAAGAGAGAGAGGAAGCTTGTGGAATGGAGGTTATGCTCGTAGAGGTGATTTATTGTGCACTCAACATCTCAGCACTTTTATGTCCTCGTAATCGGTGAGATCTCTTCGTTTTTTTTTAATTCTCTTATTGTTTATCCACTCATGCGTGAGTGAAATTCTACTTCATAGTGGATTGTTGATCCGGACGAAGTCCCGTGGTTTTTACCTCTTTGAAGATTTTTCACGTAAAAATCTCATGTATCGTGTGGTTTGTACTTTGATTTATTTCATTGCTTTATTATCCCATAATTCCGGTGTTTTTGGGAGGCTAGATCCTAAGGTTTGTACAACAGCCCCTAACAGAAAGAACCAGAACATTCATCAGGTGGGCCCTACTGTTCACATGCCCTGGCAAAAAATCCATGCCATTCGACTCATGAAAATGGTCATTTTAAAACTAATATTTTATAATTTAGGCGGTTGGATGACATTATTTTAAAAGCTGGCATTTTTCTGTGGTTGCACCAGAAGGTAGGTACATGGATGTCAATGTCCCAAATAAAAATTCCGGTGGCCAGAATTTTTTATTTTCGCTGTGGCCCTGTTTCCTATGGCGTGGTACACCAAATATTTATACCTAAATAATTTTTATCATATGCCCTAAAATAAATTTCCAAAACGGATGGCGGCGTGGATGTACATCAAGGTGGACCACACAGCCAGGGATCCACCGAAGCCGCGCCCCCGTTTCCGCTCCTCGGAACGGCAGACATCACTCATCAGTCATCATCCAGCGGTGTCTCATGATGACCAAAATACCCTTCACCCGTATGGGAAGGATCGCTAAATACCTGAATGGCATTTTCGTATTTATATGGAAGACCAGGCGTATTTCTGTTTCGAATACGACAGATGGTCCGGGATTCCGGCCAGTAACTTCTCACCGTATCGTACCTAGTGGATGATGCTGTCAGGATCACGTGCTGGAAAGCACGAAATCTCGCTATCACGTGTTATGGCACGTGTAAAAGGAGACAAACTGCTCATTTACACGTGTATTACAGGTACAAGACAAAATACTTTATTATAATGATGATAACATTTTCTATGTAAAGCAGCATCCTTCAATTATAGAGGGCCCACATTCAACGGCAGAGATCTTCTCGAGAATAAAGAGATCGGAGATCACGATATCATGATAAGAAAGGCGTTTTAAATAATATCTGAAAATGTACCACACCGTGTCGGATACAGAAAGGAATTGGGTGGTGATCCCAACACCACCCATATAGTGGGCCCCACCTTGATGTATGTATTTTAAATCCACGCCGTCCATCCGTTTTTACAGCTCATTTAGGTTATGAGCCAAAAAATGAAGAAGACCCGAAGCTCAAGTGGACCATACCACAGAAAATAGTGGAAATCATGACATCCACCGTTGAAACCATCCTAGGGCCCATTTGTAATGTTTATTTGCCATCCAACCGGTTGATAAGTTCACACAAACGTGGATGAAGGGAAAACAAAAAGATCATCTGGACTCAAATCTTTTATGGCCCTCAAGGAGTTTTTAATGGTGAGTGTTCAATTATCACTGTTTCCTGTGGTGTGGTCCACTTTAGCTTTTGATCTGCTCGTTTTTTGTATCACGTCCTGCGATAATCTAACAAAACGGATAGACGGCGTAGATAAAACACAGACATCACTGTGGACCTGTGGTCGACGTTCATTCAATCATCACTGTTTCCATGGCTCGGTGCTTTGTGGGCCTAGCATGGTGTATGTGTTTCATCCATGCTGTCCATCTATTTTCCTAAATAATTTTATGGCATGAGACCAAAAATAAGGTATATCCCAATCTTAAGTGGACCATTAAAAACTTTTCGGTACCATCTTTCTTTTTCACCTTCATTTGATTCTATAGGTCCTTGGATGTCAAATAAACAGTACAGTAGGCCTTAAGAGTATTGTAATGGTGGATATCCAATCAATATTTTTTTTCGTGTGGTGTGGTCTACCTGAGATCCATATCCCTCTCAATTTTTGGATCAAGCCCTATAATGATCTTTAAAAATGGATGAACAGAATGGAAGAGATACATAACATGACTTATTAATAATTAATCACTATTATTTCTTATTTTTTGGTCGACTTACAATTCTACTGGAGGTTGAGTAGCGAGACTAGCTACTGAAGTGACGTCCCGTGAGCTCTAGCATAATGTATGTTTTGTATCCACAGTGTTCATCCATTTGGAGAGATCACATAAGACATGATCCAAAGAATGAATTAAATCCAAATCTGTAGTGGACTCCCCATAGAAAACAGTGAGGAGAGTGACGCCCACCATTAAATAGTTTTGAGGGCCACAAAAGTTTTGTATTTTCCCTTATTTCAGGTCTGAGTTAACAACACGTGAAGAGTTTGGATCTCTAGACATCACGGTGGACCTTAGGAAGGTTTCAGGTGTTACTCTCCCCTCTGTTTTCTGCACTGGGATCCACTAGAGACCGGCATCTGACTAGTTCTTTGGATCATGCCCTAAAGTGATCTCTTCAAATGGATGGATGGTGTATACAACATATAAATCATGATAAGCCTCACAGAACTTGGTGACATCACTTCAGTAGCGAGTCCCGCTACTCAACCTGCAAGTGGCTAATCCTGGTCTGAGGTGGGCCAGGGAGAAACTTAGCATATGGTCTGAGGTAGACCCACGTGGCAACTTAGCATATGTACATAATATTGGAGTGGTACATGAGGTGGGCCAGACAGTCGACTGAATAAGTGGCTATGCATGCATGTAAAACATGGACTGTTTAAAAAAGTTTCTCCCTGAGATCATATTCACGGTGGGGCGGCTGGAGTCTCCACATGTCTGAAAATGAGCATAAGTTTACCTTTAAAAACGTGCATCAAAAGGCAAAATGTTTTTTTAAAAAAACTAAAGTATGTCAATCCATACGTGTGAATGAACCATCGATCAAGGTGGGCCAACATGCCAATAGAAAATGATCAATATGAGCTGCAGGTCATGAATGATACTTACACAACAATCTACCATATCATTTACATTTTCTTAAAAAATTTGTTAGCTAAGAAAGAGATATGGATTCCAACCTATTTAAGTATCATTTCCAGGAAATTAAGAAATTTTTTTAAAAAATCAAGATAATGTGGTTGCACTTTGGTTTGATGAATTTTGTGCCATGTCATGGAGAGATCATGAAAATCTTAATGATATGTTGGGTTGCTTTCAAGACCGAACCTTTTGTCATGAGGCTTTCCTCCAGTCGCGACATAAGCACAATAATTATATCATACAATGTAATATATTATGTTATAGGAAGATCCGAGCCGACTACAATCGAAGGGATCGACGATCCGCTAGTCCGGGCGGAGGTCCGAGTCTCGGCACAATACTAGGAAGGCGGGTTAAGATGGGTGAAACTCTCATCCTTGACAGCTTTCTTCCTATGGGCAGTCGGTAGGGAAAACATTCTTGTACGACCAACTCCGAGCGGACGTCCCTATGATATCGAGAATGACTAGCTGCATTACTCACGAACGACCATCGACTCGGAGCGATGTTGTCGTCCTCGGCCTAGCTGAGCCGAGGAACATTCGAAGATAAAGGTTCCACGCGCTAAGTGTAGAAACTGCCACTTACGGATGTCCTATTATCTCGCCAGCAGATACGCGCGCCGTAACTCATGATCTGCGGATTCTGGGCAATATCTTCACGATCTGCAAATCCCACTGATCGTGCCGAGATTATCGAGAACGGATCAAGCGATGAAGAGGTATAAATATCACACCATTCCATGACAACAGGGACGCAATATCGGGCACTCTCTTTCCTCACTCCTCAACTTAGACCCAGATTTCAGCATCCTGACTTAGGCATCTGAGGGTCCCCCGGCCTAGCCAGGGTCTCCATTGCTCACGGTTTGTGCGCAGGTAACAAGGTTCGTCATCTACTCGGAATACGTGAATAGGGAAAGAGGGCTGACCGGATTTTGACCTCAACATATTATGTTGGGAGTGAACCTGCTCCGTATCACACTATGAGCTAACAACAAACTTGAATTAAATCCTAGATGTAAGAATTTTGGATTTAACATTATTGTCAATGCATGCATTTTGTGAAAGCATAATAATTCAAGATAGAACAATATAATAATGTATGGTAATTAAATTAAAAGTAAACAATTCACAAACACATGATATTTTACGTTAAAAACTTTTGGGAGAAATAACCTCAGTACAAAATGACAAAAATCTATTATAATTAAAACCTTAGAGTTGTACAAAATCATATTTTTCGATTACAGAATTGTTCAATCTCCCCTTGCGATGCACAACACTTGAAAAACTTTTTCCAAGTCCTTTCAAATGTTGGAAAACCCCTCCCTTGCAAAACTCTAACCCCTTCAAAGAAAACATCTATTATCTTTAAACCCTAATAAAAAGACCATACTTAAATACCCTATTTCACACAAAATCACAAAACTTGATGATGGTTCTACGTTTAACCAACAATCAACCGTGAACATCACAGCAAGTCATGGTTGACCATGAATTCTCATGGTCAAACATAAACCCTACAAAATGCAAAGTATCTGTAGAACATATTATATTTTAGATTATCATATATCAAATGGCACGATGCTTGAATTAAAGAATTGAAATATGAAAATTAGTGGCCCATTTAAGTCAACCACATAATGGAAAGATGAGCCAACTTATTTACCTCATTCGAAGCCAATTAATAGTTGGTGAATGTGGTTTTCATAAAGCATGTGAGCAGGTCCCCCCTTTCTCTTCTCTTCCTTCTCTATTACACCCGTCCATCTTTCTATATCTAAATAAGAAAGTTGGTGGAGTGCTAGCAATCCTTTACTTCACCATGTGGGTGGGTCCCGTTAACGGTTGCCCATCAACACGTGTCTAACAAAAAGCTTGTTTGAAAAGTTGTTCGGTAGAAAACATACTCAATGGGCCCATCCATAACAGTGGCACTTGGCCTAATAAAATCTCAACATGTTGGGTTATGTTTTCTTGTGTGAATGGATTACCCTTAATTGGATGCGAATTGTCTAATGACCCAACATGGTGAGATTTGATTGAGCCATGCGCAACATGGAATAGGTATTACTCAAGTAACGCATTAATAGGTGTTTCATTGACCTTGAGGCTCACCCCTTATGTATGTGTTATATATCCATGCCGGCAATCAATTTTTTCAACTCAAGTGGACAACACTACAAGAAGCAATGATCATTAAATGCCCTCTATTTATAATTTCTTCAGGCCCACTTTAATGTTTCTTCATCATCCAACCTATTGATGATCAGAAAATACAAATATCAACATGATCTGAAACTTCTGTCTCCCAAAAAGTTTCTAATGACAGGCATTCAATCCTTATTATGTGGTCCATTTGAGATTTAGATCCGCTTCATTTGGCCACCATGTCCTAAAACAAGTTGATGGACCGCATGGATATAAAACTCGCATTAATGTGAGCCCCACAGTCAGGACAACACTTACTAACGTGTTGCCTGGGTGACCACATAATCCACTCCCCACTAAAGACAATGTCTTTGATTGCGTCACGTGTCCCAGTCAAGCCTTTTCCTTTTGGAAGCGGATTGGCTGGTGTACCCTACATCAGCTATATAGCTACTGTATTGGTATCAACTAGTTATGTGGGTCAAATCATGAGGTCTATGTTAAATCCAAACCGTCCATCAATTTGGTGAGCTCGTCTTAAGGATTGAGCCGAAAAATAAGACATATATAAAGATCAACTGGACCACATTACCAAAAACAGTGGGGGATTAAACGTCTACCATTGAAACCCTTTTGGGGTCACGGAAGTTTCGGATCAATATGAAATTTGTTTTTCCTCTTTATCCATTTATTTTTTACCTTATTGCCAGATTGGATGAAAAATAAACGTTATGGTTGGCCCTACGAAATTTTTAACGGTGAAAATCATTATCCACGCTGCTATTTTTGGTGTGGTCCATTTGAGCTTTACATATGATTTTTTTTTTTTTAATGCTCTAAAATCATCTCGAAAAATGGATGAACGGTATGGATATAATAAATACATCATTGAGGGCCATGTAACTTTGATCTCATTTGAACCGTTCGTACAACTCAGAGCTGGAGGCGCGTCGGCGCTCGTCTTCGCATCGACACGTATCTACAACTGCTATATAGCTGGTGTGTGTACACCAGCCAATCCGCTTCCCTTCCTTTTTCTTATCAACGGTTAAAAATTAATATCCACCATATAAATTGGCCGTACGTTACCAACTTTGCAATCCATTGCGATGGACAGGACATTGATATTTCCTGAAAAAGAGAAGAAAAGAAAATGACACGTCACTGTAGCCATGGTAGGACGCGGATTGCGTCCTACCCCGCCCGGGCAGAAATCTGTTTGAGCAGGGCTCTGTGGGGCCCACCGTGATTTTAATTTTTTATCCACGCCGTTAATCGTTTTTAGAGTATCATTTTAAGGTACGGGCCAAAAATATAGACAGGAAAGTGTCTTATTTGGACCACAAATTTGGGATTGAACGTCCACCATTAAAAACTTCTTGGGAGCTGGAGAAGTTTCAGATCAAGCTGATATTTGTTTTTTAGCTTCATCCACGTCTACATGACCTTATGAATAGGTTTTATGGTAAAAAATCATCACGGTGTCTCTTAGAAAGGTATCAACGGTTAGTGTCATTATCACTGTAGCTTCCTTTCGTGTGGTCCACTGGAGCTGTGAACCTACTTAATTTTTTGGGTCATCATTTAAAATGATACTATAAAAACGATTAACGGCGTGGATAAAAAATAAAAATCACGATGGGCCCCACAGAGCCTTGCCCGGACGGATTAGTAGGACGCAATCCGCGTCCAGCCACTGTAATGGTCAGTGTCGGTGGCCCGTTAGGCGCATTGAGGGGCATCCAAGCAAGCACAGTGAATAATCTCGTTCTCCGCAATTTCTCGCTCGGAAATTTCTCGTGGGATTTTCAAAATTTAAGGTTTTCTCTGATATTATCTAGAAAATATCGGGCGAAAACAAAATGATTTAAATATTTATTCTTAATTATTAAATATTTATATGTTAGAAAAATTATATTTTTTAAGCAAATATCATGATAAAAACGTAGTATTTTCGTAATCTGCCGAGGCTTTGAAAATCTTGAAATAACATCGAGAAATGCCATCAAGTGTATTTATGACAATGTTATCTCGATATTTTCAAAATCTCATTCATTATGGTTACACTGCTCACAAGCGTCGTCCCATCCACCATACACGTGGCATTCATATCATCCGAATCTTGGGTCGTGCACAGATCAAAGCCAGACATTTGCACAGACAGTATGATCTAACCATCCCTCTAAATAAAGATTAGATGGTTGAGATTGTCCTGTTAGCTTGATTTTCAGTCCTAGCCCCATCTACGATGGACCAGGAAACCTAAAAAAGACTGTTTACATTTCAAAAATCAAGCCTAAGAAACAATTCTATTCATCAATTTTCTTCACCTTGTAGACAAAGATGCAGGGCTGACGACTGGCCCGGACCGTGTTGCTTTAGGCCTAGGTTTTGAGCTATTTGTGCGAGGCCTAATCAAAAATTTAAATTTGCTTGCCCGAGCTTATCCCATTGACAGTCTTATATAAGCTTGTTTGGGAGCTTATATATAAATGGAAAAAAGAATTGGAAGTAAATGGTAAAAAGTCAATGTAATCTTTTAAATTTGAAAAACATGTTAGTAAGGATACTTTAAATGATATGTATCTTGATATATGGGAGCCATCTCCGGTAGTTTCTAGAGGGAGTCTTCATTATTTGTGTTATTCATAGATGACTACTCTAGAAAAGTTTTAGTGTACTTTATGAAATACAAATTCAATGTTTTTACCACTTTCAAAATGTAGAAGGCGATGGTGAAAAAACAGTTAAGACGAAAGTTAAAAGTTTTAAGAATAAATAATAGATCAGATGAATTCACTTTAAAGGAATTTAACCAGTTTTGTTAAGATGAGAGAATTGTACGACACAACACAGTCAGGCATACAGCATATCAGAATAGTATAGTAGAATGAATGACCTTCCACTTTTTACTTCTCGGCCATCCTCTGACTTTGAATGACGTGTATTACGTACCCAACCAGTACCAGTTGTTACCTCCGCAGCACGTGCTCGAAAATATATTTGCAGATATTATGCATGCTATATATTTCTTGTGCAATGACATGTGTCCCTTCTTGATTAACTTTTCGAAGAATGATAAAAATAGGGTATAATAGTTGTATGGTGGATCACTTGTAGTCACTTTAGATCGTTGATATTTAACATGGATCGCAAATATTAAATGCGTAGATATTCACTATGGATCGCAGCTATTCACTATAGATCATTGATCCCACAAAAACAACCGTAACTCTCTCTCGTTAAATGTTTAATTTAGGTGATCTTACACTCGCTGGAAAGATAATTTGATGAAATTTTAAAGGGATTTAGAATAATCTTATTGGAAACTATTTGATTGTCCAAAAGTGAGCCTAAAGTTCATTCATTTGGACATCTCATTCAGCGATCTATATTATGATAAACTTTGTGCCCACTTTAGGATAATCGAATGATGTCCAAATGAGATGGTTGTAAGTCCATTTAGGGTCAGTTTGGGCGGTGGGATTAGAAGGGATTAGGTGGGATGGGATTCAAAAAATATAATTATTATCCATTGTCGGGATTGTCCCTTGTTTCCATGGGATAAAATTAATGCCATGCTTTGTTGATAATACGGTGGTACAATGAATGGATATACCCACCATCATTTGAAATTATTGAGAACAACACACGTGTTATATCTAAATCGTTCATTTGTTTTGTAACCTCATTTTATGGCATGGGCTTAAAAATGAGGTAGTCCAAAACTTATGTAGCCCCAAATAAGTTTTAAATGGTAAGTATTCAATCCCCGTTGCTTTCTATGGTGGGGTCCACTTGAGCTTTAGATTTACCTGATTTTTTGGCCCATGCTGTAAAATAATCTCGATAAATGGGTGGACGGTGTGGATATAGCCCACACATCATGGTGGGACCTACACAACTTCCCAAACATTGAGTGAAATTGACAGGAGACCCAATGTAATTCCATTTAATGTAATTCCAAGCTTTTCCATTCTTCCCAAACATGGAGTGGAATTGGCACAGGACCAGATGAATCTCATCCCACCTAATCCCTTCTAATCCCACCGCCCAAACTGACCCTTAAAAGTTCATCAAATTATCTTTCCAATGAGTACAAGATCACTCAAATCGGACATATAATGAGGGAGTTATGACCATTTTCGTTGGATTACTAATATTCACTTTGGATTATCGATGTGCGTTTGGACCATATGGATCACCGATATTCACTGCGATAATATGTTGTAAACCTTTACAACTTCCGAACGTGTCTATTAAAATATGAAAGGATCGACATTGGAAGATGAAGGGGCTTTTCAAAAAGATTAGCGTTCTTCTTATATATATTTTCTAACCATCAAGCCTCATTAATCCCATTTGTTCAGCTTTTTAATCTTCTTGCATAAATTAATATTTCTGATATTGCTCGAAGGGCTATTACTTCTGCGATTTCTCTCTTTAAGTTAGATTTACTGATTTTGTTTTGTGGGAAGGGATGGAGGGATTACTGCACATCTCCAATAACTTTGACCCTTTGAAACTACATACACTATTGCATGGGAAACAACCATCGTTTTTTACGATTGGTTTGAGCTATTCTTGAAGAATTTTGCGAGGCTTGATACTATAACATTCTGACGACACAACAACTTCCTATTCATCAAGCTTGAAAAGAACAACTTAGACAAATGTAGGAAGACAATAACGTTGCCCAAGCCATCGTATATGCCCTTTGCAGGGATTATCGTAATGCCTTGTACATTGTCCAACATCTCTTTAGGCTTGTACTAGTATTGAAATGTTAAATCGGAAGAGAAGGTCATCTTGTATAATTGAAATATCATCTTCCTGAAGTCAGAATTCGACTTCGATCGGTCAGATGTGTAGCACTATTAAGAGCCAAAACTTTGGAAGATACTGAAATAGTCTTAATGACGGGACAAGAGCTCTTTGCGATAACACTTATCCTCTGTAAACATGAAGATGTTAGAACAGTTCCGTAGAGAGAGAATTTATGTAGGACTACTGCAACCTTAGTCGATTGCAACTATTGATATGAGTCAGTGCCAAATTGGCCAAATACAACTCATCCACATAAAAGGAATTTTAATCTCATATTATTAACCCAAGTTTGAAAATAAAATTTATCACAAATGGACCACATCAAATGAAACAATTCAAAATTAATGCACAACGTTGATATATATAGTTGAGAGCCACAAAGAGTTTTAAAAGAAAATGAAAGAAACCATTTTATGAGTTCACAATTATCCGATTAAAATGAACTCATCAAATCCATGAAGAGTCAGTATAATTCTTAATTTTAGTGAGGCCATACCTATTTTGAAAAAACATTTTCTCCTTTGGAGACAAAAGCCGGCTGTATGAGGAGCCCTAGGAGGGCCATTTTTGCTATGAGAAAAATGAGAGAGTGCCATCCAGATTTAAAAAAAGTTTGAAGACGTCGTACCCCGAGCCTATTGGCCCTAAAAACCCTTCTCCTTGATATTTTTCATTTCTCGTATTTCTATTTTTTTATAGAGACCGGCTGAGTTAATTTTAAAATGAGAATGGATCAGGTACATCATTGTGTACTCCAATCAGGTTTTTCCCAACACGACAGCTGTGCATGACATCCTTACAACGAAAAGGATAAGCCTATCATGAATATCACCTGGGATAAAAATTAGAGGTTTTTCTTTTCATCAGGTGGGCCACACCTACATATTGAGTTAGACTGTCGGTTGTCCATTGATTCCAATGTTGCCCCGAACTTAATAATCTGGCCCAAATGATTTTTGTAGCTCACGATCTTCCTATTGAGTCCTATCGATTACATGGTACGGATTTCCTAAAAATGTAGCACATAGGCAGGAATGAATGTGTAGGATCACAGGCCAGCGTACATTATTTGGAAGGAGGTAAGGTACATATGCATGCATGCACATTATTGTGGTTTCATCCAAGAATATCCTGCTAGTTTACAATCATTTTACGATAATCGTTGACTCACCCACTCTAAAATAGGCCTAGATCTATGTCAATCTAGACCATCTAAATCGTGGGACGCATCATGGGTGGACCCCAACTTAAAAATTCTTATGGATTAAATACTCGTTATCATCCAATTGGTCGATGTAGGATTCAACAAATAAAAACAGATGGTTAAGATTGTTGGATCAGTCTGATCTTTCGATCTGATCCATTGATGTTGGAGCACGTAGTTTGGAACGAGGATTAATAATCTGTTTCGGGCCATTAGATCATGCACCGCCAATACGTGTTGTATTGCTTGTATTGTACAATCCAAAAATGGTAGTGAAATAATATCACCAGTGTAACGTTTTCCTTGAGTTATAAAACCAAGTGCTTCCTCTCTTCCCTTCCAAGTGTGTGGTGTGGAGTATTGATAAGGTGGGCCCCACCCTTCAATTGCATTTGGTAAGCCATGGCTGATGGAATGCATGTGGTGATGCTTCCATGGCTGGCTTTTGGTCACATGATCCCATTCCTTCATCTCTCCATAGCCTTAGCCAAAGCTGGCATCCGAATCTCCTTCCTCACAACTCAAAAAAACATCCAAAGGCTACCCAAGATCCCACAACATCTAACGGCTCTGATCAATCTGGTGGAGCTTCCCTTGCCGAAGGTGGACGGCCTACCTGAAGGCGCTGAGGCCACTGTCGATATTCTCCACGGGAGTGACGAGTACTTGAAGAAGGCCTACGATCTCTCCTACCCTGCCTTCAAGAAATTCATTACCGAAGAATCGCCGGACTGGATAGTCCATGACGTCTTCCCCAGTTGGGTGGGCAATGTTGCAAGTGAATTCAACATCCCTCGTGTCTGCTTCTCTATTTATTCAGCTACCGTAATTGCATTCCTTGGGCCCGTCGCAGACGGCCTAAAGAAAATGTGGCCATCACCCGAGAGCCTGGCATCTCCGCCTGAGTGGTTTGAATTCGAGTCGTCCGTTGCCTTTCCGACCCATGAGACCGATGGCTTCTACCGTGGGTTTTTCAGCCCAGATACATCGGGCTTCTCGAGTATAGATCGTTTAGCACTAGCACTCCATGGGTGTTCGGCAATGGCAATTCGGAGTTGCAATGAGTTCCAAGAGGAGTACTTGGGCTTACTCAAGAAATTAAGCAAGAGACCGGTCATTCCAGTCGGATTACTTCCACCAACGCCATTAGAGAAGAGAGAAACAACCGACCCCAAGTGGGTCAACACACTCAAATGGCTCGATGAACAGCCCAACAGATCAGTGGTGTTTGTTTGCTTTGGAAGTGAATGTAAACTAACCAGAGATCAAGTGTACGAGATTGCCTTTGGCCTTCGACTCTCAAATTTGCCATTTCTATGGGCCATCAGGACTCCCGTATGGGCAACCAACAACATCGATACCCTTCCGCCAGGATTCGAGAGCCAGATCGGCAGTCATGGGATCGTCTATATGGGTTGGGTCCCTCAGTTGGAGATTCTAGCCCACCCTTCTATCGGCGGATCTTTGTTTCACTCCGGGTGGGCGTCTATCATCGAGACCGTCCATTATGGGCATGCTCTCATCGTATTGCCGCTTGCGAACGTCCATTCATTGGATGCGAGGATGTTGGTGGACAAGGGTCTGGCTATAAAAGTTGAGATAAATAAGGATGGGTCATTCCACAGGGATGCAGTCGCTCGGTCACTGAGGCTGGCCATGATCGAAGAAGAAGGTGAAAGTTTTAGGATTAAATCGATGGAAATGAAGGCCATTTTCAGTGATCAGACACTACATGAAAATTACGTGACTGAATTTATTAAGTTCCTCGAAAGCTCTAAGTTAAAGCGGGCAACTGATCTGAAATAAAATGTAAGATGTAGTAGCTGTTAGGATTTGCTTTCATTTGATATAAGTACTTTCCCATTGAATGTGAACTTCGTTCGTGTAGGATCATGGTTGCTTTAATTAATCCAGCCGTTGATCTTATGGTCTCATCATTGATGAATGATGAGAGCTGCTGTTGGCTTTTTTTTTTTTCCCATCAAATGTGGATACTTCCAATTTCTCTTTTTAGCTATTTATATGCATGTGATGTAAGAATTCTATAATGTGGGTCTTATTGATCAACAGTCAGGAATGTCTTGAGTGTTGGATAGTGTGGTTAGGTGTACCAATAGACCCACTAAGTTGTGATGTATCTAAAATCGTGTAAGGAGTGGTGTGCTACAACTGTGATACTTATAAGGATTACCAAATTCGTGTGGAGCCTTAAATAGAGGAGTAGTTTTGATGGGTTTTAAACTCCTATAGCCTTAAGCAAAAATCCCATCGGATCTTCTCTAAGGGTATAAGTAAAGTAAGACTGCGGCATTCGACTTACAACAATGTTGTCTCAATAAGGTATGTCCTATAATTCTTCAAA
This sequence comes from Magnolia officinalis, assembly GCA_021015155.1. Lineage (NCBI taxonomy): Eukaryota > Viridiplantae > Streptophyta > Magnoliopsida > Magnoliales > Magnoliaceae > Magnolia > Magnolia officinalis. The sequence goes on along the minus strand of JAJHSJ010000012.1, from coordinate 5,581,880 downwards.
TCTCCATATCCGATGCACAGCATGCATGGTCCTTAGAATTCCGCATAATAATTACATATGCCAATTGGAAGGTTAAGAGTAGTCTGATTGTGAAGATTCTTTGAGTATGGTCCACTCACAATGGGGGAGAAGCTCGATGTCTCAGGCCCGCCAATTCATTGTTTACTATGGCGCAGTCCACCTGAGAATTGGATCTGCTTCATTTAGGGGATCATGCCCTAAAGTGACCAACCAAAAGGCCGGGCCGCACCTAATCCGCTCCCGTTTAAATTGGCGTCCCTGATTTGTGTAATATTACCCTGTAAATTCAGGATTATCGGTCGACCATGAATTCTCATAATCAACCATAAACCCTGCAAAATGCAAAGCATCTGTAGAACATATTATATTTTAGATTATCATATATCGAATGGCATGTGAAAATTGGTAGCCCATTTAAGTCAACCACATAATGAAAAGATGAGCCAATTTATTTACCTCATTTGAAGCCAATTAATAGTTGGTGAATGTGGTTTTCATAAAGCATGTGAGCAGGGTCCCCCTTTTCTCTTCTCTTCCTCCTCTATTACACCCGTCCATCTTTCTATATCTAAATAGGAAAGTTGGTGGAGTGCTAGCAATCCTTTACTCTACCACGTGGGTGGGTCCCATTAACGGTTGCCCATCAACACGTGTCTAACAAAAAGCTTGTTTGAAAAGTTGTTCGGTAGAGAACATACTCAATGGGCCCATCCATAATAGTGGCACCAGGCCTAATAAAATCTCAACATGTTGGGTTATGTTTTCTTGTGTGAATAGATTACCCTTAATTGGATGCGGATTTTCTAATGACCCAACATGGTTAGATTTGATTGAGTCATGCGCCGCATGGAATAAGTATTACTCAAGTAATGCATTAATAAGTGTTTCCTTGACCCTTGCGGCTCACCTTGATGTCTGTGTTATATATCTATGTGGCAAATCAATTTTTTCAACTCAAGTGAACAACACTACAGTAAGCAATGATCATTAAATGCCCTCTATTGAAAATTTCTTCAAGCCCACTTTAATGTTTCTTTATTATCCAACCAATTGATGAACAGAAAATACAAATATCAATTTGATGTGAAACTACTCTGTCTCCCAAAACGTTTCTAATGACAGGCATTCAATCCTTATTATGTGGTCCATTTGAGATTTAGATCTGCTTCATTTGGCCACGCCATGTCCTAAAATAAGTTGATGGACCGCATGGATATATAACTCACATTAATGTGGGTCCCATAGTCAGGACAACACCTACTAACGTGTTACCTGGGTGAGCACCTAATCCACTCCCCACTAAAGACAATGTCTTTGATTGCGTCACGTGTCCCAATCAAGCCTCTTCCTCTTGGAAGCCGATTGGCTGGTGTACCCTACACCAGCTATATAGCTGCTGGATTGACGTCAGCTAACTCTGTGGGTCAAACCATGAGGTCTATGTTAAATCCAAACCGTCCATCAATTTGGCGAGTTCGTCTTAAGGATAAGACATATATAAAGATTAACTGGATCACACTACCAAAAACAGTGGGGGATTGAACGTCTACCATTGAAACCCATTTGGGGATTACAGAAGTTTGGGATCAATATGAAATTTGTTTTTCCTCTTCATCAATTTATTTTTAACCTTATTGCCAGATTGGATGGAAAATAAACTTATTGGTGGGCTCTACAAAATTTCTAACAGTGAAGATCATTATCCTCGCTGCTATTTTTGGTGTGGTCCATTTGAGCTTTAGATATGATTCATTTTTTTCTATGATCTAAAATCATCTCGAAAAATGGATGAACGGTATCGATATAATAAATACACCATTGAGGGCCATGTAACTTTGATCTCATTTGAACCGTTCGTACAACTCAGAGCTCGAGGCGTGTCGGCGCTCGTCTTCACATCGACACGTATCTACAGCAGCTATATAGCTGTTGTGTGGTACACCAGCCAATCCGCTTCCCTTCCTTTTTCTTATCAACGGTTAAAAATTAATATCCACCAGATAAATTGGCCGTACGTCACCAACTTTGCAATCCGTTGCGATGGACAGGACATTGATATTTCCTGAAAAAGAGAAGAAAAGAAAATGACACGTCACTGTAGCCATTGTAATGGTCAGTGTCGGTGGCCCGTTAGGCGCATTGAGGGGCATCCAAGCAAGCACAGTGAACAATCTCGTTCTCCGCAATTTCTCGCTCGGAAATTTCTCGTGGGATTTTCAAAATTTAAGGTTTTCTCGGATATTATCTAAAAAATATCGGCAAAAACAAAATGATTTAAATATTTATTCTTAATTATTAAATATTTATATGTTAGAAAAATTATATTTTTTAAGCAAATATCATCATAAAAATGTAATATTTTCGTAACCTGCTGAGGCTTTGAAAATCTTGAAATAACATCGAGAAATGTCATCAAGTGTATTAATCACAATGTTATCTCGATATTTTCAAAATCTCAGCTATTATGGTTACACTGCTCGCAAGCATGGTCCCATCCACCGTACACGTGGCATTCATATGATCCGGATCTTAGGTCGTGCACGGATCAAAGCCAGACATTTGCACAGACAGTATGATCTAACCATCCATCTAAATAAAGATTAGATGGTTGAGATTGTCCTGTTAGCTTGATTTTCAGTCCTAGCCCCATCTATGATGGCCTAGGAAACCTACAAAAGACTGTTTACATTTCAAAAATCAAGCCTAAGAAACAATTCTATCCATCAATTTTCTTCACCTTGTAGACAAAGATGTAGGGCTGTCGATTGGCCCGGACCAAGTTGCCTTAGGCCTAAGTTTTGAGCTATTTGAGCGAGGCCTAATCAAAATTTTAATTTTGCATGCTTGAGCTTATTTCATTGACAACCCTATATAAGCTTGATTGGGAGCTTATATATAAATAGAAAATGGAATTGGAAGTAAATGAATTAAGAGTAAATGGTAAAACGTCAATGTTATCTTTTAAATTTGAAAAGCATGTTAGTAAGGGTACTTTGAATTATATGTATTCTGATATATGGGGGCCATCTCTAGTAGTTTCTAAAGTGGGTTTTCATTATTTATATTATTCATAGATGAGTACTCTAGAAAAGTTTTGGTGTACTTTATGAAATACAAATTCAATGTTTTTACCACTTTCAAAATGTGGAAGGCAATGGTGAAAAAACAGTTAAGACGAAAGTTAAAAGTTTTAAGAACAAATAATAGAAATGAATTCACTTTAAAGGAATTTAACCAGTTTTGTAAAGATGAAGGAATTGTATGACATGACACAGTCAAGCATATAACATATCAGAATAGTATAATAGAATGAATGACCTTTCATTTTTCACTTATCGACTATGCTCTATCTTTGAATGACGTGTATTATCCAACCAGTGCCAGTTGTTACCTCCGTAGCACATGCTCGAAAATATCTCTGCAAATCTTATGCATGCAATAATTTCTTGTGCAATGACATGTGTCCCTTCTTGATTAACTTTTCCAAGAATGACAAAAATAAGGTATAATAGTTGTATGGTGGATCACTCGTAATCACTTTGGATCGCTAATATTTAATGTGGATCACAGATATTAAATGTGTAGTTATTCACTATGGATCATCGATCCCACGAAAACAAACATAACTCTCTCGTTAGATGTTCGATTTGGATAATTTTATACTCGTTGGAAAGATAATTTGAAAAACTTTTAAAGGGCTTTAGAATCATCTTATTAGAAACTATTTGATTGCCCAAAAGTGAGCTAAAAATTCAATCATTTGAACGTCTCATTCAGGAATCGATATTATGAAAAAATTTGGGCTCACTTTTGGATAATCAAATGATGTCCAAATGAGATAATTGCAAGTTCATTTTAAAGTTCATCAAATTATCTTTCCAATGAGTACAAGATCATCCAAATCAGACATGTAATGAGGGAGTTATGGTCATTTTCGTGGGATTATCAATATTCACTTTGGATCACCGATGTGCATTTAGACCATATGGATCACCGATATTCACTGTGAAAATATGTTGTAAACCATTATAACTTCCGAACGTGTCTGTTAAAATATAAAAAGATCAACATCGGAAGATGTAGACACCTAACCTAGGCTAACATCTTGAAAAGGCAAGGACAATCTGAACCATGATCAATAACCCAAACCCTAAGCCCTAATCAAAACCTTAATCAGAACCCAAAACCCTAATCCGAACCCAAAGCCCTAACATGAACTGTAACGTCCTGGATTTTCACTGTTTTGGATTTCCAAAAAAAAAATACTTAATTTTTTAAAAAATGTAATTGACTTATATTATTACTTTCTGATCATTGACACTCAATGCTAGTTCATACACGGGTGATACCAGTAAAGAACCGCATAAGTTCGGTTAATCAACCGTAGGAAGCCCGCGAATTCGCTGATCACTTGAACATCAAGTTTAACCCCATGATTTACACACGTAGGGCCCAAATCTAATCGACCCATCACTAACCAATCAAGAAAATCATAACTAAACTAAACATCTAACCGAAGACGAGTCAGATAAGGCCTGACTCTTGGCTAATAGACCAAATCAACCCCATTACTATTTTAGCATAAAACCGACAGTTTAGAGTAATCATGACCAAATCTCCACTTCCACTAGTTATAAATAGGCCACCCTATAAACATAGTTAATCCAAACCCTGATCATTACCCACGAGAAATCTCAATACCTAATTCATTCCAGAAATGCCCTGATTTTCTAAACAAGCTCTATACTGCTCGTTGGTGGGCCACCAGTTCCAAAACTATAGAATAATATCTGTCTTACTAGGTTTGGCGTCGATTGCGGGAGTCGGACCTGGGTACTGCCCTGAACCGCTCAACTTGAGCCAAAGGACGAGTGCATGAAAAGTGCGAATACCCTAAAGAAAGGAGCTAGAACTTAAGTGAATTGGGTCATCCACTCTTATGCAAAGTTGAGGATTTCGGACGTCGGTTTACGACTAAACTTCACACGTGGAGTGAGGATATTTCCCTACTCATATCCGTATAGCCGCAGCCCCGATCGTCGACCATCGGCGACCGTTGAACAGACTTCTCATCATATCTATTGATCAGAGCATTCAAATGGTGGGCCAATCATATCCATATGTAGATCATCATTAGGGTTAACTATCCTACGGTATATATTGACTTGTACACCCCATAGTGGGCCCTAGGGGCTAGAAAAATCCTCCCATAGGGTTAGTATAGTAAAAACCCAACACTTGGGGCCATTGACACCAAATCTGGCATTATAAAATGGCCTCATTTGGGGTACCCCTCTTCCCATACGATTTTCCATCTTCAAAGGGGAGAAAGAGAGAAAGAGAGAGAGAGAGAGTAAAGAGAGAAGAGAGAGAGTAAGGAGAGAAAGTGAGAGTGAAGGAGAGCAAGGGTGGACCATAGATTAAGGTGGGCCTAAGGGAACTCAATCTTTCAACTCCCTATCCCTTCTCCAAAGGAAAACCCTACACCATAACCACACGAATCGTTCCGTTGATCGTCTAGGTAAGATCTCTCATCTTTTTTCTTAAAACCCTTGTGTTGAGAAGGGATTGACATGGATTTCTAACATGCAAATGTGTGCTTTAGGGATTCCTGCCGATCGACCCCAAATCCACCCTCCTAAGTCGTTTCCAAGATCTCAACGATCCATAGGTGCAGACTATTATTCTTAGGTAGCCTAGCACCAATTTTAGTATGAATCTAACGATTATGATTGCTTAGATGATGAATTTGAAGAATCTAGAGAAAACCTAAGTTAGACCTTACGTTGTAGATCCTCTCAACTAATATGAATTGATTATGGTATGTTTGTTATTCCTCAACATGTTTGGCGTGGGTTTGATGAATGCATGTTCGTTATTGCTTGATTTTTGTTGGTGATCCCTTATAGCTTGTATGTTACTCTAATCCTTGTTGTATGTATGTGCTTGCTTAAGTCCCCAATGTATGTTATGCTAGTATTAGTCCTTATTGCATGTTCATGCTATGAATCATTTATTGATCTTGATCTCCTTGCTAACCTACATGACACGCATGCACGTTTATCTCGTAATATTTTTAGTGTTTGCACTTATAGGAAAACTTGAATTTTTATGTTTAGGAAATATGAATGCATGACATCATTTGTGTTGGATGTTAAATTTGGAATCGTTGAAGTGTTATGGAATACTATCAAACCCTAGCTTGGTCAGACTAAGGTGAGAGAAGGTGGCCCCATTGGTAGGGTTGCCTTGAGGCTAGGCCGATGGTTCTGGGCGAGTGCAGATGGGCGATAACAGTTAGACTACATGGGTCGTTTGTACCCAATGTCGTTCGTCTTATACACGCCTGGACTCGAAAGGCCTAGTCCGTGTACAGACCAATCATGCTTGTTAAGAATGTTTACCCACGCCTGTATGCAACCTGGCACACCCTTCAACCATTGAAGCCAGTTGACAACCATTTGAAATCGATCCACCGACTCGTGAGCCGGACATGGTGGAATGGGACACTTTGGTCGAGCTGTCGGCCTACACTAGGGTGACGCACCTCCCCGTAGTGACCGCGAGCGATCCCTTTCTCTTGGCACTCCCCATATGCTTGAAGTCGAGGATGAGGAACCCAATGGGATCACGGATCGCGGGGTCTTGGCCTCGCAACCAGTTAAGGGCATTGATATGTGGGGTGTATCAGATTCCCCAACTTGTTGTACGAATGAACTTAACTAAGAACTTGGCTAACACGATCGCATTGCATCGCACTAATTAGGGTGGCGACTCGGCAGTCGAGGTCACTCTGAGGGAGTGTTGACCATACGCGATCGTTAGATGGAGTCGCTCGAGGGAGTGTTGTGGCGAGGGCATGCATCATATCATCTATCATGCACATGCATTAATAAGAATAGTTAGTTGTTTATGAATGAATGATTTTCATTAAATTCATATTATAACTGATGCTTGTTACAACTTAAGACTAATAGCACCAACTGAGTTGATCACTAACTCCCATTCTGGGACGGTGTTTTAAAACACCAACCAGACTCTTTGATAGCTGCAGGTAGCGATGAGTTCGAGGAGCCTGACGGCACGAGTCTTGACGAGGAGGATGAGTTGTCTTACTTCCAGCTGATGAGCGGCTCTCCATTGACTTGATAGGCAGGATTTGGATCGCTGAGCAGTGGGCTCAGCTCTATTCTTCTCGGACATATCATTCTTTTTGTGGTTTTGTTGGATAACGTCTTGTGCGACCCATTTATATTTTTGGACCTGTATATATACTAGATCTCTTTCATTTCAATAGACTTGTGTGGTTGTGCTTCATGTTCCAGAAAATTTCAGGCTGCGCATTTTAACCTGATTAAATTTATATTAATGAAAACCGGTTATAAGTGACACTTGAGAACTCGGGAGTTGAGTGTATGCACGACCCCCAATTTTCAGGGCGTTACACAAACCCAAAATCCCACAACATAAACCATTAGAGTCGGATCAATATGAAAACCCACTTATTCGAACCCAAAAGCCGGAAAGAAGACTATTGGACGAACCAGTGCACTAAACGAAGACCACACGCTCGAGCCCGGCCCGTGAGGTAGTTTGACTACCGTCGGTGGTACTCCAATTACCTCCGCTCACGAGGCACGTGTGTCCTCTGAGCAATAGCTGGCCCAACGTCCGAAAGTCAACTTTCTTTCAGAATTAACCCCCATCCGACCTTATTTACTGTATTACCAATCTCAAGAGCCAATGAGAGTGCGCCACGTGACGTCTCTCTCTCCTCAACCACTCATAACTTGACATATCAGCTTTTACCCCTTCTAAACTCCACATTTACCATAAGACCATTGGAGAACTGTTCTCATTTCAAGAAGAAGTCTCACTTTCTAAGTGAGAGAGAGAGGGAGGGAGAGAAGAAGAGAGTGAGAGAGAGCTCCCAAGCCTCCAAGATTAAATTTTTCTAGCCATCTCTTAGCCTCCTCATAACCTTCTCAATCTCAAGTCTAACCCGGATTGGTCATGGTTCAGTCCATGTTTTAGTCTATTCAAGTTTGAGCCAAAGATCCATTCATTTCACACTCAAGCATTCATCATGACATTTATTCCCTTCTCAACCCTCCTGCTCCTCTAGATTGCTAGTAAACGTATACTCTGTGACTTGCCGTACATCGGATCCTGTCACATCAGAAACTTCTAGTAATCTAGTACACTTTTCTTATCTCTTTGCATAAACATTATCACATCTGCCTTCTAGACATACCGTTGGACGTATGTTTTGTGGCTTGCCGAAATCTCGGATCTTGCCGCATCAGAAATCCACGTGTATGCCTAGTCCCATCTTGAACAAAGCATCTATCATCCCTTGAGATTATTTTTCCATACCAAGTAGAGACCGTACCTTTGTACGGGCAGAGAGGGTGCCTAACACATTCTCTCTTTGTAACCGAGGTCCCTTACCCGGAATCTCGAATCGTAGACCAGGAGTCAGTCTAAGGTAGGAGAATCTTCGGATTTCTCCAACCTTACATATTTCGCAGGTTCTAGCCGACTGTGGGATTCTGAGATTAATTGGCTAGTGGCGACTCCAACATCTACAAATCAGCCTACTAATTCCCACCTATCACACGCTAAAAAATCAAAAAATATTTAAATCCTCGTGGGCGCCGATTTCCAGTGTCCATAGAAGATGAAAGGGCTTTTCAAAAAGATTGGCGTTCTTCTTATATATGCTTTCTAACCATTCAGCCTTATTAATCCCATCTGTTCAACTTTTTAATCTTCTTGCATAATTTTTTTTTTTTTCTGTTAGCTTGTTAGTACAACCCACTGTCAGTTTACACTTCACTGTTAGCCACCCCCACTAGGGATTGATACTAAGCCCTCAATGTTGAAACGAGGTATCTTTCACTCAGTCTACCACTTGATTCTTGCATAAATTAATTTCTCTGATGTTGCTCGAAGGGCCATTACTTCCATGATTTCTCTCTTTAATTTAGATTTGCTGATTTTGTCTTGCTGGAAGGGATGAAAGGATTACTGCATATCTCCAATAACTCTGACCCTTTGAAACTACATAAACTATTTCATGGGAAACGACCATCGTTTTACGATTGGTTCGAGCCATTCTTGAAGAATTCTGCGAGGCTTAACACTTTTACATTTTGACGACACAACAACTTCATACTCATCAAACTTGTCAAGAACAACTTAGACAAATGTAGGAAGACAATAACATTGCCCAAGCCATCCAATATGCCGTCTGCAGGGATTATCGTAGTGCAATGTACATCAATCTCTAGGCTTGTACTAGTATTGAAACGTCATATTGGAAGAGAAGGTCATCTTGCAGAATTGAAATATCATTTTCCTAAAGTTAGAATTTGACTTCAATCAACCACATGCGTAGCATTATTAAGAGCAAAAACTTTGGAATATGTTGTAATAGATGGGATAAGAGCTCTTTGCAATAACACTTGCCCTCTATAAACATGAAAATTAGAGGGAGAATTTATATAGGACTACTGCAACCTTAGTCGACTACAACTCTCTATATGAGTCAGTGCAAAACTAGCCAAATCCAACTTATCCACATAAAAAGAGTTCTAATTTCATGTTATCAACTTAAGTTTAAAAGAAAAATATATCACAAATAGACCATAGGAGAAAATAATTTAGAATTAACGCACAATATTAATTATATAGTTGAGGGTCAAGTGTTAGTCTGATTCTTAATGGAAAAAGTTTGAGACAGTGACTTCGAGATTAAAAAGTTTGAAGACGTCGTACCCTGAGCAGGCCATAAATATCGATCCGGTACATCATTGAGTACTCCAATCAGGTTTTTCCCAACATAACGGCTGTGTATGACATCCTTACAACGAAAAAGATAAGTCTACCATGAAGATCACCTGGGATAAAAATTAGAGGTTGGTCCTTTCATCAGGTGGGCCACACGTATTATTCAGTTAGACTGTCGGTTGTCCATTGATTCCAATGTGCGAACTTAATAATCTGGCTTAAATGATTTTTACACCACACGATCTTCCTATTGAGTCCTATCGATTGCATGGTGTGGATTTCCTAAAAATGTAGCACGTGGGCAGGAATGAACGGGTAGGATCATAGGCCAGCGTACATTAGGCTGTACCTTATAAGTTCTCTTAAAAAATAAAATAGCCCTCCTCATCCAAAAGCATAATTCCTAAGTCGAAACCGAGGAATTGTTTAATGCACCCACCGAATATGATCACATGATGTACATCCAATCATGCAGGTTTTATAGCCTCAATCTACGCAAACTCAATCCGCACCGTCCAAATTGTCGGCTTTAATTATGGATGTTTTATAACGAAAATTTACACTAAAATCCAATTGAATCCTAACCATCCGCTTTCTGTCCATACAAAGATGGTTAAATGAAAAACAGTTAATGGTTCAGATTAAAGAAAAGAATATCCATTAATATGAATTTCGATCATATGATTTTGGATACAGTGGCCCACCGTTCCAATTATTTGGAAGGAGGTACATATGAATGCATACACGCATTTGGTTTCGTCAAAGAATATCCTGCCAGTTTACCACCATTTTACTATAATCGTTGACTCGCCCACTGTAAAATAGGCGTAGATCTTTGTCAATCTAGACCATCTAAATCGTGGGACGCATCATGGGTGGACCTCAACTTAAAAATTCTTATGGATTAAATACTCGTTATCATCCAATTGGTTGACGTAGGATTCAGAGAACAAAAACAGACGGTTAGGATTGTTGGATCAGTCTGATCTTTCGATCTGATCCATTGATAATGGAGCACGTAGTTTGGAACGAGGATTAATAATCTGTTTCGGGCCATTAGATCATGCACCGCCAATACGTGTTGTATTGTACAATCCAAAAATGGTAGTGAAATAATATCACCAGTGTAACCTTTCCTTTTTAAGCTATAAAACAAAGTGCTTCCTCTCTTCCCTTCCAAGTGTGTGGTGTGGACTGTGGAGTGTAGATAAGGTGGGGCCCACCCTTCAATTGCATTTGGTAAGCCATGGGTGATGGCATGCATGTGGTGATGCTTCCATGGCTGGCTTTTGGTCACATGATCCCATTCCTTCATCTCTCCATAGCCTTAGCCAAAGCTGGAATCCGAATCTCCTTCCTCACCACTCAAAAAAACATCCAAAGGCTACCCAAGATCCCACAACATCTAACGGCTCTGATCAATCTGGTGGAGCTTCCCTTGCCGAAGGTGGACGGCCTACCTGAAGGCGCCGAGGCCACTGTCGATATCCTCCAAGGAAGCGGCGAGTACTTAATTAATGAAGGCCTTCGACCTCTCCTACCCAGCCTTCAAGAAGTTCATTACCGAAGAATCGCCGGACTGGATAGTCCATGACTTCTTCCCCAGTTGGGTGGGCAATGTTGCAAGTGAATTCAACATCCCTCGTGTCTTCTTCTTTATTGGTTCAGCTAACGTGTTTGCATTCTTTGCGCCGATCGCAGACGGCCTAAAGAAAATATGGCCATCATCAGAGAGTCTGGCGTCCCCACCTGAGTGGTTTGAATTCGAGTCGTCCGTTGCCTTTTCGCCCCATGAGACCGCTGGTTTCTACCGTTGGTTTTCCATCCCAGATGCATCGGACTTCTCGGGTTTGGATCGTTTAGCGCTAGCACTCCAAGGATGCTCGACAATGGCAATTCGGAGTTGCAATGAGTTCCAAGAGGAGTACTTGGGCTTACTCAAGAAATTGCGCAAGAGACCGGTCATTCCAGTCGGATTACTTCCACCGACACCACCAAAGAAGAGAGAAACGACCGACCCCAAGTGGGCTAAAACACTCAAATGGCTCGATGAACAGCCCAACAGATCGGTGGTGTTCGTTTGCTTTGGAAGTGAATGTGAACCGAGCAGAGACCGAGTGTATGAGATTGCCCTTGGCCTTCAACTCTCCAATTTGTTGCCCAAACCTCAGAATAATTTCCTAAAATTCACCTTAACCTAGAATAGCCCTAAGGACCCCAATTTATAGTTTTGGCAACTTCCCTTTTTCGCATCCCAGTTGCGAAAGGACTTGCGACACGAAATCCGCGAAACTCCTTTCGCATCCCAGTTGCGAAAGGACTTGCGACACAAAATCCGCGCAACCTCGACTGGTCGTGGGCAGCCCCAGATGTGGCTCCACTTCTCAAAAATCTCCCACTTGGAGACACATCTCCATAAACCTTTGTCTTCTTCATTCGGAGTGCACCACCTCCCCGTCTTCAAGCCTGAAGACCAATCAAAGCTGAACAGAGCTTCAGCCTCTCCCTTGTGATCGCCTTGGTCAGCATATCCGAAGGATTCTCACTTGTATGAATCTTCTCCAGAGCAATCGATCCATCTTCCAGTAACGAACGTATGAAGTGATATCTGATGGCAATATACTTGGTCCTTGAATGAAAGACTGAATTCTTAGCCAAGTGTATTGCACTCTGACTGTCACTGTACAGCTTGCAATCTGCTTGCTTCTTACCCAACTCTTCCATAAAACCTTGCATCCACACCATCTCCTTGCATGCTTCTGTAGCCGCAACATATTCTGCTTCTGTCGTACTGATAGATACTATCTTTTGTAACTGAGAGATCCAACTGACTGCAGCACTACCCAGAGTAAAAACATAACTTGTAGTGCTTCTTCTGCTGTCGATATCTCCTGCCAAATCTGAATCCACGTAGCCTTGTAACTTGATTTCCGATCCATCATAACACAGCCCTACGTTCTTAATTAGTACCTACCAAGTACCTAAGGATCCACTTCACAGCTTCCCAATGTTCCTTCCCAGGGTTGTTCATGAACTGGTAACAACTCTCACTGCTTGAGCAATGTCTGGCCTCGTGCTCACTATAGCATACATGAGACTCCCATAGCTCACGCGTATAGGACTTTAGCCATGTAGTCCTGTTCCTCCCGCGTCTTTACACCTTGCTCCTTAGATAGCTTAAAGTGGTTGGCTAATGGAGTGCTAACCGGCTTAGCACCTCCCATATTGAATCGATCAAGTACCTTGACTATGTACTCTGCCTGTGACAAAACTAATTTCTTGTTTTCCCTGTCACGCTTTATTCTCATGCCTAGGATTTATTTTGCAGCTCCTAAATCCTTCATGGCAAATTCTCTAGATAATTGTCTTTTGAGATCTGAGATGTCCTTCATGCTTGAGCCAGCCACAAGCATATCATCAACGTACAGAAGAAGGATAATGTATGACGTATCAAACTTCTTCAAGTAATAATAGTGGTCTGCATGACATCTCCTAAAACTGTTTCTCGACATGAAACTATCGAACTTCTTGTACCACTGCCTCGGGGCCTGCTTCAGGCCATATAGACTCTTCTTCAGTCTGCACACCTTGTTCTCATTACCTGGTGCCACGTATCCTGTCGGCTGATGCATATATATCTCTTCTTCAAGGTCCCTGTAGACACTGAAAAAATCGGCGTCCACGTTGTTTGGTGAAAAATGTTGTTGTTGTTGTGGTGTTGGGGGTGACTAAGCTGACTTGTGATTGTTGGAGTCGCCACTAGCCGAATAATCTCAAAATCCCGCGGTCAGCTAGAACCACGGAATTCGTGAGGTTGGAGAAATCCGAAGACTCCCCTACCTTAGATTGACTCCTGGTCTGCGATCTGGGATTCCGGGTAAGGGACCTCGGTTACAAAGAGGGAAGGTGTTAGGCACCCTCTCTGCCCGTACAAATGTACGGTCTCAACTTAGTGTGGTAAAATAATCTCAAGGGATGATGATGATGCTACGGTCATGATGGGACTAGTAACACGTGAATTTCTGATGTAGCAAGATCCGAGATTTCGGCATGCTATAGAGCATACGTCCGACAATGTGTCTAGAGGGTAGATGTGATGATGCTTATGCAAAGAGATAAGAAAAGTGGACTAGATCACTAGAAATTTCTGATGTGACAGGGTCCGATGTACGGCAAGTCACAGAGCATACGTCCACTAGAGATCTAGAAAAAGCAGGGGGGTTGGGAAGGGAGTAGATGTCATGATGAATGCTTGTATGTAAATGGATCTTTGGCTTGACTCTTAATTAGGCTAGAATACTGGCTGAACCATGATCATTCTGGGCTAAACTTATGGGTTGGAAGGGGATGAGGTGAAGGCTGGGAGATGGCTGGAAAATTTGGGCTTGAAGGCTTGGGAGCTCCTTCCCTTCCTTCACTCTCTCTTCCCACTCTCTCTCTCTCTCTCCTCTCTCTCCTCTCTCTCTCTCCTCTCTTTCTCTCTCTTTTCTCTCACTCTTTCTTTCTCACTCTCTCCCTCCCTTGGTGGCTCTCATCCATATATGGTGAAAATGAAAGGGGAGAGGGCTATTTATAGCCCTTTGCAATGGTTTTTTGGTAAATAGAGGATAAGAGGAGGGCAAATGCTGATGTGGCATAGGGTGATTGGTGGAGAGGAGGGGGATGCCACATGGCATGTTCTCATTGGCTAAAGGGGCTGGTAAAACGGTAAATAGTGAGGATGGGGAGGGTAAATGTATAAAAAAGTTGACTTTGGACGCTGGGACAGCTGTTCCTTCCTTCCTTCCCTGCTCCGCCGCACGCGGCGGAATTCCGATTACCGCCGGCGTAATCCAATAGCCCGCCGGCGGTAGTCCGACTATCGCCCGGACCTGGTTGAGTCCGAAACTCGTGTGACTGGCTCTGTGCGCGTTTCCTGGAGGAAACGGTGATTTGGCTACCGCCGGCGGTAATCGGATTACCACCTCGTACGGTTTCCCTCGAAATTCATCTGGTGAGTCCTTTTTTGGGTCCTTAGAGTGAAACAAAGTTCGTTTTGGATATTTGGCTCAGAATGGCTTGAAATTGGCTCGATTGTTACCCGAAAGTGACTCAAGAAATGGATCGGTTCTGGACATGGTCTGGATTGAATGATGATTCATGATAGCTCAGGTTAAGATTAGGTTAGGTTTTAGGATATGATCATGGTTCTCGAATTATCTTAACAAAATCAAGATGTTAGCCTGGGTGGGGTGTCTACAGATGCCCCTCTTTGACCGAGGTTGCAAGCAACCGAAGGTCAAAGCAAGTGGACACCCCACCCTTCTAGTCAGAATGAAGGGTAGCGATTCAAATCTATTGCTTACCATTGTATCATTGTCAGTTGACTGTTTGGAAAAGGATGACTTGCACATACCACGAGGGTTGAGGAAAACGTTGTGATCGCCTCCTGCGCATTCGTCGCGGCTTTACGACGATCACCAATCACAACCCTTTCACATCAGATTGTTTACAGCATTGGAGGGTAAGTCTGAAAAGTAAGGGCCTCTGCGCATTTGTTGGCGGCTTTACGAGGATTCCCGTACTGTTAGGTCTGTTGTTCCTTTGCTATGTAATCACCCCAGGAGTGTTCATTCCATTTGATCGTCAAGTGGTTAGCTGCCCTGCGCGTTGGTGCGGCCTTACGGGAACTCACTACGCCAACTTGACTCGATCAAATTTTACGAACATTCCGGACTCGGTATGTGTAGGTGATCTGTTTGCCATGCAATCTGCTGAGTCTGACACTTTGGTTACAATGGATCGTCTTCACTTCGAGTTTGATTATTCTTTCCAGAGATAGATCCACTCATCTTACTAGCATCTGTACGACTGCCCAGTTATAGAGATCTGGCCAATTATACATATATCATGTATGGACTCGATCGTCCTTCGGGGAAACCGGAAGAGAACGGATCTTATTTAACTCTGTGCACTGTCCGCAACTGGAGAATATGGAAGATTCCTCAGTGTACTACTGCGCGACGCGTGCGTTTTTGAAAACTATCCTCTTTAGAGCTAGGCTCTTTGAGGATTTTATTTGAAACTATTTTTTTGATTTTTAAAAAATATCCGTTCGATCTCGCGGGTGGGCGTCGTCGTTCGGTTTTTATTTTTGCAAGTTAAGTAAACAGCCGCATTGCCTCCACTAATGAGTTGGTGGGGCTAACGGTTTTTATTTGAAAGTCAGATGGCCTCCACTAATAAATTATGGGGCTAATTTTTTATTTGTAAAAAGTCAGATGGCCTCCACTAATAAATTAATGGGGCTAATTTTTATTTTATTTATTTATTTTTTATTTTATTTATTTTTTTTTATTTTTTAATTTTGAGATTTTTGAAAATTTGGAGGTTTTGTGGACCTTTGAAGACTTTGGGATTTTTTAGAAAATTTTTCTTTGGAGGTTTTTTTGAAAATTTATTTTATTTTTTTTATTGTATTTATTTATTTTTTATTTATTTTATTTTTTATTTTTTTGTTGTTGTTTTTTTTTTTTTTTTGTTTTTTTTTTTTTTTTTTTTTTTTTTTTTTTTTTTTTTTTTTTTTTTGCTTTTGATTTTTTTTGTTGAGGATTTTGGATTTTTTTTTTTTTTTGATTTTTTTAACAAAAGTTTATTTTCAAAATTCTTTGGGGTCCTTTTCAAGAGTTTAGAAAGACTGAAATCTATTTTTTAAATTTTGGGACCCTTTTTGGAAATTCAGAGGGACTGAGTTTATTTTTAAGAATTTCTGGACATTTTGGAGGCTTTAGGGAATCATAGGTTTATTTTTGGAATTTTTGAAGACCTTTTTAAGCCTTTAGAAGAAACAGAAGTCTGTTTTCGAAATTTTTTGGCTTTATCCACCGGTCCAAAGGGAGGACCGATTGCAGGAGATGAGCATGGGGGACAGCACACTGCCCCATGTCAGATTGTCGGCGGCGGCAGTCGGACTGCCGCCGGCGGTAATCCGGCTACCGCCGGTCCGTCCGATGGACCGCTGGTCCGTTTCCTTTCGCTGGTCCGTTTGATGCGGCCTCCTCCCCATTTAGTCTGCTCGTCCGATCGTCCAGGGACGCATTTGTGGTCCCTGGAGCTTATTTTTTGATCCATTGCTCCTTTTTACTTTTGATTTCAGGTATTCTTGGCCGTTGGATCCTCTTTTTGGCGGGCCATCCTCTTGAGGAGATCTAGCACCCCCCCCCCCTTTTTTTTTGTTTTGGGAGGACCCTGATCAGGACTATTGATCAGTTCTGATGAAATTTAGACCATAGGATTTTGCATTATACATTTTTTTTTTTTTTTAATTTTTTTTTATTCAAGTTGCTGGCTGTACATATATTTTTTGTTTGTTTTGTTTTTTTTTTTTTTGTTTGTTTTTTTTATTTTCATTTGTTAGAGTGGGGTGTGATAAGAAAGGGGCCCCACTTTTTATTTGATCTAATTTTTTTTTTGTTTTATTTTCTTTTTTGGACGATCTGGACCGTTGGATGGGTGGATGGATGACTGATCTGGATGATGGATTTGGATCATGTATGGACGGATGGATGATGGATGATCTGGACCGTCAACTTGAATTATGCATGAATGAATGGATGACGGGTGTTTTGGTCCCTTAATCTGGATCATGTATGAACGGATGGATGATGTATGATCTAGACCATTGATCTGAATGGATGATGGATGGTTGATCTGGGCAATGGATAATCTGGACCATTAATCCGGATCATGATGGATTTGGATCATGTATGGGCGGATGGATGATGGATGATCTGGACCATTAATTTGGACCACATATGGACGGATGGATGATCTGGGCCATTGATTGAATGATCTGGATCATGCATGAATGGTGGATGGGTGGTCTGGATGAATGATCTAGACTATTGGATGAGTGATCTGGACCGTTGGATGGGTGGATGGATGACTGATCTGGATGATGGATTTGGATCATGTATGGACGGATGGATGATGGATGATCTGGACCATGTATGAATGATCTGGACCATGGATGGATGATCTTGGCCATGTATGATGATTTGGATGATCTGGATCATTGGATGAGATGATCTGGACCATGTATGGATGATCTAGACCGTTGGATGGATGATCTTGGCCATGTATGAATGATCTGGACCATGTATGAATGATCTGGACCATGGATGGATGATTTGGATGATCTGGATCATTGGATGAGATGATCTAAACCATGTATGGATGATCTAGATCATGAGATGGATGATCTGGACCATGGATGGATTTGCTGAAATGGCCCCTCCTTCCTTTTCTTTAGAATGGACCTTGATCTTTGGGCGGGCCTTTGATTTTAAAGTGGCAATGGCTTTGGAGAGGATTTAAGCCTTGGAATGGGTTATTTTGGAAAACGGGCTTTTGAAGGTGGGTTTGTAGACATGGGCCTCCGAGATGGGCTTTTCACCATGGACCCTCTCTTTTCTCCTTTTTTTTTTGGGCCTTTTAAGATTGTCCTTGAAAGTGGGCTTTTGAGATGCTCTTTTAAAGTATGGGCTTACCTGTAGGTTTTGCCTGTGCAGTATGCCTCGTCGAGGTAGGAACGATGCTGGTCCGTCTCAGCGTTCGACTGACCCATGTTTTGTGCCGCGGGAGGGTCGGCATCTTTCCGATGTAGCTCGGGAAGGTGGTGCGCCTGCGATCCTTAGAGGGCGTGGGGTCAGAAAGCATTGGCCTGACTGGTTTCACGACCCTCAGCCCTTGTTCTTCGAGGTTTTGGAGCGTACCCCTTTCGCTCATCTTTTCCGGGTTCGTCTAAGTAAGACGAACATGTCGCTCCTATCTGCTTTGACCGAGCGATGGCACCCCGAGACACACACATTTCAGCTGCCTTTTGGAGAGTGGGGGATCACCCCATATGACATATACATGCAGCTGGGTCTCAGATATGATGGTGGATCTGTGCCTTTTGAGGAGGATCTTCCAGTACCTACTGAGGATGACTGGATGGAGCTGCTAGGGATGATGCCAGATGCCACAGAATTTTCAGGACATCGATTTAGACTCCTGTGGCTTTTCTTCGAATTTTGCCAGACGCATCCCTGAAACTGAGGCTGCAGCAGTAATAAAAGCTCGGGCCTTGATTTTATACACCATGGGAGCGATGATCTTCTGCCATGGGAACGAATTAGTGAGTTCCCGTCTGTTGTCGCTCGTGGCAGATATCACTTTTCCCATACCGTACAACTGGAATGCAGCCCTCCTGGCGCATTTGTACGAAGGGCTGGACAAGGCCAGCCGCTGCATCAGCCGCTCCTTGACTGGTTTTTACCCAGTCATTGAGGTACTTTCTCGAGATCCTTTCTGTAGTATTTTCCTTGAGGACAGTCCGGTGTGTCTTCTCTGATTTCGGTGTGACGCAGGTTTGCTTTTTTGACCACTTTCCTCACCTGGCACCCACCCTGATCAATCATTCACCTCCATTCCCGCGCATGATGCTGTGGTACAAGGATAACCGCAGCCGTACACGTTTGTTTTCTGATCTGGCTTGGAGGTCGAATGTTGATGCCCTCGTTCCTGACGATGTGAGTGACTTGTCTTGCCCTATATTGCCCATATCTTGTTTTCCGCATGTCTGACAATCTTTACCCTTTCTCCCTTTTTGTAGTTTCATACTCGGCCATATCTTCAGTCGAATGCAGCTCTCACTCCTGGTGCACAGGAGGCTTTCCAGGCCTCTCGACGACGCCGCATCCTGGAGGACCCGCGGGTGACCAAATGGTATCTCGGAGAGAGACTTTTTTGGCAGCTGACTGGCAGCCCTTTGGTCCCGCTTAGTCCACCATCTGGACCATCTGACTGGAGATCTGTGCCACAGAGGGAGTTGGCCGCTGCTTTGGAGGGCTACGAGGCCAGCGCCTTTGTCGATCCGGACAGAGAATACAGCTCTTGGACTGAGCAGTATGGCATGGGTCCGATTCTTCAGCCTGGTTATGCTCCTGGCGGTGGCGCCCGTTTTGCTGGAGGAGGGATCTTGGGACCACATTTTCATAGCAAAGATAATGATGCCTATTTTCCGGATGACGATTAGTTCATCAACTGTGTAATCCTCTTCATTTGATATAAAATTTCAGTTTGTTTAGCATTGTCTTATGCTCTCACAGTCGCATTTATCCAGTCGTGCACATAGGAGCAAATTACTTGTTCCCTACCCTTTGGAGTGGATCTCACCCGGACTGCACTTGGAACTGGGCCGGGGTGGTAATCGGACTGCCGCCGGCGGTAATGAGACTGCCGCCGGCGGTAATCGGACTACCGTCCGTTGACATTTGCCAGTTCTGCTCGCTCTGTCAGGTGCTGCAGTGATTCAGTGATGACACCTCTGTTCCGGAACGGTACTCCGAGTGCCGCTAGCGGTAATCCGATTGCCGCCTCCATCCATCTTTTCTTCCAGCGAGCCCTGTTCTTCCCTGTTCATTCCTTTTGTCCCTTCCTCCGGTATTCCCGTCCGTCCGTTCTCTGATCATTCTTTTTGTCTCCATTTTGTCGTTTCTTCTTCTTTCTCATCCATCCCTTGTTCTTTTCTCCTTTTCTGATTCATCATGGCCAATCATGATGATGGGTTAGGTGGGTTTATTGATGGTGAAAAGGTGGGTGACTCCATAAATGATGAGGAGATTATGGGTGGATTGATGGGGGTAGATGGGGAAGTGATGGGCCCTTTGAAGGAATGAACACCATTTATGGCTTGGATTCTTTTCCTACTATGGGCTGATGGGATTGGATGGTTTGATTGATGGAGGGATGGCTATGGGTGTGTGGATGCTTTGATTGATGGGAGGATGTCTATGGATGGTGTGGATGCTTGATGGAGGGATGATTGCTATGGATGGTGTGGATGGCTTGATTGATGGAAGGATTGCTATGATGGTGTGGATGGCTTGATGGGATGGATGGGATGGTGTGGATGGCTTGATGGATGGGAGGATTGCTATGGATGGTGTGGATGGCTTGATGATGGGAGGATTGCTATGGATGTGTGGATGGCTTGATGGATGGAGGATTGCTATGGATGGTGTGGATGGCTTGATGGATGGGAGATTGCTATGATGGTGTGGATGGCTTGCTTGATGGGGGATGGTTATGGATGGCATGGATGGTGTGATCAGATTTGGTGGATGACGGGCTTCCTCTCTTGGTGCTTTAGATGGTTTGGATCTGGTAGATGAGGACTTCCGACAGGCGGCCTGAGTCAGATTTTTGGCGCAGATTTCGAGGCGATGGTTGGACAGTCAGCTCCTGTCGTCGTACAGGATGTACCTCCTATGTGCCACTGGGATGCTCCAGATGTTGCAGCTATTGGGGCTTCTTCATTTCAGACACCTCCCGACGTAGCAGTTGTCGGGGATTCAGGTCCTCCTGTTGAGGCTTTTCAGGATACACTGCGAGATGCGATGGGCGCATCTGGTTTTTTCCACCATCACGAGATCGATCTCTTGGATGAGGGCATGCCCATTTTTGATGACTCATCGGCTGATCCAGGGATTCAGATTGTTGAGGGCGTGCCTGTTCGGACTTGTCGACTGCAGCCACGTGGCACCTGTTCTGAGCGATTACATATTTGGATTGACAGTTTGACCGAGTCCGAGATCTTCGAGTTGGACTCTTTGGGCTTTCGAGAGGTTCTCCACTTTCACCGAGTTCGCTTAGACTGGCGACTGCTGAGTGCGGCATTGTATGACTGGGTACCATCCCTGAACCTGTTTTCCTTCAATGATCTGGAGCTGGGTCCATCGCTGGAGGAGTTTGCGCGTCTGTCAGGCCTTCTTTTGACTCGGGAGGCGTACATTCCTTTGTCAGAGTCGGTTCGCCCTTCTGATCTGGTTGCCTGGTTCGGATTTCCCGTTGATCTTCCTACTGCAGAGGGCGGGGTTGGTGAGCTTTCTCTGGAGGTTTTATACGACCGCTGCTCTACTGGCCGTGGGAGACCTGGATCTGATCGTCAGCTTCAGTGCCTGAATGCACTGATATTTTGCACCTTGGCTGAGCTGCTCTTTTCAGGATGGAGACGATCGTCGCTGGTAGTTTTTAGATGTCTTCCGATGTGTCCTTTGTCGCAGGAGCATTGTTTCGGTAGTGCTGGCCGAGCTTTTCTTGGGATTGACTGAGTGCTCCCTTGGACATACCCGCATCCTCAGAGGCTGCTGTTATTTCTTCAGGTACTTTCTGCTCTTTTGCACTTTCTCTCATGCATCCCATTTTTTGTGGAAATTTGAGCTTAATTTAAGCTTCTTCCAGGTATGGTTATGGGAACACTTGTACATGACTCCTGTGCTTGCATTTCCTGATTCTCGTCGTAATGACGTGCTGCGCTTGTTACTCGACGACCTTCCGTGTGGTGCTGAGGCCACGGAGTCATTGTATCGCCGCATGTTTTCTGAGCTTCGAGGGTGGGAGATCAGCTGGGAGGCTACTTGGCTTTGTCGAGCGCCCCTGATCTGTAGTGCGGCTCGCACTCCTTTGTTGTTGCTTGGCCTTCGGGGATGCTGCTCCTATCATCCCGTACGTTTCCTTCGCCAGTTTGGTTTCTGGCAGGATATGTCCCGGAGTTCGCCTTTTCTGGATTTGGGCATTCGTCTCTTCCATCTGATTTGACATCCTTGTATAGGCGAGTCCGGGTTTCCTGGCAGGGTTCTTTGGATGCGACGGCTCTAGGCCTTGAGTCTTGGGCTCCTCCTATGGCGACGGTACCATACCAGCGATGGGTGGCAGAGCAGTCGTTGTATCGTCAGGTCCCAGGCTGGCATTTAGCAGATGAGGCCGCTGATCAGGACATGATAGGTGACACTGCTACATCTTCCTCCTCCTGTTATTGATTCTTTTGAGGCCTTTGAGGAGCGACCCTTCATTGATCCTTCATTTCTGCTAGCCACACATGGCCACCTGATTAGTGAGATTGCTGTGCTTCGCCATTCGTGTGAGGACATGGCCCGCCGACTAGCCGTAGGGCGGCGGTATGATGAGAGCATGCTTGCGACACATCGTCTGGACAGGGATGAGATCTTCTACCTGCGCATGGAGATAGAGAGACTCAGGGAGAGATTGTTGCATATGAGAGGTAGGAGCTTACCTGTAATTTCTTCTGTTGATTGACTGCTTATTTTGTATGCACAGGGATTTTGTTTCTGAGATATAAAAGGGGAAAAAATGTACTTTGCAAAATGGTTTAAAAAAATGAAATGTTTTGTTTATGCCATGTTTGCTCATGTTTGGATTTGTACTTTGGATGATAGGGATCAGAATCTTGGGCTCAGCCCACGTTGTGTACAGTATTCTAGACTGTGTTCCTTGGGGTCTTGTTTCCTGAGACGGTGTCCGGGATTGCTTCCCTAGATTTGAGCAGCATCTGATAGAGTACTGATCTGAAGTTGATCCTTCTTTGTATCTCTTGTGAGTTTGCTGCTTGCCTTCGGCTTCTTTGTTCCTGCACTTTTATTTTATTTTTTTTTTTTTTTTTTTTTGCCATTTTTACCCGTAGCGCCTTCTCAGGTTTTCACTACGTCCGACTCTTCCCGTCATTTTTGCCCGTAGTGTCCTCTCGGATTTTCACTACGTCCCGGGTTTTTGATCTTGCCTGCCCCTTGGCAGCTTGTGCTATTTTTACCCTTGGCGCCCTTTCAGGTTTTCACCAAGTCCGCTACATGCCTGCTGTTTTTACTCGAGCCGCCTTTTCAGGTTTTCAACTCGCCCCTTTTGCTTAGGCATGCCTTTATTTTTTTTTTTTTTTTGTTGGAGTGCTAGGAGTGATGGGGGAACTTCCTTCATAGCTGGCCGATTGGCTACCTGCCTGTCCTTGTCTTTAATCACAATCGTAAGCTGCTTGAAATTATTTGGGGATGCAGGATAGATTTCTAGGATGCGGGATGGATTTCTTTCTTCATTTTCTTTTTGGGCTTTCTTTTTGTCTTTTCCTCTTTTCTTTTCTTTCTTTTTGTTTGTTTTCTTTCTTTCTTCTTTTTCTTTTTTCTTCTTTTTTTTTTTTTGGGGGATGATGGGTGTTTCTGGAAAGGGTAATGGTGGATATATACAGTTTTTTTTGGTAAGGAGGTGAGAAATGCAGCCTTTCGATTGTAATCATTGACAAGGTTAGGTAGGGTTACCCGTGATAGATTTTCACATTGTCGGCGTTGATGGGCTCGGGAAGATCCTCGCCTTTCAGATTGGTGAGCCGAAGAGCACCTCCTGGGAGTACTTCCCGAATGATCAGTGGTCCATCCCACAATGGTTTGAATTTTCCTCTGGGATCTGGCAAATGAGGCGGCAGGATACGTTTCATGACCATGTCACCGACTTTGAAACTTCTCTTCCGGACTCTCTTGTTGTAAGCTCGAGCGATCCTTCTTTGATAGCATTGGGAGTGGCTTAGCGCTCGCATGCGCTTTTCATCTGCCAGATGCAGTTGATCGTACCTTGCTTGTTGCCACTCGCCTTCCTCGACTTCACTTTCCAGCAGCACCCGCAGTGAGGGGATTTCGATTTCGACTGGTAGTACTGCTTCCATTCCGTAAACGAGCTCATATGGAGTTGTGCCTGTAGCAGACCGTACAGACGTGCGATAAGCCCAGAGTGCATAAGGAAGCATTTCTGACCAGTCACGATATGTCTTCACCATCTTTTCGAGTATGCGGATGATAGTCTTGTTTGCGGCTTCCACCCCACCATTCATCTGAGGGCGGTAGGGGCTCGATCGATGGCGTTGAACTTTAAACTTGTCGAGGAAATCGTTCATCCTTTTGTTGACGAACGGAGTTCCATTGTCAGTGATAATGGCGTGAGGGACCCCATATCGGCTGATGATGTTGTTCTTTATGAATTTGACCACATGAGATGCTGCAATAGTGGTATAGGATGCTGCTTCTATCCATTTAGTGAAGTAATCTACTGCCACCAGGATATATTCATGCCCATTTGAAGCTTTAGGGTTGATCTTGCCTATGATGTCGAGTCCCCATACAGAGAAGGGCCATGGTGCCGTCAAGTTGTAGAGTTCGGAGGCAGGTGCATGGATCTGGTTTGCGTGCTCCTGACACTTGAAGCATCTCCTGACGTGCTTGCAGCAATCTGTTTCCATTGTAAGCCAGTAGTAGCCGAGTCGTAGGATCTTCTTTGCCATCATGTGTCCATTCATATGCGGGCCGCATAGTCCTTCGTGGATTTCTGACATGATGTGGGCTGCCTCTGTCTCATCCACACAGCGGAGAAGGACTTGGTTGAAGGATCGCTTGTAGAGGATACCCCCATGATCACGAACTGAGCTGCTAGTCTTTGTATTGTGCGTCGATCAGTCAGAGCCGCTCCTTCTGGGTACTTCTGATGTTCGAGGTATTTTTTGATGTCTGTGTACCATGGCTGATCATTTGGGGCAGGTTCAGCTTCTTCGATTTGTAGGCAGAATGCAGGTTCCTCCTGGAGTTCGACAGTGAGTTCCCATTCAGCACTCCTTTTGGGATTTCCAGCATTGAAGCGAGGGTAGCTAGAGCGTCCGCAAACTGATTCTTGACCCGAGGCATGTAAGAGAACGTGATCTCCTCGAATTCCTCGATCAAATTCTCCAGATAGACGTGATAAGGAATCAGCTTCTCATCCTTGGTCTTCCAATCGCCATTTATCTGATTGATGATGAGTTGCGAATCTCCGAAGACTCGTAACTTCTTTACGTTGAGGATGATGGCTTCTCTTAGACCGGCGATGCATGCCTCATATTCAGCTACATTGTTGGTGCACTGGAATGCTAGTCTTCTGGATATGGGAACTGGGACGTCTTCGGGGGAGTAGAGTATGGCGCCTACTCCACTCCCCTTCGAGTTTGCAGCTCCGTCGAAGAAGAGTGTCCACTCTCCTGCCTTTCTTTCCTCTTCTCCCTCGATCTGGAGGATGTCCTCGTCGGGGAAGAAGGTCTTCAGAGGTTGGTAGTTGGGCAGGGAGTGTGCTGCTAAATGATCGGCCAGTGCTTGCCCCTTGATTGCCTTCTGGGTGACATATGTGATGTCAAACTCAGAAAGCAGTACTGCCATTTTGCGATCCTGCCCGTCAGTGCCGGTTTTTCGAACAAGTACTTTCAACGGGTCCATGCGAGCGAGCAGAAGTATCGGGTGAGCGATCATGTACTGCCTTAGCCGTTGTGTTGCCCAAACTAGGGCGAGGCATGTCTTTTCTAAGCTGGAATATTTGGCTTCGTAGCTTGTAAACCGTCGGCTTAGATAGTAGATCGCTTGCTCCTTTCTTCCCGTATCGTCGTGTTGGCCGAGGACGCATCCGATTGCTTCCGCTGCGACAGAGATATACAACAGAAGTGGCCTACCTGGGGTAGGCGGCACGAGCACTGGAGGATTTAGCAAGTATCTTTTGATTTTATCGAAGGCCGCTTGGCAGTCATCATTCCATTCTTTTGGAGAGTTTTTTCGTAACAGCTTGAATATGGGTTCGCAGACCGGAGTGAGTTGTGCGATGAATCGGCTGATATATTGGATTCGCCCGAGGAAGCCCCGAATTTCTTTCTCAGTCTTGGGCGGTGGCATCTCGATGATAGCTTTGGTTTTGGTCTCATCCACCCTGATACCGTCTTCGCCGACAATGAAGCCCAAAAGCTTGCCTCCGGTTGCACCGAAGACGCATTTTTGCAGATTGAGGCGGAGCTTGAACTTTTCCAGCCTGTCGAAGAGCTTTTTGAGATCTTCAAAGTGTCCTTCGATCGTGCGAGACTTGACAATCATGTCGTCCACATAAACTTCCATCTCCTTGTTTATCATGTCATGAAACAAGGCAGTCATGGCTCGCTGATACGTAGCTCCTGCATTTTTCAATCCAAAGGGCATGACCCGATAGCAAAAAGTTCCCCATGGCGTGATGAAGGAAGTCTTCTCACGATCTTCGATGGCCATCTTGATTTGATTGTAACCGGAGAAACCGTCCATGAAGGAGAAGATCTTGTGTCCAGCAGTATTATCCACCAGTGTGTCGATATGAGGCAGAGGGAAGTCATCTTTAGGGCTTGCTTTGTTGAGGTCCCTAAAGTCGATGCACATTCTGACTTTCCCATCTTTTTTTGGAACTGGTACGATATTTGCGAGCCATTCCGGGTAGTTGGAGACTACCAGAAATCCCGCGTTGTATTGCTTGATGACTTCATCACGGATTTTCAGGGCCCATTCTGGCTTCATCCTTCGCAGCTTTTGCTTGACTGGCTTCATTTCTGGCTTTGTTGGCAGATGATGCACCACCAACTCTTCATCGAGCCCTGGCATGTCCTCGTAAGAGAAGGCAAAGTTGGACAACCTTGGTTTCAGAAACTCCATCATCTTCTGCTTGTATTCTGGGGGAAGCGATTTCCCGATACGCACTTCCCTGGGGGATTCCATTGACCCTAAGTTCACAATTTCGAAGTCGTCTGCCACAACATTGGCCTTTGTTTCGAATTTTTCGAGGGAATCCTCGAATTCGAGAGCGGTATCATCATTTCCCTCATCCGGGGCTTCATCCAAACCCATGAGTTCGAAGTCTAATTCTAGATTGAAATCATATGAGTCGACTTCAAACTCGTGCATGTCATGAGAAGTGTTTGGCACAGTGATTTTTGAAAAATTTTCTATTGTTTTTGTATTTTGGAAGTTTTTTGATGTTTTGTGATTTTGAGGAATATTGATGTTTTTGTATTTGAAAGATTTTTCTGTTTTGTGATTTTGAGGAATATGTGATGTTTTTGTATTTGAAAGATTTTTGTGTTTTGTGATTTTGAGGATATGTGATGTTTTTGTATTTGAAAGATTTTTTGATGTTTTTGTGTTTGAAAGATTTTTTGATTTTTTTGTGTCGCCAAGATATCCTGAACAGGACGGTGTCGCAAACCATGATTGGTCTTGTCCTGGTTCGGGATACCAATTGCTATTTACATTGGCGTTTTTTTTAAGGCTGGTGCTAGCGAGTGGTTTGCTAGCTGATTCGATTGTTTGGGGGATGGCTGACCATCCTGGCTCTTTTCCCTTTCGATCTTGCTGATCTGCCCTGTCTGTTCCTGTGGGTCACCTGTCTCGATGACCATGATGTCTGCTGGCTGGGCTCAGAGTCAGAATCTGATTCGACCTCTGTGCCCAGGAGCTGAAATTCCTCTTGTTTCTCTGGATTCCTGGGACGGGATTTGGACATCCGTCCAATCTAGAGCAAGCCACTTACCTTTGTCAACCCAATGGATGGGTTGCTTCTGCCCTGTGTTCCCTGAATGGGTGTCTCCCTGTTCTGGCCACCTTGCCTGCAAAGGACATTCCCAGTTTTGGGTCACTTGCGGGTGGACCTGTTTCCATGCCCCTAGTCTCATGCGGTGGATCTGGGGTTCTGCCCCTGGCTTTGTGTGTTCCTCTGATGTCCTGAGGATCCGATCCCACCTTATTGGTGGCCAGATAGACTCTTGTCTAGTCTGTTTTGCGAGTCTAAGTGCTTGGAATTGGTCCTCAAGAGATATCATTTTGTTCTCATGAACTGTCCCAGCTTTGACAAACTCGATGGGTGTGCATTTAAACAGTTGGCCCTTTTGGCTTTTCAGCCTGATCTTCCGATGTCGGCTGATATCCCAGTCCCTGTCTCTGTACATTGGCATGTGCTGGTTTCACTACCATACCTTTTTCATGGACTTGGTACGGTAATTTAAGACCAATCGTTCAGCAGGGGGAATGACGTATTCAGCAGCTAGAGGGCGAGGGTTAGCGATCGCGTTCACTTTTTCGAATTCAAAACTATGATATGGAATGTCGCCTTCTGTATGCTGAATGTCAATCACTGGAATGTCAGTTTCTGGGATACTGACCGTCACCGGGAGGATGGTTTCTGGCTCAGCCAGTATTGAAATGATTCGATTTCCGAAGGGAATTTAACCCTTTGGTGGAGGGTAGATGGGATGGCTCCAACAGCATGGAGCCATGGCCGCCCAAGAGAAGGTTAAATGAGGCAGGGAATATCGATGACCTGGAATGTGA
>JAJHSJ010000012.1:5492287-5552975 GCA_021015155.1 Magnolia officinalis | reverse complement strand
ACACAGGGAAGAAAAATAACCGAAGACCCTGGCTCTAGCCAGGGGGACCTCCGATGCTTAAGTCAGTCTCAGTGAAATTATAGAGGTGGCGTGTTAGAAGATGGTGATGTTTTCGTACCTTTCACTGGAATGGAGAGTCTCTATTTATAAGTTTGAGAGGATCCTATTATGCCCGGATTCTCTTCCTGATATGTCGGAGATCAAAGATATCTTTTTCTGGTCTCTATCCATTCCCGAGATCTTGGGAATCGGAGATCCTCCTACAAGATATTCGGAAAGATATCGAATCATCTTTCCTTCGTCTAATCCGGCCAACACTGAACCAAACTGGCCGAGACGAGGGATAATTCGACCCGACCGAAACCGACTCAATTTAGATGGCTCGGATTTACGAGGTGAGATAACTGAACCTTATATGACACACATCCGAATAACCCATTCGTCGCTTGTGTCGGCTCAATTTGACGCGTCTCTTCGATTCGTGACCTTTGGCTCGGAATCACTATATGCTCGGATAACCGAGCCATTAATTTGAACCCTCGGAATGCGGGTTTTTATCCCCAACAGTAAGCCCCCTTACTCCGTATGTCGTTCACGGCACTATGGAGTAATAAAGCTTGAGTACGGTTCATCATTTAATCCGAGATAATATTGGCATTTAATGAACTTCTGTTGACGTGAGACGGTTCAATATCCAAAATCACGCATGATGACGGCCGTCGAATCACCTTTCTGCCTATGAGCGTTGAACACGTAGCAAAAGCACAAGCCGTCAGCAGACACTTTCCACGTGTCAAGAGAGGGGATCGTTGCGTGCGTCGTATCACTTCGCATTAACTGCCAGCGCAGGTGGCTTTGTTTATAAAAAAGGGGAAAGGTCCCACATTCATATTTTTTACTGCTTAACTTGTCTTCCCGCTCTCTCTCTGCAATTTGTCTTCCCGCTCTCTCTCTGCAATGTTCTTCTTCCACCTGTCTTCTTCCAACCGCAAGCTTTTAGCTTACTGGTATCCGTCTTCTTCCCTCTCGCTGGTGAGTTTCCCCTGCTTTTTTTCATTAACTTAAACGGCAATGGAAGGTACTCACAGCCCTCGAGAAGGATTTCAGGAGATGAAGGCGAAGGCGCAACGTTTTTGGAACGTTACGGAATCGCCTTCTCTCCTGGCGGAAATCGCGATAGATGCAAACGCTGCCTTCGTTTCCGAAAGGAGAGGAGCGTCGGAACTTCGGCTGAGTGCTCTGCTCCGGGAATCCTTGTGATGGGAGAGGATTCCTGAGAACTCGACCAGGGAGGCCTAATCTTCCCGTAGATCTAGAGGAAGAAGGAGAAGAGGAAGAAGGAGAGGTGTTGATTGCTGAGGAGACCTCTGGGACGGTTCTTCTTGATAAGTCGGCTCCCATCAATAGGTCAGTCTCCGCCGAGGCTGAAGAAGATGAGTCGGAAGACGACTCATGTGGTCCAGTTCCCTCGTCTTGACTGAGTCTGATCTAGATAGAATCCGAACCGGATATCATATCCCTGATTCGGTTATTATCACCTTCCTCGTCCGAACGCCTTACCAGACTCTCCACCCCCGGGGCAGTAGCAATATTCCAAGTTGCAATGCAATGTGGCCTACGCTTGCCCCTTCAACCCATAGTTCGAGGTGTCTTATCTCGTATCCGGATTGCACCCGGGCAAGTAGTTCCGAATGGGTGGAGAAATTTGTTCGGGTGTGCGGTACTGTGGGCCGAGTTAGAGCAACCACCGTTGACAGTCGACGAGTTTCTGCACTTATATCAAGTACGCGTTAATCCGAACTATCCCGGCTTCTACGTGTTTGCTGCTTGGAGAGCAAAGGAGGTTCTTTAATAACCGACCCTCCCACCTCCAATAAACACTGGAGAGAGCGTTGGTTCTGGGCGAGTGGTCGCTGGGAATCGGCCGATTCTGATCTTTCCGAGGCCCGTGGCCTCGGACATTCCTTAAAGCAGGTGAACTCGGCTGCTTTTAGCTTTCTTTCCACTCTTTACATGCGGATTCTGACTGATTTTTTTTGTTTTATTTTTCTAAACAGAAATTCTGAAGACGAGGGAGAAATTGGGATCAGCGCTTTGGCTCGGATCAAAGATTTGAGGGCACTGGACGCGGCAAATAAATCCTGGAAGGTGCTCTTGCAGCCCGAACGCCTTCATCTCGCAGGTTTAGATTCGGCTGTCACAGGTAATTTAGAAGACAACTTCAAACCATTTTGGATTCTATCTGATCTGCCTTGTTTTTTCAGACTTGCCTGAAGCCCGACCTACCAAAAGCTGTTCCCGAACCAGTCTCTTCTGCCATGACAGGAGCTCGCCCTCTCCCAAAGCGGTTCGAAGAAGAAAGCTCCTCCGCGTTCAATCCTTCTGTCGGAACCGAGACCAATAAGAATTCAGAGTTCTGCCGAGGAGAAAGAGACGACGCAAAAGGAGAAGGAACCACAAGTTCCTCCCCTCCTGCCGTCGTCATAATATCCGATCCGGAGGAGAGGCCAGAAGTGAGGGAAGAGGTCGCAGTCGCCCCAGACTGCTTCTGAATCAGGACCTGCTGATACGGAAATGCCGAGACAAAGGGACGAAGCAAGGACTGAGTCCTCCCAGAGAGAGACAACACAACAGGAACCATCCGCCTTTCAGGCGGTCGTGGCGGGGGGAATGGTTTCTGGGCTTTGGCTCATGGCGGTGAAAAGGATTTCGCCAGTCTTTACAATGCCCCCATGACTCAGACTGTCGGTCATGCGGCGAAGGTGTTATTTGAACTAGCACCTTGTCTGGTCAAGCATGTAAAGAATTGGCCTCGGTTCATAAGCTGCAGACTTTTTGGGCTGAAGCCGAAGGTCGTCGCGAAGCCGCCGAAATCCGAGTCGGCATTTTGACTGGCGAGTCAGCCCTTGCTCGGAAGGCAGCTGAAGATGCCAAGGCGGAAGCCGCTTCCGCTAGGAGAGCCGCTGAGAATGCCGAAGCCGACGCTGGTTTGCGAGGAGGACCCTCGAGGATTTGCAGGCCGAAGTTGCTCGGATATCGGCCGAAAATAAGCGAATCGTCGAGGTTCATGCTTTCATGTGAAGACAGTCTGACTCGGGCCAGACTCGAAGCATCAAAGCTGATCCAGCAAGCCCAGGAAGAGGTTCGGGAGGCCGAGAAAGCTAGGGATCAGGCGGTCCAAGGTTTTCTCGAGTCGAAGGAGTTTGAGGACGAAAGAGACCGCTTATTTCAAAGCGGATATTTGGAGGCCTTGATGATGGAAGAAGGCGTTTCCCGACCTCGATCTCTCCAGATTGAAGGAGAAGGAGCTTCGGGTTCCGAGAATCCGACGATAATCCTGTCGACGCTGCCTCAGAACCATTATTGGGGACGAGACTGATATTGTTGAGAGGCTACGAAGTTACTCCCGCCGAGGGACATTGAACCAGGCTTCAGTTTTTTTTTTTTTATTTTTTTTTTTTTTTGTTTTAGAAATCTATTCATGAAGGACAATTTTGATGTAAACACCTCAGCAGATAAATCCAAAGAAAAAATATACTTAGTTTTATTCATGCGTCTCGACTAAAAAGAATTTTTTACTTTGGAGTGGCAAGTATCGGACTGCAAATGCGAACTAAGGATAATAAATCTTGAGATGCTCTGCGTTCCAAGGGTGAGGCAACAGTCGTCCGTTCAGATCTTCCAATCGATATGTTCCTGGTCGGATGGTGCTTGAGATGATATATGGTCCTTCCCAGTTGGGTCCCAATGTGCCAGAACCGAGCTCCTTAGTATTGGGAAATACTTTCCGGAGGACCATATCTCCCGCCCGAAACCGTCTAACCTTAACTCGGGCATTATAAAACCGAGTCACCTGTTGTTGCCGAGCCGATGTACGTATCCGTGCCACTTCTCTTTGCTCGTCTAGAAGATCTAACCCGAATGCTAACAGTTCTTCATTATCTTCCGCGTCGAACGAACTTACTCGAGCCGAGGGCAATCCCAATCTCTACGGGAGTAACGGCTTCCGAACCGTAAGCAAGGGAAACGGGGTTTCGCCCGTGGCGGTCCGAGCTGTTGTTCGATACGCCCACAGGATTTTCGGTAGTTCCTCGGCCCACGCCCCTTTGGCGCGATCAAGCTTGGTTCGGAGATGTTGTTTGATAATTTTATTGACCGCCTCGACTTGTCCGTTCGTCTGAGGATGATAAGGCGAGGAATATACGTTCTGATTCCGAGGTTATCACACATCTCGCGGAAGCTTCTACTATCAAACTGCTTCCCGTTGTCAGTGACGATTGTGCGAGGCACTCCGAACCGGCAGATAATGTGTTTCCACACAAATCGGTTAGACGTTGCTCGGTTATTTTAGCTAATGGCGCGGCCTCGGCCCACTTTGTAAAATAGTCGACAGCTACCACAGCGAACTTGGTTTGACCTTTTCCGATGGAAGTGGACCGATGATGTCGATCCCCCATTGCGCGAAAGGCCAGGGACCCGTCATAGGAGTCAACATCTCGGGAGCTTGCCTCGGGATATTTGGAACTTCTGACATTTCTCGCACCTTTGGGTGAGTCGGCGGGCGTCTTGTTGGATAGTCGGCCAGTAATATCCCTGTCGTAAGACCTTGTGGGCGAGTGATCTTCCTCCGGAATGATTTCCGCAGATTCCTTCATGAATTTCACGTAGCACATAATCGGCTTCACTGGGATTTTAAACATCGAAGCAGCGGAGTGTATAACCTTTCTTATATAGGGTACCGTTAAGTATGGTGTATCGGGAGGCTCGAACCTTCATTCGTCGTGCCTCGACACGATCTTCGGGCAGCCGCCCTTATCGAGATATTGCATGATCGGATCGAGCCAGGTAGGTTCCGTGTCCGAGTCAATTACATGGACGATCGAGCGAAGTGGTTCACTAATACGGGTTCTGCGACGTATTCAATAGGGACAGACCGGGTATGTCTCTTCTTCTCAAGAAGCCAGCTTTGCTAATAAGTCGGCTTTGCTATTCTCGGTTCGAGGGATCCGAATGACCTTACAAAACTGAAACGCGCGGATCATTTCTTTGGCCTTTTCCATGTAGGCTTTTAGTTGCTGTTTCCGCGTTTGATATACACTGGTAACTTGGTTGACGACCAATTGAGAATCGCTGAAGACATTCAAATGTGTAACTCCATGCTGGCTGCTAAACGGAGACCGAGTAAAAGTGCTTCATACTCAGCTGTATTATTTGATGCTTGAAATCCAAGTCGTAAGGCATATTGCATGTATGTATGATCCGGGGTCTCCAATACCACCCCGGCCCCGCTTGCCTTTGAGTTGGAAGAGCCACGACATACAGCTTCCAAGGAGGTATGGGATATTGGCGGTATTGTCGTCATCGCTGTTTGCGGTTATGTCATCATCCGGAGATTCTATCGGTGGTGTCGCCTCGACGATGAAATCAGCCACCGCCTGTCCTTTGATTGCAACTTTAGGCTTGTAATGAACATCAAATTTACTTAGTTCGATTGCCCATTTCGTAAGTCGACCGGAAACCTCAGGCCTCTGTAAGATTTGACGCAGCGGATAGTCGGTCATGACAATGATAGTATGAGCTTGGAAATACGGCCTGAGTCGTCGCGAAGAGATTATCAGAGCTAACGCAACCTTCTCCAAATGCGGATATCTTGTCTCGGCTGGCAATAATGCTTTGCTGACGTAATAGACCGGCAATTGTTTTCCTTCGGACTCTCGTATCAGGGCCGCCGAACTAACAGCCGCCGCGGAGACCGCCAGATACAGTAATAGAGGCTCTCCCGACTCAGGCTTTGATAGGACAGGTGGTGACCCGAGATGCGATTTTAGCCGCTGGAATGCCGTCACATTCTTCCGTCCATTCTAGGACCTGTTGTCCTTTTAGCTGTTGAAAGAAAGGAAGACACTTATCCGTGGCACGGGATATGAAAGGTTGAGCGCCGCCAGTCGTCCGGTCAGCCTTTGAATATCCTTGATTGTTTTCGGGGATTCCATGTCAAGCAGAGCCTTTATTTTCTCTGGATTTGCCTCTATTCCTCGCTGACTCACCAGAAATCCGAGGAACTTCCCAGAACTTACTCCGAATGCGCATTTATTCGGATTTAGCTTCATCTTGTATTTGCGTAACACGAGGAACATTTCTTCCAAATCGGCTACATGATCCGTCGCATGTATGCTTTTGACGAGCATATCGTCAACGTATACTTCCATAGTTCGACCTATGAGCGCGAGAAAAGATTTATTGACTAATCTTTGATAAGTCGCGCCTGCATTTTTCAAACAAAGGGCATCACTCGGTAACAATAAAGGCCTTTGTCAGTGACAAAGGTTGTTTTCGATTTATCTGACTGATGCATTACAATTTGATTATAGCCTGAATATGCATCCATAAAGCTAAGAAGTTCATGCCCTGCTGTGCTATCCACTAACTGATCTATTCTTGGAAGAGGGAAACTGTCCTTCGGGCAGGCTTTGTTCAAGTCGGTATAGTCAATACAGACGCGCCACTTCCCGTTAGGTTTCTTCACCAATACGACATTCGCGACCCAATCTGGATAGTATATTTCTTCTATGAGATTCGCTTGGAAAAGCTTGCTGACTTCTTCTTTGATGATAGCATAGCGCTCAGGGCCGAGCGGACGTCGCTTTTGTCGGATTGGTCGGTAGGTTGGATCGATGTTGAGTCGGTGTGTGATTACAGACGGATCGATCCCAGGCATGTCCGAATGACTCCAAGCAAAAACATCAGCATATCGACGGCAGGGGACCAACTTTTCTCTTAGAGGAGACCGTAGAGATGAGCCAATTTTTACTGTCTTGGACTCTTCTGCTTCCACTAAAGGAATCTCGATGAGATCCTCAACTGGCCGCCTCTTTCATGCGTTCCCCTCGGGGATCCGACGATTCAATTGTCGCTATTTCGGCATTTATTTTATCAGCCGGCTTTTTTACGGCTGTCATATAGCACCGCCTTGCGTCTTGCTGATCCCCTTTGACAACTCCCACTCCCGATTCGGTCGGGAATTTCATTAGGAGATGGTATGTAGATACCACGGCTTGGAGGAGACTCAGAGATGGTCGGCCGATTATCGCATTATATACTGACGGCTGATCAACGATCAGGAATTCAGCCATTATCGTCGTTTGATGTGGAGAAGTTCCGGCTGTGAGGGGCAAGGGGATGACCCCTTCGGGCATTACTTGCCCTCCAGAGAATCCGATCAACGGGGTCCGTACCGGACGTAGTGATGATCGTCCGACGCCCATTTTATCAAAAGCTGAGGCGAATAGTACATCCGCAGATGACCCCGTGTCAACAAGTATTCGGAATACTTTTCGATTGGCGATGGTCAGGGTGATTACTAGCGCGTCGTCATGAGGATGATGAATACCTCGGGCGTCTTCTTCTGTGAACGAAATGCAGTATTTTTCTCTTCTCGGCTCCTTGGATGGCCGAGCGATGATCATGAGCTCGGACTCAGGCCGACGAGATTTCTGGAATGATTTTTTCGAGCATTGTTTGAATCGCCTCCACCGCATGGACCACCGATGATCGTTCGGATTTCTTCCGTAGGCTGATTTTCAATCGGACATTCTTTGCTTGCCGCGGCTTTGACCACATGATCCTTGAGTCGGCCTTCTTTTATGAGCCGTTCGATCTCTTCTTTCAAATGAAAACAGTCACTCGTATTGTGCCCATGGTCGCGATGATAGCGGCAGTATTTGTCCTTGCTTCGGCGATTAGGGTTGCTTCTGAGCTTATTGGGCCAGTTGACAAAGCTTTCGCCTTTAATCTCCATCAGCACCTGTTCTTGAGTCTTATTCAGGGGGGTGTAAACAGAGAATCGTCGATCTGGTCGTTTGCTCGACCTTTGCTCGTCGCGAACTCGCTCGTCTCTACGCTTCTTCTCTCGGTTGACTCTGGTCCTTTTTTGACCGAGTCTTTGACCAGAGCTTTTGTTTCTCGCATCATCCGCGTCTCTTCGGCGTTCGCATATTTATCAGACCGCGCCATAAATTCCGCCAGAGTATCGGGCGGATTTTTGTCCAAAGACGCCAAGAACGGTTTGTCTTTCACTCCCTGCATGAGTGCATTAAGCGCTGTTTCCTCTGAATGCTTTCGAACCTGAAGAGACTCAAAGTTAAAGCGCTTGATATAATCTTTCAGTAGTTCTCCCTGTTTTTGGACTATGTTGTTTAGATGTACAGGGGTTTTAATTTTCTTTTCCCGCCAATAAAGTTGGTGAGGAAGGCATCGCTGAGCTCGGCGAACGAGCTAATGGATTTTGGCTTCAGCTGTCTAAACCAAAGCCTTGCTACGTCTGTCAGCGTAATAGAAAAGGCTCGACACATTACCTTATCCGAGGCATCGTGCAATTCTATGTATGTTTTTAAAACATTCGATATGTTCGACCGGATCAGTTTTACCTGTAAAGGGCGCGATTTGAGGCAATCGGAACCTTTCGGGCAACCGAGCCTGCATTATCTCGTCCACAAAGGGCGATGTTTTTACCTCGGACCTTGACTGATATGTTTGTCGGCCGTTTCTCATATCCGCCATTTCTTTTTTCATTTCTTCTCGCACCTCCCTTCTAAGGTCTTGAATGTCGGCCTTCCATGGTTCGCCGCTTTCGGCCGTTCCTTCGGGTGGGGGCCGACTACGTCTCCTTCGATCTATCTCATGGCGAAGATCTGTGGGAGGTAAAACGGCATTGGCCGACTGAGCTGGATGGGGCTCGGAGACCAATTGAGGTTGGCTAGGTTGATGGATCGATCGCGGTGCAGAGGGTTGGGGATCAACCGCATTATCTGCCGATGCTGGGGCACGTGCTGTTTCCCCTTGGAAGGGCTGCTGCACTTGTTGCTGGTATAGCCGCTCGAGCATTTGCTTCATCACGTTCATGTCAGACCGGATTTCCTGGACTTCCTGGTCCAATCGCCCATTGCTCCGAGCCCGCTGATTGTTTGCTGCGGCCGTAGCTCGGTGGCGATTATTAGGTGGATTTTGAACAGCCTGAGGTGGCGGATGGGCCGCCGGCCCTGTAACGGCCACCTCGTTTAATTCATCTTCCTGAATTGTTCTTCTCGTCATCACCATTATGATTGGAATGTAGGGGGATGGCTTTTCGTACGTTTCTCACAGACGGTGCCAAACTGTTGATGTAGATTTCAGCACGCCCTCCTGAGACCTTCGCTATCTGCACACAGGGAAGAAAAATAACCGAAGACCCTGGCTCTAGCCAGGGGGACCTCCGATGCTTAAGTCAGTCTCAGTGAATTATAGAGGTGGCGTGTTGAAGATGGTGATGTTTTCGTACCTTTCACTGGAATGGAGAGTCTCTATTTATAAGTTTGAGAGGATCCTATTATGCCCGGATTCTCTTCCTGATATGTCGGAGATCAAAGATATCTTGTTTCTGGTCTCTATCCATTCCCGAGATCTTGGGAATCGGAGATCCTCCTACAAGATATTCGGAAAGATATCGAATCATCTTTCCTTCGTCTAATCCGGCCAACACTGAACCAACCTGGCCGAGACGAGGGATAATTCGACCCGGCCGAAACCGACTCAATTTAGATGGCTCGGATTTACGAGGTGAGATAACTGAACCTTATATGACACACATCCGAATAACCCATTCGTCGCTTGTGTCGGCTCAATTTGACGCGTCTCTTCGATTCGTGACCTTTGGCTCGGAATCACTATATGTCTCGGATAACCGAGCCATTAATTTGAACCCTCGGAATGCGGTTTTTATCCCCAACATGTTGTATCCACAACATCCCCAAGTTCATTTGGGGAGACGGGCTACCGAAGTGACGTCCCCAAGTTCATTTGGAGATATTATTTTAAGGCATGACCCAGAGAACGTGGAAGATCCAAAGCGTTCGTAGAACCCACCACAGAAAACAGCAGGAAGATGGTAGAACCCACCTCAGAAAACAGCAGGAAGATTGATGCCTACCGTTGAAACCTTCCTAAGGCCCACCGGGATGTTAACATCAAAGAAGGGAAAACACATATATCAGCTTGATCGAAAACTTTCGTGGTCTTTAGAAGATTTTAACGTTGGTGTCACTCTCTCCACTGTTTTCTATGCGGGTCCATGGGAGCTTTGCATGTGACTCATTATTTGGGTATTACCTTAAAATGATCTCTCCACATGGATGGGGCTTACAGAACTTGGTGATGGCACTTCAGTAGCAATCTTGCTACTCAACCTGTCAGTAGCGAATCCGCGCCCTGTATGTATGGATTTTATGGGCCCCGATGAATCCGCTCGCGGATTGGGTGATACCTAACCCCCGCCTGGCTTGGGCTCGGCACAGACAGGGCTCTGAGGGTCCCATCATGATGTATGGGTTTTATCCACACCGTCCATCCATTTCTCCATGTCATTTTAGAGTATTAAACGAAAAAATTTGGTCATATCTAAGGTTCAAGTGGGCCACACAGTGGATATTAAAATCTTACTGTTGAAAACTTCTCGGAGGCCACCGAAGTTTTGTATCAAGATGATATATTTGTTTTCCCTTCATCCATGTCTCTTTCACCTTATGAAATGTTTGATGGCAAATAAGCATCGCCTTGGGCCACAGGAAGGTTTCAATGGTGGCCGTCGTTTTCACTGCTGCTTCCTTTGGTGTGCTGCATTTGAGTATTTAATTCGTCTCATTTTTGGATTATACTGTTAAATGATATTAAAAAATCGATGGACGGTGTGGATGAAACCCATACATCATGGTGGGCCCCTCAGATCCCTGCATGTGCTGTGCTCTGGACAGGCGGGGGTAGTACCCAATCCGCGTCCCAAAAAACGTGAAAAATGTTCTTCCTCGAAGAGGGTTTCCTCCCGCCTCTCCACGTGCGATGCACGTGACATAACCAGCAGATGCAACAGTCTTCGCCATGAAAGCTCGCAGAACTACCTCCTCCCACTCTCATCTACCCCTCGCTCAAAATCCGAAACACAAAAGACGAAAATAACCCCCATTTTGATGGCATTTACATCCCTACCCCTCCATTTCAAGCCATCCCACTCTCTCCACATCTACAAAACCATTCATGGCATCCAATCCCCATCCATGTTCGCCATCCCATTCCATCAAAACCCTAGATTCTCCACCCTTTCATTAAGATCACCCTCCATTGCCTGCAAATTTACAGCTTCTGACACTAAACCTTTCCTCCGACAGCTGCATCTTCCACGAAAACCCATAGTCCGAACCTGCGCTTCGAAGGAAGAATCTCATCCTCCCGATGACGAGGAACCGATCTCCGTCCTCAATGGGAAGATCGCCATTGCTTCTGCGATTACGATCGTTTTGGCAGTCGTGAATCGCGTTCTGTACAAGCTCGCGCTTGTTCCCATGAAGGAGTATCCGTTCTTCATGGCCCAAGTCACGACTTTCGGGTAATAGTTTCCGAGGATTTCAATTTCTCTACACTTTCTTCTGTCTGTCTGTTTAGGGCGTGTTTGGATGCACAGTCAATTTAAATTGCGATAACTGATTTGCAGCGTAGTCAAAACTGTCCAGGGTTCGAGTGGATAACCAGACCCACGATTTAATTACATTCATTTTAAGTTCATTTTGAAATGGAAAGCATTGGAATAGTATCAAGAGAACTAACATTTCCGATTGGAGAAGTTTTCAACTGCATTTCAACTCAATTTAAAACATTGGAATAGTATCAAGAGAACTAACATTTCCGATTGGAGAAGTTTTCAACTGCATTTCAACCCAATGGAAAGCATTGGAATAGTATCAAGAGAACTAACATTTCCGATTGGAGAAGTTCTTTTCTACTGCATTTCAACTCAATTTAAAACTATTGCATCCAAGTCGATTGTAAACGTGATAGCAATTTGGATCCTAGCTGCTCAATATGAATGAATGCCAATGAAGGCAGTCACAATTTTGGTCACTTCAACTTCATTGGACCTGTTATTGTAATATGATGTGATTGACTGATTGTGAATGCAAATGAGGCCACTTGGCGAGTTTGGGTAGGCATCTAGAGTAGCATTTAACTGTTTGAATGCCCAAGAATCATCATCATCATCTAAGCCTTATTTCAACTAATTGGGGTCGGCTATGCAAATTTTGTTCTACCACTCCACTGCATCAAGGGCCTCAAGTCTTTTCTCACTACCTCCACCCACATCTCTTTTGACCTTCCCCGAATCATCATCATCTGAGCCTTATTTCAACTAATTGGGGTCAGCTATGCAAATTTTGTTCTGCCACTCCATTATATCAAGGGTCATAACTTCAGTTAGACCATAGGTCCTCAAGTCTTCTCGTACTACCTCCACTAGCATCCTTTTTGGCCTTCTCCTTGCCATTTTTTAGAGCCTTCAATTTGCACCAACTCACTCCTTCTAACCGGCGTAGTTCTTGGTCTCCATTGCACATGAGTAAACCATCCAAGTCTACTTTCCCTCATCTCATTCCCAATTTATGCTACTCCTAAGTTTCCTCAAATTGATGCATTTCTATTTTATCCTTCCTCCTCTTGCCACTCACCCATCCCAACATCCTCATTTCAGCTACACTCATCATATGAACATGTTATTCCTCAAATCTACAACATCCTATCCTATAAAACATGGCTGGTCTTATAGCTATCTTATGAATTTCCCCGTAGTTACACGATGATCACATAAAACTCCCGAGGCACATCTCCATTTCTTCCACCCAACTTGAATTCTATGGGCAACATCTTCTCAATCCCTCCATTCTCATGAGTTATCGACCCGTAATATCGAAATTGCTCATTTTGGGATACTTCTTGCTCAACAATCCTAACTAATTTCTTTTTCCACTCCTTTATTTATTTATTTTTTATTTATTTATTTTTTTTTACACACACACCCCACACACTCACACTGGTGGAATTTCATCACCCATGGGTACTCAAACCCTTGACCGGGAGTTGAAACTCCTGAGAGTCTACCACCTGGGCAAGAGTAAGGACCCAATTTCTTTTTCCACTCCTATGGCTACTAAAATTGCACTTCCTATACTACGTTTTTTGTCCACCTAATTTTAAATCCCTGAGATTCTGAAGCATTTCTTCATACCTCTAGCTTTGTGTTTATGCTCTCCCCTGTCCTATAAATCAAAACTATGTCATCTGTAAATAACATACACCATGGGATCTCTTCCTACAAATACCTCACTAACTCGTTTATAACCAATGGAAGAAAGTAAGGGCTTAATGCTGACCCCTGGTGCAAGCCTACAGTAATTGGGAATTCACCCGTTTCTCCAACGATGGTCCTCACATTTATTAGCACTCTCTAATATATATCCTTAATCATCTCAATATACCCTCTTAAAAATCCTTTCTTTCCCAACACCTAGGATCCTATCATATGCCTTCTCCAAGTCCACAGAGACGATGTGGGGATCCTTCCTCCGCTCCCAATATTTCTCTATCAAACTTCAATGGCAGATCCCTTTGCATGAGACCAAACTGATTTTCTAATACGTCTCATGCCTTTGTCATTGCTCAGTCACTCCCTGCGAAAGTTTCATAGTATGGCTTATAAGTTTAATACCTTGATAATTAGTGTAGCTTTGTATGTTTCCTTCGTCGTTATAAATAGGTACCGCAATTCTTTTTCTCCATTCGTCAGGTGTTTTCTTCAATCTTACAATCTTGTTGGACAACTTTGTCAACCAAAATAACCCAATATCTCCCATGCACCTCCAAACCTCATCCGATATACCATCTGGTTTGAGGGTGTTTTCATCTTTCTTAAAGGTTCTTTAACTTCAGATATCCTATTTTCCCAAAGAATAGTGCTGAGAATTTTGGCGCTTTTGGGAAATGAGCATTCAACTTTCAGAGTCAAACCAGCTAGAAATGGCTATTGGGCGAAATGTGGGACCTAGCCAAAATTCACTCGGTGGCAATTTGTGCTCAATGCAAATGTAGTACTTTCCAACTTCCAAGACATTTGCTCTTAAGTTATTGATTGGGCAACCAATACCCTGTCCCAAAAATCAGACCACTCCACTCATTAGGTCGGCCGCACAGGCACAAGAAAAATGGATGGTTAGAAAAAATGACGGA
Source organism: Magnolia officinalis (assembly GCA_021015155.1). NCBI lineage: Eukaryota > Viridiplantae > Streptophyta > Magnoliopsida > Magnoliales > Magnoliaceae > Magnolia > Magnolia officinalis. The sequence continues at coordinate 5,538,893 of JAJHSJ010000012.1, read as the reverse complement.
GTCTATATACAACAAACACATGTGACCCATTTGAAAAACATACCTTCTAGAAATTTTGCCCATGGCATGTTCGTGATCAGCCCACACTTGAGGAATGGCCTGGATCTCGTACATGTCTGCCATGTTGGAACATGTGCCCTGAATTGCCTCTTCAATGTTTCCCCACGGGTATCACCTTAGCACTTCTCCCTAACTTCCACTTATAAAAAGAATCTCATTCTTTGAGATTACATTTTGCCCACAGAAAATGATTAATCTATCTTGGCCTCAGATATTTCCATTATGGGGGATCCTATTCCTGTTCATCATAAAATGGTGATGCTAGGTAGAATTCATGAGTTTATCATGTCATGACTGGGAAGATCGAAAGGAAAAAAGAGAAGCCTTGTGGTACCTATCAATGCTTGTTTGTTTGTGGTCTGTTTGGAGGAGCATAATGATAGAACTTTTTGAAACAAGCCAAATTGTAGAATGTTCTTTTCTAAATGACTAAGAATAGAACTGCACGTTAGATGAGCTGGTAGAGACAGTGTAGTGTGTGTGTGAGTGATCCAGGGTTCAATCCCTGGTAGTGTTTACCTTTCCAAAAAAAAAAAAAAAAACTGCTAGTTGAACTTTGGGGCAAGAGGAATTTGCTGGGTGTAACAGGGAATCAATCATTGCTGGGTGGGGTTTGCATTGATGTTCTCTCTCCAGATGATATCTCATCTGTGTGTGTGTGTGTGTGTGTTTTTGTTGACAGCTCAGGCCCTCCTGTTTTCTTTTGATGTACAAAGGTTACTGTTGCCTTTTAAAAAAAAAAATTTCTTCTGACAATTACTGTTTTAGTCATTCTAGTGATGTTCGGTTTTTGAAGTGTTTCCTTGGAAAAGTTGCTTGTCATGCTCATGTATATGAATTTATCAAGTTTAACTATGTTAGCAAGTCTCTTTAATCAAGGAGTGATGTTTGAGTCTGTTTAACCGTTGAAGAGAGAGTTCAACTGGTCTATGGAGATGAAAACTCTCACTCATACATTGTAGATGAAGAGCTCATATTTCTTTGCAAAAAGAAAAAAGAAAATTCTTTAAAAAAAATATATACGAGAGCCCATATTTACACACACATGCACACGTATCTATATATTTAGTGGGCTGATGGATGATTGCAGCCCACACCTGTAATAACAGGTGCTAAAACACACAACCACACAACACCCATGAGCCAGCCACAGGGTTTAAAGTATCATCCAAAACCAGTATGTATTGCTTGATATGTACCAGTATTGCCCATGAATGATACACCCGAATGAGCCTGAATCAGCCCGATATGGGGCTATATGGGGCCATGCCATTGTTGAACGATACAATACCCAATACACTGTTTTAAAGCCTTGCCCAGCAAAGAAAAGAATGCTCCTAATGCTTACATGAAGACACTTCATTCATGCACGGAACACCTCATGCTAGTTGGTGTTACAATTTAGCAATAACGCATGCTAGTTGGTGTTACAATTTAGCAATGATACAAGCAAGTTGGTGTTGCAATTTAGCAATTATTGAATTACACCAGCAAGTTTTGACACTTCTTGTTGCAGGTACGTGATAATCTATTTTTCCATTCTTTACTTTCGAAATCGTGCCGGAGTCATAACTAAAGAAATGCTAGATCTTCCAAAATCTAGTTTTATGTCCATTGGTTTTCTAGAAGCCCTTGGAGTTGCTGCTGGGATGTCTGCTGGAGGTATGTTAAGAAACTTATATTGAAACAGCAACTTGGAAGGATTATTTGCTTGGCATAATTGATCAAAATCATTTTTAGCTAGAAACTTTGGTGCTGCCTCAGGAGAAATGGATTTGCATATGCAAAGGGCACATAATGTTAAACTCTAAAGGGGGATTATATCATCCTCAAGCTGAGGATATGTAATTGCTAAATATCCTGAGTGTTGCATTCGTACAAGTGAGGTTGTTTCCTTGTTGATCCGGACCGTTGATCTGATGGGCCCAGTATGATAGGACATGCCCCCAAAACCTCCCAGATTGGAAGATAGTAGCCTTCCAACGATGAGCCTTGTCTTTGCAGCATGATTAACACAGTTGAATAAGTTTTCTTAACCGTTTAATTTCAGGCCCCCAATTGAATCATTAGATTGTTTCATTAGGGGTACATTTGGGGCACTCAATTCCACCTTGGGTCCCATCAGATTAATCACCTAAACTACCAAGGCATGGCCCACTTGTGGATACTCAAAACTTCAGGATAGTGTGCATATCCCCAGGCCAACGGAGGTCAAGGATCATATTTTCCTCACCTCTAAATTAATAATCCCTGGAATTTCTCAACATAACATCTTCTCAATTAGTGCAAACATTTACACTGTCTGATGATAAGATCTCTTGCTTGATTTAAGTGTTGTTTGCTTCCTGTTATGCATTTATCTTACTCTTATTTGATCATTCAGCCGACATCCTATGTAAGAATATAAACCACAAGAAGTTGAAATAATTTCAGGAAATAACCACCATATACTAATTATTGGTTTGTGTTCACAGCTATGCTTCCAGGACCAGCTATACCTATTTTATCTCAGGTGATGTTGATTTTGAGTGTATTAGATCAAGTAGTTGAACGCAAGGTTTCCACCAAACTGAAATTTGAATATTTATGCCTTTGACTCATTTTGTAGAAAACCAGAGCATCTGAATTAATCTATCATGTATTTGGACTGTTTATACCCAATAACAGGTACCTAAAATTAAGCTTACTCTTGCTCGGGTGGTAGACTCTTAGGAGTTTCAACTCCCGGTCAAGGGTTCGAGTACCCATAGGTGGTGAAATTCCACCAGCGTGAGTGTGTGGAGTGTGTCAGTGTGTGTGCGTGTGAAAAAAAAAAAAAAAAAGGTACCTAAAATTAAAATAACTGGATTTGCAACCAAAGCTTGGGTTCCAACCTGTAGCTCAATGCTAGAAAGGTTGTGTTTCAACAGTGAGGTCTCAGGTTTAAGCTTAAAATAAAGGAAGGAACAGTTCGAGACTTCATGATCAGCTAACTGGCCTGGAAATGAGTCATACCGCTGATGTGTTTGGATCACTTGAACAGTACTGGTCCTGAATTTGCCAGCACAATACCCAGATTAAGTGCAGCCTCCCCCCCGCCCCCCCTCCTTTTCAACCAATTGAGCGTTCATTGTAGAACGGTGCATGCATTTTCCTGAGACTGCTTAAAAGCAGGTGCTGACTGATTGATGGTCATGTTAGGTGCTGCTTGAGATATGTATTTTCATTCTGTGTTGGACTGCTGTGCCATATTTCTCTTTTATTTGGGGCCTTGCTATTTGCACCCTTGTAATTGTTAGTTCCCACCCACAAGGTACTTTGGTCACTGCAAAATTGTTGAAGGTACTAAACCGAAGAACTTATTTTGACCAAATTACCCCTGTAGGGTGGAAATGTAGATCTGTGGAGTGGAAGTAACATTCACCTTTATTTAGTGGCAAATACTGTGGATCACATTCACCAAGAATAGGACTCGGTCACATGTAGGGAAACAGTATACTTAAACATCAAATCCAGGGTCTGAGTCTTCATGCGATGCTTTAGTGAAATAAACTACTTTGCTTACATGATGCAAGTAGATTGGTGCTCCTTTATTTATTATATCTTTCAGTCGTTGAATCGTCATTCTCACCACGACTTTCGTGTGCCCTCTTGCAGACATTCTTGGTGTGGCAGCTTATCTTTTCTTGCTTCATTTTAGGAAGACAATACTCACTCAATGAAGTACTTGGCTGCCTGCTTGTAGCCGCTGGTGTAGTTGTAGCAGTGGCAAGGTATCCTATTTGGAACTCTTTTCCAGTGAGTCTGCCTTGATGTTGATTGATATTTTGAGGTTTCTTACAAAATTTTGGCATTCAATCAGTCATAAATGGAAATTCCAACTGAATATGGAGGTAGTTCTGAAATGGGTACATGATGGATAAGAAAACAATGTAGAAGCAATATAATTTGCCCATTCATCAATGACATGAGAAATTATCGATGGCATTTCATAAAGGTGTGAGCCAGCTGCAAATGTTGTCCAAGTTTTGTGGAAGTTAAATTATTTTGTGAAACCTACCCATACAAGGCTTTGATGGAACCTTTGAGATATGAAACTCTTCTACTTGCCTTTTGTGTCATGAGAAATTCATCCAATTTCATAGACAATCTTTTTACATTCATCTCGCCAGTTGAAACTGTCTGCAATTACTTGGGTATAATTAAAAATTCCATGGTTGAGTGAATGAAATTTAAACAGGTGAGTATTTGCATGAGTTTTATCTAATAATGCATCAATTGTGTGTGTCAATAAATGGTTGCTTCTTATGATCATTTTTATAGATTCAGTTATTTTAGGTGTAGGTCCTTTATAGCTTTGTATGTGTAGCATGGTGGTAGAATTCCGCTTAATTATGCATGCCAGTGATGCCACAATCCTGGTTCAAATGCCACGACATACAGTTGCAGTAACTTTTGACTGTGAGAAAGCCAATTAAATCTCTCTCACGTGCACTCAGAATAAGGGATCTCCTCAGTGGCACACACCACATGGCACGTGTGCAAGATCCAAGTCATCCATCTGTGAATCCACCATATGTGTAGATGTCATGGGCCAAGAATCAGGTCAATCCACTCATCAGATGGGTCAAAATGTGTGAAACCAATGGACTGTAAAAAGACACCCAAGATTTTATCAAAGACTGCAGCCCACCTGATGTGTGGACCAGAAAAAATTATGAGCCAGGTAATCCAAATGGTGGGATTACATGCATACAACCAGCTTGGCACATTGGTGGTTTGCAGAGGTGCCAGGATCTACACGTGTGGAATTAAGCTTACCTACCTACATGTGTGGATTTGGTATGTGTGATGAGGTGTGGATTTGGTAAATTCCTAAATGTTTTGTGTACACTTTAATTGCAGTGGATCAAATGAGGCTCAATTACTGTCCCAAGTGGAATTTCTATGGCCAGCTCTAATGATAGCGTCATCTGCATTTCAAGCCGCTGCTTCAATTATCAAGGTTACGGCCAACTGTAGTTTTATTTATGCTGGTATTTCTTGTTTTGGGGAAACCAATCCATCAACCTTAAACTGCATGATATGTACATAACAGGAGTTTGTTTTCATTGATGCTGAAAAGCGCCTTGAGGTATGACTGTTTTTTTTTTTTTCCTTCCCCAGTATGCAATTCTTGAAAATTCTACTGCTTTTTTTTATTTCATTTTCACAGATGCACTGGTAATTGATATGGATTCCTTGTCAGGATTTTCAGTAATCACTGTCTTACATATATGCAGGGGAAGCCTGTGGACATATTTGTGGTCAATTCTTTTGGGTCTGGGTTCCAGGTGGGTGACTTCTGTTTCCCCCCCGCCCATCTTCATTTTCTTTGGAAACATGGTTTTAAGACTCATCCGAGCGACTTAGATGAGTCAACTCAGGCTGAGTGGGACCCGATGCAGTTTGACACTCCCCCACCGAGTCACCCCTGACTACTGCAAGTCAGGCCAATTCAGCACCGACTCAGGCGAGTCAAGACTTGACTCAGGGCTGATTGAGTTGATCCGAGTTGCCAAGTCTTTTAACCATGTTTGGAGAAGTCACAGTGAATATCTTTGAAATGCATGCCTTTGGACATTGCCCATCCCTGTTTCACCCCTTTAGTACTGTAAATATGGAGTTCTGCCAAACTCACATGCACATCCTCATTAGTGCCAGCATAGCATGTGCGTGGGATGTCCATTCATACATCAGGCGGGTCCTGTCATGTTGATACCCTGGTCCAAAAATCGGGTCAGTCCACTCATCAGGCAGGCTGCTCGCACATGTTGAATTTGAACCATCGTCAATTTCTTTTAAACTGTCCATGTGTGAACATCTGATGACCTGCCTGATTTATGGTCCAGGTTGTCTTTGTGGAAGGGCCCACTTGATGCATCTCCGGCGTCCCACCTACATGCCTGATCAGCGCATGTGGCTTTGTGTGGGTTCAACAGAGCTTATAAATTTGACACGATAATCAGTTATCAGTTTTCTTTGGATACTTTGCTCTGAAAATGGATTTGAAGTGTTATCTTAAATTGAAGTTAATCGTTTCACTGTGATTGAAACCCAATTGGTTTCTTTGCCACATGTAGGCTCTTTTTGTGTTACTTCTTCTACCTTTCCTATCAAATATGAGAGGAATTCCATTTAGTGAGCTCCCTTTGTACCTAAGAAGCGGTGCTGGTTGCTTTATGAATGTTGGTGCTGATATAACAGGCAAGTTTTCTTCTTTTGGAATGATATTCATTATTTGAATAATTCTTTAGTTCTTCCTTGTTGTTCCTTATTTCATGATGGGAGCTGATCCATTGCCTGCAGCCGCATGGGAGGTACCATGCGTTCTTCATATCATTACCACATGTATAGTATATTTGGGTGCCAAATTAATTGCTCATTCTGCAAGTCCAATGGTGGGCCGTAGATCGAGCTACAATGATCGTAACTATTACTTAGGGGGTGTTTAATTTTTCAATTCCTCGGTAAATACCAATAAATAGCTGTAAACAGCTCATTATTGTTATTTACGTCCGTTTGATTTCCAAGGGGTATTTCCACCTTGGAACTTGGTCTAGAAAAGGTTGATTTAAATATGTGGGGTCCACTATGATGTATGTGACATATCTATGCCGTCCATCTGTTTTACCTGAACATTTTAGGGCATGAGCCCAAAAATGAGGCAAATCCAAAGCTCAAGTGGCCTACACCATGGGAAATCGTGGTTGTTAAAGGTTTTTAAGGATAGGTGTTCAACCCACTATTTTGTGTGGCGTGGTCCACTTGAGCTTTAGATCTACCTCAATTTTGGATTCGTGCCCTAAAATCATCCCGCAAAATGGATGGATGGTGTGGATAAGCCACATATATCACAGTGGGCCCCACATGAAATTCGCAACTGCTTCGGTTTTAGTGTCAAAAAAGCAAATGGTCATTGTCAGCATAGGAAAAAGTGCAAGAATTACATTGGTAATTAATTATTACCCATTTTACATGTATTTACATGGGGAAATTGAAAAACAAACAGCCCCTTAAGTAACTTTAAATGGGCACTTTTTTTTTTTTTAATACACGCACACACTCACCCTCTACACACACTCATGCACTCACACCACAGTGGGATTTCACCACAATGGGTACTCGAACCCATGACCTCATGTTGAAACTCTTGTGAGTCTATCACTGAGGCATGAGTAAGGAGCCACTTTAAATGGGCACTTAAGAACAAAACATACAGTTGCATTGGATTAGGAAAAAAATTCCATTGATTAGACAGGATTGCTCCATCATGTCAGTCTTCGGTTAGAGGCCAGGCAATTGCACAACCCACGGAGGGAGGGAGGTAGGGAGAAAAGTCGATAGTCAATTTCAACATTTAGATTTCAGGTTTGAGCCAGTTTACCTATATAAAAAACACTTGATATTCTATTTCCAATTTTAGATGGAAGGTCCTTCAGATAATAGACAGTACAGGGAGGGAGGGAAGGGGGGGAGCAAATTCGATATTCTATTTCAACACTGAGGTTTTGGGTTCGAGCCAAATTGAATTTACCTATAAAAAAACTCGATATTCTATCTCCAATTTTAGACAGAGGTCCTTAGATAATAGAGAGTATAAAGTGCTAACGCCAATGTCTAAATTATATCAAGCATTTAATATCAGATGATCCTATACATTGATTAGAGATGTTTTCCCCATCAAGCATCAAACTGCCTATTTTTTACCCTCAAGGGTCCTCCAACAAGTGGTTTGGTCACCCGGCAAGTGTAATTTTTGGGGGGCACGCCCAATTTATTTTCGGACTGCACAGATGAAAGATCTGAATCTTACGATGAGCATGGGTACAGAATGCTTGAACCTTAAATGATATTGATTTCACTGGTACCTCTCTCCAGATAATATTTCGCCACATTCTATTCATTTCTACTCCCTTTTCAAGTGAAGCAAATACCGTTCATTTGTTTTGGGGTGAATTCTTTTGGTTTAAAGTTTTGAACCACTCATCAGGTTGCGAAGGCGCTCCTCTTCTTCCCCTGCTTTACATAACCATCAACCTGGCTTTCAACATCTCAGTGCTTTATCTGGTAAAGATTTCATCTGCGGTGGTTTCGTCGCTTGCAGCAACATTATCAGGTATCACCATAATCAGGGCCATCAGCATGTGCATGCCATAGTTCTAAAACTCGCTGGCTCAACTCAAAACTCATCCAAGTGAACTTGACTCAGCGAGATTTCCAGCCAAGTCACCCGGAAACTCGAAACTGACTGTGACTCGGCCGAGTCACGGCAAGACTCATTGAGTTGACTCGCCGACTCGGTTGAATCGATGCAACTCACTCTGACTCGAGCTGAGTCGCCTTGTCAGGCCTCCTTGTTATTAAAGGTAAACAATATTATGGGGAAGATTTGAACCGGTGACCTCTGTTAGAGGTACAAAGCACCAAACTGACAAGCTATGGAACAACCTGTTGCTTTCTTTCTTATTTTATAATATGAAATATAACTAATTAGATGTTTACTACCATTCCCACTATTTTTCGTTTGTAGTTTTTAACTATTGAGTTGAGTTAGTCTATTGTTTGAGTCGACCCAACCTGAATGAGAGTTTTTGGGTTTGTAAACCAAGGTGCATGCATGCATTGGGAATTTAACATGCATATGCAGTCAGGGACTTGATCATTTATTCCTTTCTTTGTTTGCAGTGCCGATTGCTATTTATGTCCTTACGCTGCCGTTACCTTATATGCCCCAAGGCGAAAGCTTGAGCCCATATTTCATCTTCGGTAGTGCGATTCTGGTGTTGGGTCTGATACTGTACAATCTACCTCGTCCTGCTGACGAAGGCTCCAAAACCATCTGATGTTGTACAATTAACCCATTCAATAAAAAAAGAAGTGGCATCTTTCAGTCAGTATAATGGCAGTGGCTGCATTCATTGGCTTTGCTATCAAAATAACCATGCTTGTCTGCTATGAGTTTATAGAAGGGCTAATGGATGGAAGTCACAGGTAGGTTGGCCACAACCACATTTTTTTCATGGGAGAAAGAATGTCTGTGTGGATCAATTTCTTAGATGTAAAATGGCAGGAAGATGCCTTATCATAGTTAGTGAAAATTTTCATGTATACACACCACACCAGCTGTGGTTTGGCTCAAAACGGGGTTTAGGCCTCAAACCCCCTTTCGGTGCTGCTCTCAATAGGTCCTATTTGTTTGTAAGGTGTGCCGTTTTAATTTGAGCTTTTTGCTTATAAAAATTGGTTGTCTTCTCAAAATTTGTATGATGCATTTGAAAGAGAAAAATGAAATGCCACTGACCTGATATTGACAATTATGGTTGATGTAGAGTCTCAATTTGTAATTCCATAGAAACGAGTTCCTTTAAGCCTTGTTTGGGGTCAGGGAAATGAGAATATGAATCTGCTAAATTGACGAACTTGTCAAATTCAAAGATTTGCGTTGGATTTGGACAATCCCAAAGTACAGTATTTGGGAATCAAGCTACAAATCCTGGACTTGGGAGGCATTTAGTTATATGTCAAAGCATTTGGAGCAATGGAATAAATTTCAAAAAACACAGGTTCCTGCAGAGTCGTGAGACCATTTATAGGGGCTGACAGTTGCCATTTCCATAAGGTTAAGGAAGATGGCGACATGATGTTTATTGCATTTTGGGACCGTATGGGGAAGGAATTTGTGAAGCCACAGATTTAAAATTTTCTCTGTTTGTTTTTTGGTTGGGGATTTGCCATATCTATAGATTTAAAAAAATCAACACCTCCATAAATCCATAAATCAAAATCCTAAAAAATCTACTGACTCAGTGAATCATTAAAATATTTTAAAAGCAACAACAAATAAAAAACGTAATTCCCATAATGCATGCTCTAGCATGCAATAAATGCTCTCCCCAATTTCATGAATTTGTAGTTTGATTCCCCCAAACATTGGACTTTGGAATTTACCAAATTCAAATTCATGAATTTACCAAATTCATATTCTTATTTTCTGAATCCTAAACAAGGCCATAATAAATTCTCATTTTGCAAATTTGCAAGTCCGAGGAGATTTGAAATCCATGGATTTCACAGTTCCTTAAATCAAATCCCTCACCTCAAAGACTGAGGCCCTGTTTGGACAAGAATTTTTTTTCTCAATTTAGAATATTTGCATTTTCTTTTTCAGAATAATATAATTGTTTGGCCTATTTACCTTGGGTTACAATTTCACAGTGTTCATTGTTGTGTTTTGTTTGGACTGCTTAACTGCTAATTGCAATTTAGCCATGATGATGCATACTAATTACACATGATCCAAGAAGTGGCATGAGGCCCACCCCCACAGCACATGATATTGTTCGCTTTGTCGAAGCTCACGACTTGAAAACATGTCATGTCTGTTAAGGGAGGAACCCAACATATAACCACCACAACTCCAGACAACTCTTCCGATGTAGGACAAGTTACGCTACAGTCAACTGCAATAGTAGCTCGCCCAGTACAGTAGCCTGCCAGCCACACCTGGGGGCCCGCCCACAAGAAGCAGTGACCAGGGCGTCACATTATCCCCCACCGAGGGCAGAGCCATCCTCGGCTTTGATACCATTTATAAGGCCCACCTCCACAGCACATGATATTGTTCGCTTTACCGAAGCTCACGACTTTAAAACGCGTCATGTCTGTTAAGGGAGGAACCCAACATATAACCACCACAACTCCAGACAACTCTTCCGATGTGGGACAAGTTACGCTACAGTCAACTGCAACAGTAGCTCGCCCAGCACAGTAGCCTGCCAGCCACACCTGGGGGCCCGCCCACATATGTGCCCGCCCACAAGAAGCAGTGACCGGGGCGTCACAGGTGGGCCATGGAAGAACGTTTAGATCGATTGTGCAAAAAGAGCCGCTTGATTAATGGGCCACAGGATGGATAGGTTGGATTTTAAGTGAACATATGCGAGCTATGAGATGGATGGATTGTATCTTAAACCAGCATACGTTAGCCATTTATAATATCGAAACAGAGCACTGAGATTATCGCAAAATATTGGCACCCTCGACATGTATTGCTCCGCAACCGCAACAGAAGGTGGCCCCACATCAATATCAACTTGTGTAAAAATAATTCCTAGTTTTGACTCTGTATCATTAATCACCGTTAGATGCTACCTTGATCATCCATTATATCTACAGCCAACCGTTGATTGCCCATTACTGGTAGATTCCACTGTTGATTGCTGATTGTTGTGAGGTTAGACCTTTGATGATAGATTATAAGGACATCCTACCGTTGATCATCAAGTCACACTAGATCCAACTGCTGATCATCCATTATTGTGATATCTAACTATTAACCTTCAATTATCTCTACATCTAAATATTTATATTTCACCATGTTAGATCTAACGGTTGATCATCTGTTGTTACTAGCTTTGCTCATTAATCTTTTTACATCACTATATCACACCATGTTATATCCATACTGTCCATCCAGCGTGTGAGGTCCTTTTAGAGAATGCTTCCAAAAATGAGGTAGATCCAAAGCTCAAGTGGACCACGCCACAGAAAGTAGGGGGGATTGAATGCCTACCATTGAAGACTTCTTAGGGCCCACATAAGTTTTGGATTAAGGTAATATTTGTGTTTTCCTTTCATCCAAGTCTAGATGACCTTATGAATAGGTTGGATGGCAAATAAACATCATGATAGGCCTATGGAAGGTTTCAACGGTGGGTGTCATTGTTCCCACTTTTTTCTGCAGTGTGGTCCACTTGAGCTTTCGATATACGTCATTCTTTTAGCTCATGTCCTAAAATAATATTATAAAATTGATGAACGGCGTCATTCTTTTAGCTCATGTCCTAAAATAATATTATAAAATTGATGAACGGCGTCGATATAACACATATTGACAGATTTATATCAATGTGTATCATCCACGGTGGGAAGTGAAACACCTCATTTTACCCCATTCACAGCACAGGATGGTTAATCCAAACAGGCCCATCCAAAAACGCCCGAGCCAAGCTTTAGGATTTGAGCTCACAAGCTTCCCATCATTTTAATTCCGTTTGTTTCTCTCACATTCTGGAAAGTTCGCGATGTTCCAACCCTCTATGCTGGTTCTTTATTTTTCGAGTGCCAGCAGCAAGCGCCCGCTGCACACGTGTCAACCTACCAAGCGCATGTGACATCTGAACGGTGTAAACGGTGTCTCCACCGCCAGAACATGGTAAGCCTTTTGAACCGTCCATTTTTTCGGTAAAAAGGTGATCAACGGGACGAGTGTCCAGCCGGGTTCTTTTGTGCTGTCCTTTCATCCCCACCAGTCGTACATCTCACATAATAATTACCAGGTTGGCACGTGCTGCTTCTGGAGTCGTTGATCCATATGGATTTCTCAATCTTCACGGTGGGGATGGTACTGATTTCCCACCAGCGGCATGTTGGCGGGAATAAGGCGAGGCATCGTTACATGGGGTGCGCTCCGGTACGTAAGCTACGGTGATCCTGCGAAGGAGTGGGGCCTACGTAATTTTTTTCAGGAAATCCCACCTGTCCATCAGATTTTTCGCCTCATTTTAATTTTAAGAATAAAAAATCAGCACAAGTGGAAACTCATGTGGGCCACAGTGAATGGGAAAAGTTGAGAAGGGACGGCCACCCTTGATTTAATTGTGGGGGAATGATATTCTGTATAAGGAATCCAGGCCGTTCATACCATTGATCTGCCATAGATGAAGATTTAATATGAAAATAATCCTTTTGAAACTTACGTGAGCCCAGATTATATCAAGGGTTGAAATCTCATCCCACCTCGTTCCCTGCTATATGGCCCATCAAAGTTTGGATGGATGTGATTTTCAGGAAAAGGTGATAGCCCGAGGAGAATCATCCAATGACCGGGTTAGATGTGTTACATACACCATGTGGGCCCCACATCTTCCTGGTACGACCGTAAACATACCGGTCCCACTGGAGCGCACCCACCGTTACATTCTGTCCAGTTCAAATGAGGGGCATTTTAGTCATTACAACAAACATCCACACGTTAACGGTGCGAGCCCGAACCTCACCCGACCTCACCCGCTACAACCGAGACGCATATCGCCGAACCTAATTCCGAACCTGCTCCCCTCAATCAAATTCCAAGATATTATACTCTCTCTATGCTCAAAACTCAGTCGTGGAGAAGAAAGAGAGGGAAAGCTCACCATTTCAGTTCTCCGAATTTAGGGTTTCCAAAAACCCTAGTTTTCATCCTCTCCATCCCACACAAATCCAATCCATGGCCGACGATCCGATCTCTCAAACGCCATCTCCTCCTCGTCCTCCTTCCAATCCTCTGGGACATGCCGTCATTCCGATTGTCAACAAGCTCCAAGACATCTTCTCCCAGCTCGGCAGCTCCTCTACGATCGATCTCCCGCAGGTGGCTGTCATCGGGAGCCAGAGCAGTGGGAAATCCAGCGTTTTAGAAGCTCTGGTGGGTAGAGATTTCCTGCCCAGGGGATCGGACATCTGCACGCGGCGGCCGCTGGTATTGCAGCTTGTGCACACGCCGCAGAAAGTCGATGGAGGGGAAGACTCTGAGTGGGGGGAGTTCCTGCACTTGCCTGGGAAGAAGTTCTTTGATTTCGCTGCAATTCGGCGCGAAATTCAGGTCAGGCTTCTGGATTTTTTCCCTTCCTCATTAAAGTTCGGATTTTGTCTTTTTGTAATACTAGCTTGAGTTGGTTTTGATAGTATGGTTATTATTTGCTGAAATGGAAGTAGAGAACGTGTAGTAGATTTTGCTAGGGGAATGTTATTTTCACCACTTCAAGTTCCCTTGTGGGGATGGAATTGAGTAAGAATTCCCTTCTTATTAGTTAACTGGAATGCACAATGCATTCTGTTATCTGATTGGGCTCGCCATACACGGGGCTTGATATTGATGACCAGAACGGTTCATTTGGTAGGATCCACTGTCAATGGGCCAAGGTGCGAAAATTGCACAAATAGAACCTTAATTCTTGATTCGTGGGTTGAGAAATGGACAGTGGAAAGTAAGAATGCCCTGTTTAGGTGAGTGGTAGCCTTGCAATGTTTACAGTCTAGTAGGCAATTCCAAATTTTCGGAATACATGATAAAAGACAGGTGTCTTTTAAGAGTACGAGATACTATGAATTTCCTATCTTTTGGGAAAGGATCGGTGAGGTCTGATTGGTTGTTATCCATTGTAAGATATAACCAAAAAACTACTACAACTGGGTGGCTGACCCAGTATTATCTATATAGTACACGTATATGATTTTTTTTTTTTTTTAATTTTTTAATTTTTTAATTTTTTTTTTTTTACTGTGGTTGCTGAACTAGAGACTGCGGGATCTGATCAGTTTTATCGGTATTTAATTTTGTCTCATGGGGACATCTAAACTAGCCATGGCCCACAAATTACCTTTTCTGGCTCATTCCACTAAACTATGCCACAGGCAATAGGGCACTATCGTCTATGTGGATTGTTCACTGGGTTCATACCACTTCTCTGCCAGTAGATAGCATGGGTTGGGTGATCCTACTGATTTAATCACTGGACCTTTTCCTGCACAATGGTGACTGTTGCCAGTTCATTTCTACCATCAATGTAACTGATCGGACAATTAAGATCACTCAACTGTAAAATTTTCTGCCATGGCTGATCCATGGTCTGTCCCAGCTTGTGAATACTCCTGATTATAGACCGTTGCACATGCATTCAAGTTTTGTGGGAGCTTAGAATAAGGAGCTTTGGTGTGCTGAACAGATAACCTCTTGGTGTCAATGCTCAATAATAGAATTTATAAACTGCGTCTTTGGTGGCACATTTTGGCTTGGTGTCATCCACAGATTTTTTTATTTTTATTTTTATTTTTGAGAAGTAATGGTATTTATCAAGAAGGCCAAGAGGCCAAAGCTATACAAAGGCAAGCCGAAGCCAGCCGAGAAACAAACAACAAAATCAGGGCACCCATTCCCTAATATACATTTTAGCCCGTCTAATAGCATCCAAGAGAGAGCCACATCTATTCCAAAAGCAACGGTTATTTCTCTTTCCTCAAAGGCTCTAAAAAGCCATCATGGGTTTGGGCGAACGACTTCAATCGTGGGTTTGCTCTCCGTAGACACGAATTCGATTCTCCTCCCCGTGGATTACCCAATGCATGTGGTTGGCGGGTGATTGCGTGCATCCACAGGGAATAGTTTCACCTTAAAGGGGCAGGGACACCCTGTCGGGCAACAGAACAACGACATGAAATATGGCCTTTATGAGAGTGATTCTACTACCAAGGGAGAGAAGTTTGCTCTTCCAAGGTGAATTTCCTCTCTATTCTTTCAACCACCTTGTCCCACAAGTGTTTAGTGGGCTTACTAATGCAAAGAGGGAGGTCGAGATATGAAGAAGGAAAAGACATGGCCTGACACTCAAAAACTTCGGCCAACCTAGTGACTTACTTCGAAGACAAATGGATCCCGAGAATTGCACTTTTGGCTTATTTGAATCTCAACCCCACCACCACCTCAAAGCACCTGGTGATTTTCCTCAGATTGTCCACCATCAACTTATTTGCCTCCATGGTGTGCTGTAACGGCCGTTACGTAAAGGTAATGGTTACACATTACGGGGTTATAACGGCCGTTATGGAAAAAATGACCCGTAACAGCCATTACAACCCCTGTAATGGCCCGTTACGCCCCCTGTAAAGGCCATAAAGGCCCCATAATGATCCATTACGAATTTACGGGGCCAATACAGTCTTTAAAGGTTTTTTTTCCAATAAAAAAAAAGGTTGTAATGGCCATAACAGTGGTGGTTGTTACGAAATACGTCGTCTGTCTCATAGTAGATAAAGAGTGTCATCAACAAACTGGAGGTGGGATATACACTAGTCAACGTTGTCCACCTTAAACCCCTGGAAGAGGCCCATTGACCAATCCTTACTCAGCATCCTATTGAGAGCTTTAGAGACAATGATGCAGGATGGAATGATCTAACCTAATATGATGCCATGAAATTAAAAGATAGATTAATTAGAGCAATGGAATGACAAAATAAAGCTAATTTATCATAAATTCAGAAATTTCAGATTCATGACGTCCAAATTCAAGCCTATGATAGTCCCACAATGCGAATCTCATAAATTACTGATTAATCAGGATCTATGGGAGATAGAACCCCCATCCTAGCACATGGTTAAATATGAATTCAATGGAAATCACGTGTCTTGTAAGAGTTTTGATGTGTAGAGCTGTTTAAAGGCTAGGGAATGTGGGAAATGGGTTTGGGGTATCTAGGCTTAGAGGAATTAGGGTTGATGTTTTTAGATGTTTAGGGTTAGGATTTCAGATTTTGGGTTAAGGGTTATAGGACTTGGGGTTTCTAGAATTGGGAATATGGGTTTTGGGTTGCGGGAATTAGGGATTTATGATATGGAAAAGGGATCTTCAGATTTTGGGGATTTGGGTTTGGAAAAATTGGGATTTTGGAATTTGAGAATTTTAGGGTTAGGGTTTGGTGAAATTAGTTTAGAGGTTTTGAGGAGGGAAGCAAAGGGAAGGAGAGAGCATTCATAATGAAACAAGGGGCCATTGTACAAGGCTATCCGTACGTGCGTCCGTACGTACAACAAAGGATAGCCGGTTGTGGTTGGTTTGGGCTTGGAATGAGTCAATTTAAGTTTTGGATGGTAACAAAAAAGAAAAGAAAGGAAGAGATGGAGGAATAAAAGAAGAAGATGAGAGAAGACGATACCTTGTTGAGAAGAAAGAAAAGTAGAAAAGATAATTAGGGAATCGCTCCTCGTGGTTTTGCACTACTGATCAAATCACAGGATGATTTTTTTTTTTTGCTCGATCTCAAAGCAAAAATGAGAGAAATCTTTTTCATTCATGACATGCGTAATAGCTAGGTTGTGGACGGCCAACCCTTTATAGTCTCAGAAAATGCCTTTTACAAAAAAGGCGCTCTCATATAAGATTTTCAACATAAAGACGCTTAATGAATTAAAAGTTGTTCCTAACTCCGTAATCTCAACATAAATATGAGTTGTACCAAAATAATGAAACATGTAAACAAACTAAATAACTAAACTATTTCGTGGCCCATGGGATTCCACTATCAAGATGTCCAATCATGATGATCCAACGGTTCAATCATCTTGTCCGCTCGATCCAATAATCTGATGTGTCTATTAAGCTCCTATATGCAGCCTACCTGCATTTTCCCAGTGTGGGATATTCAAAGATGCACGAACATGTACATGAAGTTTTCAATGTGGCTAGGAATGTGAATTGGGCTAAGTGGGGCCCATGTAATGGTCATCTAGCCATAAGGAGACTAGCTCAGCCATCCTCCTCTGGTATGTTGCTCGGATGTCCTCATCAGACAATTGCAAACAGGAAGGGAGAAAGGGGGTATACTTGATGAAGACCCCTCGAAGCCTTGAAGACGCCAAATGGGGATCCACAAAATTTCCTAAAAAGATTTTTAACTGCCATTGATACAAAGATTTTATTTTATTTTTATTATTTTTACTGCTACATTTGTTGTGCCCACATAGTTTGCAATGCATGGCATTCCCAATGAAATTAAGTGAGAAATAGCTCAAGTCTTGTAGTCAGTTTGCTGAATCACTTTGTAATTTGAGGGTCTAGGTCAAACTTGTTGTCAATGTTGGTACCAATAGATGTCTTAATCTCCAGATTCACATTATTGGTTGGCATACAAATGCGATTTCTTCTATATGTACATATTCACATTTCTTAAATAGAAGAGTTTCACCTTTTGGGTGTACTTGAAACTTTTGGGTGTACATCACTGCAAAGTGCAAACAATCTAAATTTCCTTTTCACGTGCGATTACATGTTGTCATTTCCTTTAAGTTCTGCAACAGACTTATTGTTTCAAATTGCAGGCAGAAACAGAGAGGGAAGCAGGAGGAAACAAGGCAGTTTCTGACAAACAAATTCGTTTAAAGGTGTTCTCTCCTAATGTTCTTAACATCACTTTGGTGGATTTGCCTGGAATAACAAAGGTTCCAGTTGGTGACCAGCCACATGATATTGAGCTACGAATCAGAACAATGATATTATCGTACATCAAACACGAGACTTGTATAATTTTAGCAGTTACACCTGCAAATGCCGATTTGGCCAATTCGGATGCACTTCAGATGGCAAGGGTTGCTGATCATGATGGTAATTTCACAAAGATGCTTTATGAGTAGGTCATTGTGTAGCATGCAGCTGAAATAATGGAGATAGTACATGCTCTATAGTATTTATGCTGCTGTGGGAAATGGATGTACCACATGATTCTGATGTTTCATATTCTAATTTTTCTGGACAGGTTCCCGAACAATTGGTGTGATCACAAAGGTCTGTCTGATATAGTCCATTTGTAATTTATAGTATATTTTGATATTTAAGTAATTTTTTATGCTGGAGTTCTTTGCTGATCGAGGAGTGGCATTGATATTTTGTCTTAGTTGGATATCATGGACCGAGGTACTGATGCTCGCAATTTTTTGCTTGGAAATGTGATCCCTCTTAAACTTGGTTATGTGGGTGTTGTCAATCGTAGTCAGGAGGTAATCCCTTTACTCATATAGTCAACATTGGAAGTTCATGATAACCTTTTTCTTGATTTAGATCATATCTTTTAACATTGTATACCTGTGATCATCTGTTCATATTAGCAGATACTGTGAGCATAATCTTATTCATAGCAGTCAATCCAGCTACTATTGCTTCCAGTCATTCTAGCTGCACTATTATTAATTTACAAACTATGTATGCATTTGTGCTCTGGTGTTTGAATGCCATCCTTCTGTTTCAAGGAACCAACTGCATTGATGGTAATGGATGTGCACTTTATGAATTTAATACCATCGACAACATGGTTGACTTACGTTTTTTTAAAAAAAATACAACTTGGTTGACTTGGTGATGATTGACACTTGTGTATAGATTTCACGTGCATGTTATGTAAAAGAGATCAAGTCAGAAAAGATTCTAATCCGTCATTTTCCTGTTATTCTCAAATAGGATATTATGCACAACCGCAGCATTAAGGAAGCACTTGCCTATGAGGAGGACTTCTTCCGCAGAAATGCTGTATGACCTGTACCATTTTCAAGTGATTATTTACAGGTTTACTGTGCATTTAGTTTGCAGCTTGTTGATTCGGAGTTGGTACTGACTGCAGGTATACCATGGACTTTCAGATCGATGTGGCATTCCTCAGTTAGCCAAGAAGTTGAATCAGGTAGGATCACTGAGAAGCTGGACTGTGCAGTCCTAGTCCAATGATATCTTAGAATGAGTATTATCCAGCTGCACCTTGAGTGTGTGTTGCTGATCACCTTGCACTCTACGTAATCTTCTCTTCTCTTGTTGTTTGAATGGCCCTATATCATCTTTTTCTTTGTTGTTGTCATCGTCATCGTCATCATCATCTTAACCTTTCTCCCAGCAGTTTGGGGTTGGGTTTTAAATGGTAGGTCAGCAAAAAGTTTAATGATTAGCTGACCTCCAGACATCAACCTCCTTTTTACCTGGGCTCTTGGAAGATAACTTTTGAACCAGCCATGCAGAGGGTCACATTGACACCACTCCCATGTTAGCACGGGCCCACCCAGTATTGACCCCCAGCTCAACCATTAAATGCATGCCCCAAAGGGCAAGCAAGCTAGGAAGGGTCATGGAGGGCAGTTACCAGACAACCAACTGTGCACAAAGCACACAAGTGTTCCATCGTTGGACCAAAAGTGGAAAGGACATTAGGACATGCTCAAGTTGGCTGCATGGAATTGTCAGTAGCCCACCAATACAAGTTCACCAAACACCAATGACATGCCAATTCAATCATGTCCAACAGTATGCTTTAGGCCTAAGCTATTGCACATTATTCAGCAAGGGAGGGAAATTTGTAAACAATCAAGGCCTCTAGCATGCAATGTCGGACAACCTCGCTGGTCATGATTGAGCTTTTAAGCTGCAACCAGTGTTCGAAATATTGGCATCGCATTACGTATCATCACATCCTTGGGATACAAATATGTATCAATTATCGCACAGGATATATCGTTTGTATCGGGTAATTTATCGCACTTTTTGGGAAACATGGGGAAACATTGGGAAAATGGTTGAATTTTTCAATGAAACTTCAGGGATTGTTAAAAAAAAAAAAAACTTAATAAACATTTTTAAATCATAATATCTCAAAAAAGAAGTGAACATAATAGGTTTCCTTTGTATAGGGTCCTAAGCTACGCGTTGTCTGACTAAACTAATGCAACTATATTCAAATTGAATGCGTAACATTTAGAGTGTATGTGACGATCATTTCATCAAATACTCTTAAATACTTCGAAATTAGTCTCAATTGACAACTAGTTGAAGGGAAATTTCAAAAAAAAAAAAAAAAAAAAAAAAAAAAAAAATTATTAATTTTAAATTAAAAAATAATTTTTATTTTCTGAAATTGACAAGGACTTAACAAATCAGTATATCAGCTCTCATACATGCTTGATTTCATGTTTGGAATGCAACATTGCAAGCAATTTGGGAGAAATTGGGGAGATTTCTTATTTTCCCCATTTTTTTTCCAAATTGGACCACCTATATTAGAGTGTATGTGATAATCATTTCATCAAATAGTCCAAAATACTTCGAAATTAGTCTCAGTTGACAGCTAGTTGAAAGAAAATTTTGAAAAAAAACATGAAGAACCATTTTCATGCAAAACATGAAGAACCAATGGATTTGTGACCATTTGACACTGATTTAACATAATTTCAACAAAAAAAAAAGGATCGGAAATTTAAAATGCTCACCGGATCAAACATGTGGGATATATCGGCACTACCTGTGTGTTTTGCATTGCACAAGTGGGATACAGGATATATCGGCCGATATCATCGATATTTAAAACATTGGCTGCAACAACTTAAATATACGTTGTTAGAGTTGGAATTGCTGTCGCTGCGAGCATGAGACTTGCCACCAATGGATCCTTGTTAGGGGTTCTAGATTCTACTATTTTCAATTACTAGACTCGAATAGTCTGGCACTGTTATTTATTGTCAGTAATTCCCTGTGTTAGGCATTCATATATTGGTTTTAGAAATTTGGCTGTTCTTTGAATACCTTTAAATGATGGGTGATGCCATTATGGAATCCCATAACTATCCCTTGTGGAACATGAACATAAATATGTTGTTCTGTTTCAATCTATGCCTGATGGTACCAACTTTTGTTTGCAGATTCTGGTACAGCATATCAGGGCTGTTCTTCCAGGAGTGAAGGCCCGCATAAGTACTCAATTAGTTGCTGTAGCAAAGGAGCATGCTGCGTATGGTGAAATCACTGAATCAAAAGTATGTTATCTGTCAAAATGGTTCACAGGAAATGTTGCTGATGTGTATACACAACTCTGGACCATTAAAGTTCACAATATGTTCTTTATTTCTGTGTGAACAAATGTTTAGTGTAAGTTGGTTGAGAAATTAAACTCTATACTGGTACAGTTTTGTGCTTAAATTTATATTATTTCAATGATCTATTATACCCTATAATGTCAGTTTCCTTGAAGTTATAGGTGATAAAATGTTCATTGCTCAATCAAGATATTTGTGAGGCTTACTTACTGGTGGTCCAACTTAAGTCTTAGGGACTGTTTGATAAATACTTATTTTCAGCACTTATCACTGAAATTTGATATTTTTTGTATTTTTATACGATTCAGATCGTTTGGCAAATCCAGATTATTAAGTGCTTAAATTAATTTTCACTGAAATATGGGTCTTTTTTTTCCAGCTCCCCTCCCTTTACTTAATGTTGACAGTAGTGGCACATTAAAATTTCTTTCCACTTTTGACTAAAATATCCCTAAAATTATTTCAGAATTTCAATTCAACACATTTCAAAGCTTACTTTTCACTTCATTAAATGACACCTTATTCATAAGATGGTTGATGCAGTACGGAATTATCTGACCTAATATGATGCTATGAAATTAAAAGACAAATTAACTAGAGCAATGGAACGACAAAATAAAGCTATTTACCATAAATTCAGTAATTTCATATTCATGACATGTCCAAATTTAAGTCTACAACAGTTCCACAATGCGTATCTCATAAATTACTGATTAATCGGGACCTATGGGAGATAGAACTCCCATCCTAACATAGGGTTAAATCTGAATTCAATCGAAATCATGTGACTTGTAAGAGTTTTGACGTGTTAGGGTTGTTTAAAAGCTAGGAAATGTGGGAAATGGGTTTGGGTTATCTAGGCTTAAAGGAATCAGGGTTTGGAACATTAGGGTTCAGGTTTTGGGAGGTTTCAGGTTAGGATTTCAGATATTGGTTTTAAGGGATTTAGAATTTAGGGTTTCTAGAATTGAGAATATGGGTTTCAGTTTATGGGAATTAGGGATTTTCATATTTTGGGGATCTGGGTTTGGAAAAATTGGGGATATGGAATTTGGAAATTTTAAGGTTAGGATTTAGTGAAATTAGTTTGGGGTTTTGAAGAGGGAAGCAAAGGGAAGAGAAGGGTATTTATAACGAGACAAGGGAGCTATTGTACAAGGTTGTCCGTATGGACAACCGTACGTCCGTGCGTCTGTACGGACAACATAGGATGGCCTGTTGTGGTCGGTTTAGGCTTGGGATGGGTCGATTTAAGTTTTGGATGGGTAACAAAGAAGTAAAAAGAGAGAGGAAGAGATAAAGAAGGAAGAAAAGAAAAAAAAATAAAAATGAGAGAAGATGATACCTCGTTGAGAATAGAGAAAAGTAGGAAAGATAATTAGGGAATCGCTTCGTGGTTTTGCACAACCAATCCAATCACAGGATGAAATTTTGCTCAATCTCAAAGCAAAATGTGAGAAATCTCTTTTATTCATAACATGCATAATGGCTAGGGTGGGGACGTCCAACCCTTTATAGTCTCAGAAAAGACATTCTACAAAAAGGTACTCTCAGATAAGATTCTCAACATAAAGACACTTAATGAATTAAAAGTTGTTCCTAATTCCCTAATCTCAACACAAAGATAAGATGTACTAAAAATAACGAAACATGTAAACAAACTAAACAAACTAACTATTTTGTGGCCCATGGGGGTCCACGATCAAGGTGTCTAATGATGATAATCCAACTATCCAATTATTGTCTCCACTCGATCCAATGGTCCAATGTGTCCATCAAGCTCATACATGCAGCCCACATGCATGAACATGCACATGGGACCTTCAACGTGGCTAGGAATGTGAATTGGGTCAAGTGGGCCCCATATAATGGTCGTCTAGCCATAAGGAGACTGGCTCATCCCTCTTCTGGTATGTTGCTTAGATGTCCTCATCAATGGCCCGCTGGTGCATGGGAAATAACCTGATAATCTCCCCAATCCAATGATTGCAATGCTCTCATTTAGCATATGTTAAATGTAGTTTTTTGTTGTAAACCTGTAATTGCCCATTTTCATGGGATTTTTGGTATCATCCACTAGGGGAGATACTAGGGAATAATAGTTCCATCCCAAGATGGGGCCTAGTAGATCAACAACTTTGCTTTCGAAAGGTGCGTCCCACTTATACCATTGCTGGGTCGAACCAAGAAGCATTGCTTCTCTTGATTGGTCATCGTATAATGGAGGTTCACTAGGCCCACACACAATGTGCCTAGTGATTCTGTTGGACCCTTGAGTGGTGCATAACGCGAAGATGACTCTGCACAATCAAGCTAGTCCTCTGATTAGGTGGGCCAGCTCCAAAAGAGAAGAATGGATGGACTAAAAAACTTGCCAACTGTCCAATCAATGTACATGTATCACCTGCCCGAGGACTACACGAGCCCAATCTTCTTCCATGGGCATCTTCACAACAGGTCCACACACTTGCAAGGTTGTCAGATGTGCTGTATATAAATTTTTGGAGAGGATTGTGTGTAGGATTGGTTCTAGCAAATTTCCATATAAAGCCTAAATTAATAGACTTCATTTTCTAGGTGTTTCCTTGCCCCTCATGCCCCAATGTGTGCAGCTCATATGTGGGCATCTGAACGAAGCATAAGGGGGGTCCCACCATGAAGATAACCATTAGAAAATTCTGGCTGGTACAGGGTGTGCCGAAGTATGCAGAGAATGGGTGGTTTATATAAAATTGCCAACTGTCCACATTTTTCATAATGCGTGGCTTGCTCGATTAGTGCATCAACCTGATCCATGCCGACAGTCTGATTCAACATGCATCTTGCACCCACCTTTTCCTTAACTCTGATTCCATGTTGTAGACATGTTGGCACATGTGCTAAGGGGGCGGTAACTTATCGTCTTATGTGACCATTCCTCCTTCCCAGTAATATATAGCTTTTACATTTGCAAATTTGACGATTTCTTTGTTTAACTCCCATTGTTGCAATTATCTCATTTATTTATCAAAAGAAAGTTCTGACAGTCCAACTTTTCACGATAATGTTCGTCCTATTTTATTATTTATTCCTTTTTCTGTCTTATAAAGTGCAGGCTGGTCAGGGGGCTCTTCTCTTGAACATCCTTACAAAATTCTCTGAAGGTAAGGTAGCTTCTAAATTTTGTGGATTGCTTTTAGGCCAACTCTTACTTGAGATATATGTGATGTGCTTGAGATTGAATCTTTTTTCTTTTTGTTGTTTTCCTTGAATGGATTGATTTCCTCCTCCTAAGATATGCCCCTTATAATATTTAACCATTTTCTCTACAATGGTGCCCTCTTCTCTATGGGCATGTTTGATACTTAGAATCCAAGGCAAAAGAATGGAAAAAACAAAACATGGATTCCAAATTTGAATTCTTGTTTGGATGGCAAGTGTAACCTCATATTCCTCTGACAATTAAGTTATTCCATAACTGTTAACGGTGCTGTAACGACCGCTGTCGTTGTCATTACGACACCGGCTGTAATGACCATTATGGATTTTTGTTTTTGTTTTTGTTTTTTGTTTTTTTGAGGCAAAAAACCTATTTCGGCTCCATAACAGACCATTACGGGTTAATTTTTCCATAACAACCATTACGACATCATAATACGTAACAATTACCACCATTACCATTACATAACGGTTATTATGTAACTGTTTTGGAATACCTTGCTCACAATACTCGCCTAGTTTTTTGTGCCAATAATCTACATTATGGAAAAGTGTAATTATTGATTGGTGGAATCCACTTTTTTTGCTATCCAAACAACACAATGCATCACATCAAAGGAAAACCCTTTTCCTTTTCTATTGTTTGGTTTGGAATCCATGGTTTCCAAACATGGCCTAACTACAACAGTCATGCTGACATGTCAATGACATAGTTATTTGTGCTGAATCTCTCTCTCTCTCTCTCTCTCTCTCTCTCTCTCTCTCTCTCTCTCTCTATAATATATATAGATATATATATATATAACATGTCAATGACATAGTTATTTGTGCTGAATCTCTCTCTCTCTCTCTCTCTCTCTCTCTCTCTCTCTCTCTCTCTCTCTCTATATATATATATATATATATATATATATATATATATGGTAATAACGGAAGAAGGGATAAACTTGTAGAGAGAAGAAGAGGGGCGGACCTTTTTTATCCATCTCTTAAAGATGCTTTATTTGTAATGACTTCAAGATTACAAGAGATAAGCTAGGATTTATTTCAATGAAATAAAATCAAATCAAGAGGAGTTTATTCCGATTTCTCCAGAATGGTGCACTGCATTGTCCACAGAAGACTGTGTACACTAACAATAGAATGGCGTATCGCATGTACAGAGAAGACTGTACACTAACGCTCCCTCTCGAGCTAGTACATGGATGTCATGCATGCCAAGCTTGCCGAATAAATTCCCATAGGCGAAGAGATGAAGAAGCTTTGGTGAAGATATATCCACAAACTGATCTTCAGAGCATCTCTCAAAAAAAAAAAAAAAAAAACTGATCTTCAGAGCAAACAAAGGGAGTTTTGGGGGTCTTGTCCCTCTTCTCATGGCAAAGTGATAATAAACTTAAATAGGCTTTATTCGTTCATGAAAGATGGGATTAGAGGTAATGTGTATGGTTGCTTGATTGTTACAATGAGGCAGAATAGAAGAGAGTGTAGTAATCTCCATATCATGAAGAATTGCTTTTGCCCAAATCAATCCACATCCCGCTTGAGCCATAGCATGATATTTTGCTTCTGCAGAGGAACGAGCCACAACTGATTGCTTTTTTCTTTTCCCTGTAACAAGGTTTTCACCAACAAATGTACAATAACCTGTTGTGGAGTGCTGATCAGATGTGAAGCCAGCTCAGTCAACACCACAGAAACCAGTCAAACCACTAATTTTTAAGCGACCATGTTGAGAATAAAGGAGACCACGACTAGGAGCAGTTTTTTTAGTATCGAAGGATTCAATAGGCAACCTCAAATTCCATTCACTAGTAAGGGAAGAAGGGAGAAACATATGGAGAGAAGAAGAGGAGAGAGGGCCTGCTATGTCCTTCTCCTAAAGTTGCTGTGTTTATAATGACTTAAAGATTACAAGAGATAAGCTAGGATTTATTACAATGAAATAAAATCAATTCATGAGGATGCCATCTGATTTCTTTTCAGAATGGTGCACTGCATGTCTGCAGAAGACTGTACACTAACAATAGAATAGCGTACTGCATGTACACAGAAGGCTGTGTACACTAACACTATTCAAGGAACCTGAGCAAATTCCATTCACTAACCAAGCTGTTTAAATGAGTTTTGCATGATTAAATAGAACATAACATGTTTTCTTTTTCATATTTTTGCTTTGTACCTTTGTTTGAAAATGTCGCTGAAATTTATGCATAAATGGTCTGTTCATCACAGCTTTTTCTTCAATGGTGGAGGGGAAAAACGAAGAAATGTCAACATCTGAACTTTCTGGTGGAGCAAGAATTCACTATATTTTTCAATCTATCTTTGTGAAGAGTTTGGAGGTGTGTATCATTTGCCTTTGCATGTACACGCAGAAGTCATTTTTCAGTCAATTTATTCCTTCTCGAATGCTTTTGACCAGCGACCATGTCGGAGTTTTTGGTGCTTCTATCTTTATCTGTCATTGTCTAAGGTCTTAGTGTCTGTTTCTCTTGTTAACTATCACATATTTAGTGCAGTAATTGTTTATTTACTTTATTAATAGACTCCTCAGTTACCTTTGCATTTACATGGTAATACAATATGCTAGGAGTATATGTCCTGATTTTGAAGCTGCTATGAACCCTCTAGGGCTGATGTAGTATGCAATCTCTTGCAGGAAGTGGATCCATGTGATGACTTAACTGATGAGGATATCCGCACTGCTATACAAAATGCTACTGGTCCAAAAGGCGCTTTATTTGTACCCGAGGTGAGATACTTATATGCTTCATGATTTTTTGCTTAGAAGTTCATATGATTCGTAGAAGTGTCACCTTTTCCTTCTCCATTCATTCTGCTTTCTCTATTCTGATAGCTTACCATTAGTTTTTAACATCTTTAGGTGCCATTTGAAGTTCTTGTCCGAAGACAGATAGCTCGTTTGTTAGATCCAAGCCTTCAGTGTGCAAGGTTCATCTATGATGAATTGATTAAGGTAGGCTGTTTCTGGTAGACACATCTCTGTTATCTATGCAGAGGCTGCTTTCAAGTTCCAAATTTGATGTCACCCTTTTGCTTATTGAATGCTAAACCATCCTCTCTCTTTTTTATTCAGATGAGCCACCGTTGTATGGCTAACGAACTGCAACGGTTTCCCGTTCTTAGAAAACGCATGGATGAAGTTATTGGAAATTTTTTACGAGATGGCCTAGAACCTTCGGAGACAATGATTGGACACATTATTGAAATGGAGGTACACTGTAATTTGGATGCTTAGAACTGTGTTTGCAATATATGGAGTCTCCGCATACTTGATCAACATGCTTTTAATGGTTGGGGCATGAGAGGCTGCAAACTAACAACATTCACCTCCATCAATCTTAACACGATGAAATCTCATTCCTTATCAAGTTTGGCATGGCGGTTGCTGGTGCTTTTTTCATTTTTTTTTTTCCCACTTGGCTTTGAAGGGTAAATACTGCATTAGAGGGAAAAACAACAACAAAAAATAGGAATTAGCTGTTAGCTAGAAAGAGGTGGAAATGGGCAATTTCACCTACTATCAATTAGAAGTAAAGAGAGGACTGTGATTGAGATCTTGGAGGTGATGCCAATGAGCGGTCTAATTTTTTAAACTGTGTTTGGTTGAGTGTGGGTTTGCTAAGCCTATGCATGTGTATGAGGCATACAATCTACGTGCCACCACATATGCCATTGTTGCAGACTGTTTGAATATCCAAGCTGTTTACAAGTGGGTCTGATTGTTGTATAAATACTCTCCCTAAAATCAGGCCGATTGCTAATCAAGTGGGCCACTGTGTTAGAAACGTGTTGACTGCTTTAAAAACTTTGGTCAGGTTGTTTTCAGCCCACTTTTAAAAATTTTGTAAACTTCTTTTGGAAGGCTAACCAGATTTTATTAGAAAAGAAAAGGAAAAATTACTAGAAACAGTGGAGATAATAAGAGATCATCATGCCCATTACAATAAAAACGTTTCTGCCCAACAATTGACGATTTGCTTACAACTGCAACTCCTGAAGGTCGAAGATCACCCAACTCAATAAAACACTTTCCCTCTAGCAGGCGATGGAAATTGGTTCTGCCTTTTTTTTATAATGTTATGTTTTTCCTTTCCTCCCAACTCCTGTCTGACTCGTTATTGAGCTCATGGAACTGTATCATGATGTGTGTTTGCTAGGATTTGAAACAAGCAACCAATTAAGCTCTCAGTGTATCTGAAACTTTGGTGGTGAGTTTTATTCAGGTTTGCTTTCCAGGAAACCAAAGAGTTGAAACTTTTGCATCTCTTTCTACCAGCCAGTGTTGCTTTGATGCAATTCTCTTGGTGATGTTATTGTATTTGATTGAATAAAAAGATCTTGCTGTTTTATGAATAAAGCATGATTGGCTAAATGGTTGTGGCGCTTTGGTTCCGAGGAAGGTGCTTTTTGGAGGGACATTGTTTCTAGCATGGTTGTAGCAAGGATAGGTGGTGCATTAAGGATACATCTCTTTATAGGGCTTCGGCAGCTTGGAAAGGTTTTATCTCCGTCAAAGGCATATTTTCTCAAGGGGTGGTGTTTGTGCTAGGAGATGGAGAGAATCTCCGTTTTTGGGAAGATGTTTGGATTGGGGAGGAACCCTTGGAAGTTTTGTTTCTGCGAATGGCCCGTCTTGCAATGTACCGCAATATCTCAATAGCTAGGTGTTTCTCAGGTAATGGTGAATCTAGGGTGCGGACCCCTCCATGCTGGTTGCCATTAGCTGAGGACGAGATTGATGAATTGGTTTCTTTGCTTACTCTTATAAAGGATTATAGACCGATCATTGGGGAAAAAGATAGAATGTTTTGGCGTTGGGAAAATTCAGGTACCTTCTTGGTGGGTCGTCCTATTATGCGATGCATGGTTGTGGCCCTGTGGATTGGATGGGGCTATCACTACCACTAAGTACGTTTGATCTTACAGAGCGCCGCCAAGAGTAGCTGCCTTTGCATGGTTTGTTGGAAGGAAGAGGGTTCTCACTGTTGATAATTTTCAGAAACAAGGGATGATGTTTCCAAACGTTTGCATTGTGTATATGGCTGATATGGAGTCGGTGAATCACCTATTTCTTCTTTTCCCTTTTGCTTCTAGACTTTGGAATTTTCTTGTCCTAAAGTTCAATGTCTACCATTGGTTACCATTTACTAGGTTGGCACGGGATGGAGATTGATAAGAAGAGGAAAAGCATTTTGTGGCTTTGTTTATCGGCGGACCTTTGGGCGATTTGGGAAGAAAGAAATGGAAAGTGTTTTAGAAATTTGAATTGTACTGTGGGTTGGGTTAAGATGCGAGTAAGGGGCCTGGTTTTTTGAGTGGGCTTTGTGCTTCGGTGGGGATATTGATTGTACTTTTTTGTAGGTGTGGGTGGGTTTTATTTGTTTCTTGTATTCTTGGGTGGCTGCCTTAGGGCCCCTGCTGTATAGTTCTTTCGCCTTTGCGCTTTGTTTATAAAAAAAAATTTGTTACCTCTCAAAAAAATTTTTTGGCTGTTCTCAGTGACTTTAGTTGAGACTACATGTGTTGCGCAAACTCGTACAAAAATAGCATTATTGGAATATTCATGATTGTGCTCAAATTATTAGACTATTGCCCTCAAGATATTTGTTTCCATGTCTTTATGCCTAACCATTTCTTTTTCTCTTGTTTGCCTGCCTTTCTACTTCCTGAATCCATCTCCAGGAGAGTTGGATGAGGTTGTCGATTCTCTTGGTAGAGAAGGGGCGATGAGTGTAAACATTCACTGTCGTTGCCTCATTGCCTCTCCCCTAATTGTTGTATCTTTCTCGTGTCACTGAGGAAGTTCTTAAATTTGCATGTGGTTGTCACAGCAGATTTACTAGTGTTGTCAAAAGCTTCATATGTTTTCAGCAGTCTGTTAGAAGTTAGAACCATGTGTGATTTAGATATTTGATTTTGTAGATGGATTATATAAATACTTCACACCCAAACTTTATTGGTGGGAGTAAAGCTGTAGAGGTTGCGCTGCAGCAAGTCAAATCTTCTAGGTTACCTGTGTCTCTGCCCAAATTAAAGGTATACTTTTGTCCCTTCCATGCGATGCCAAAGTATTTTTCATGCAGTTTATCTATGTGCGAGTCTGAGCATTCGATTTATAATTGTCTCGCATTGTGAATGTAGGATGGGGTAGATTCTGATAGATTACAAGCATCTGAAAAAAGTCTAAAATCTCGAGCTATGCTGGCTAGATCTGGTGCAAATGGAATAATCGCGGACCAGGTATCAGGGCAATTTAACGTCTAGATATTGTGGCTTTACATTTATAGTGTTTATTGCAGATTATTGTGATACAGTTTTGGCTTTATTGCAGCACCATTTAGTGGTTTAAATTTCCTTTGTTATGCTTGTTTCTGCATGATGAACAGGGAGTACGATCTGTTGCAGATACCGAGAGGCCAGGGTCAGCTGGTAAATGTTTCACCTTTAAAGAAAGAGTTTTCTGCATGACTGCATGCAATACTAAAAACAGAAATGAGTTTCTGTTGCTATTATTGTTTTATGTTGGAAGTATTTGTAGTTCCTCATAACTGTGCTACTTGTTTGAGCTTGATAGCCTCCAGTACATATATGAAGCTTCTTCTTGATTGCAAACCTTTTGTAATAAGTTGTGTTACATGGTGGTAATCTGCCATGGCTGGAGGGTGTAAAAGGTAGCTATTATGCCTTATAATTATCCAAGTTGTGCAGTGTCCTTGTATCCAAAGAATTTTAAGGCATATCATTCAAAAAAAAAAAAGAAGAAGAAGAAGAAGAAGAAGAAGAAGAGAAGAAGAAAGAAAGAAAGAAAGAAAAAGAATTCAAAAGTTCTCTAGCTTCCGAGTTGGACAATAGATGTGGATCTATCATCGAAAACAGAGATATACCCAGAACGAAATTGAAATTTAAAACTGCCACCTTAGGTTAGGATATTGAATGTAGGCAGTAGCTCCATGGGCAATCTGATCAATGTTGTCAAATTTCATGAGGATCCTAGGCAACCTGGGATCTATGCACTTATGCAATCACATAGATCCCCTAAACAGTTTTTTTTTTTTTTTTTAAAATTTTATATTAAAGAAATAAATAAATAAAACTAAAAAATAAGGGGAAAATGGGAAAAATTATGAAAAAGTATATAAAAAAAATAAAAAATACTAGAAGTGTAGGGAGGAATTGTTTTTTTTTTTTTTATATACCTATTTCATTCATTAATATTTTGTTATATTTATTACATCTATTAGACTATTAGAGACTATAATAAGTTAACTAACAAACAAGTACATAAATGAATAGATATAGTAAAAAACATGAACACAAAAATTGAAATTTTATTGATGTAGAAATACATTATAAAAATTCAAAAAATAAAAAATAAAAATAAAAATAGGCCATACAATATTTGAATATGTTCAAATTCAAAATCTTATCGCCTTGAATGAATGCTAGTTGCACACGCAACTGCTTGCAGAACATGTGAGGCTAAGAGTTTTCGTGGCTAATTTTTTAGTGTTGGATCCTTCCTGTTCAGGTCCACTCCGTACATTCCCCACTAGTTAATTATTTAAATAACAGTTAAGAGTAAGTTAGACTTCACTTTGTAGTTGTAAAAAAAATAAAAATTCTAATTGAGAGTAACTCTCTAAGATTTTTATATAAGTTCGTTGGCTTGGCCAAGACATTTAGTTTATGTTGGATCCTTCCTGTTCAGGTTCACTCTGTACATTCCCCACTAGTCAATTATTTAAATAACAGTTAGAGCAAGTTAGACTTCACTTTGTAGTTGTAAAAAAAATAAAAATTCTAATTGAGAGTAACTCTCTAAGACGTTTATATAAGTTCGTTGGCTTGGCCAAGACATTTAGTTTATGTTGTTATTCCTAGATCAAGGGGGTAGTACGTCAGATGGAATAATTTCTTAGATGTATTATCGTATCTCTAAAGGTTGGACCAACTTTTTACAGGTCAGTGGAATCTTTATGCCTAAAACCCTGGTTCTAGTAGTCATTTATTTGGTACCTACCAAGGAGTGGGAATTTCCATTCTAACCCTTCTTGAGGGATTCCATCCAAAAAATTATTCTAAGTTAGAGTAACCCTCTAAGACATTTATACTTAGTAATTTTATAGTTTTATGTCAAATGACTATGTCTCTTGCCAAATTCCCCGCACTCTTCAAGCAGGAGTCTAAAAGCTTGGATATCTTATCTTATTCATCCTTATCTTGTGCCATTCTCTCCAAAACGTTAAGAAATCCTGCCATAAGCGTTACTTCTACCTCACTTTGATTGGCGAAAGCGAAGAATACAATAGGATTAAGGATGTAGGCGGCTGAATACAAAGGGGATGACATTTGGTTGCCTTATCTTTTATCTATTATATCTAATGTAGGCTTATAATCATGTTCTTTACAATTAAAGTGTTCTATAATTTTTTATCTAGCCTCTCAATCACATCATAAATGTATCCCAGTTGGCTTTTCATCACCGTCCACCAACTTTAACACACTAAGGGTTTGAAGATTTTAATGTCTTCAATACTTGTGCGCATGTCCAGAATGATTGCATAGTTTTCTTTGACGAAGTCTCGTTATTCCAATCGATCTACACTACAAAGCTTTTAAGCTCATATTTTTTTACATACAACCTTTTTAGTATTAAAAAGATTGTTGCAAATTGGATGACAGGCACAACGGGCCTAAACAAATTAAAGCTAATGTGTTTTCTCATGTTATGGAGTAGAAGGGCATGCTTGCACATAAATATAGTTATTCTTCTAGCCTTAGCAATTACTTTAATATATGACCTAACTATATCCTCCAACATTAAATCTATACAATATGTCATGTATAGATTTCCAAAATAAATGGTGTCGTTTCTCCATAAGAAGGCAACCTGCACCTACGTTGGAGGCCGCGTTGTCCTTTATAATTTGGATAACATATTCTTCTCCAACTTCCTCACCTACACTATTTAATAATTTAAACAAATATTCAACTGTGTGGGAATGGGCTGATGTATCTACTGACTTAAAATACATAGTCCAAGCTAGACAAATTACGAGAAAGTTAATTAGTATTCGACCGGATCTATCGATCATTAGAGTATATCTAGAAGTTTTCTACGCCCCTTTGTATTCGACCGACAATAAAGTTTCTACCAAACTCAACCTTTCTTTGTTTTTAGGCAAGTTTCTTTTACTTCATGATATGAAGGGGGCATTTGTTTTGATCCAAATTGACATATTCCTTCAACTATTACTTTAAAGCTTTTCAATTTAATGGTGTTGAAAGCAACACCGGCTTAGTATAACCATTTAGCAATATATTGAATTGTAGTTTTCCTATCTTTATTTTTATAACAATTTTCTAGTGTTGTTTGAGCGGGTCTTTAGTTAACCACATCCTTGGGATGTGGTCAACACCATCTATCTAATGGCCCATGCCACGAGGTCTTTTGGGCGCCAGTGCTCTAGAGCGTCCGGTCGATGTAGGGTTGGGATAGAGTGATAATCCACATCCAAATCAACATCAATATGTTCATTGGCCTCTTGTTCCATAAACTATTCTTTTAAGTACCACATTGTCACGCCTTCTTCTAGCATTTTTATCTCTGTATTCATGATTTCCTTTCGGATCTCTAGATTAATATTGGGACGTGTTTTTCTATTTGATCCCAGCATGTGTGCAAGGTGTTGCTTGTGCCGTCCAATTACCATCAACACTTTTCTGATGCAGGACAATTAACCACTTGCTCTAAAAGCTCAAACTGTTAGAGTATGGCTAATTAATTCATTTATCTCATAGCCCAGGCCCTACATCTCATGGGTTAGGACCTCGGTCGAACCCCCTTCGTGGGCCCCAAATCACATGGGCCGCCCACCCCGAGTGTGTCCCCGCATCCCACTAGCTACCCCACTCGAGCCGGTGTGAAATGCGCATTAATCACCCCTGGTAAGGAGTCTCGAACACGAGACCTCTCCTGTGGGCCCCAAATCGCATGGGTGACCCACCCCGAGTGTGCTTCTGCATCCAACAGGCGACCCCACTCGAGCCCAGTGTGAAAATGCCCCTGCATTAATCACCCCCGGTGAGGAGTCTCGAACACGAGACCTCCCGCTCTGATACCAATTTGATGCAGGACAATTAACCACTTGCTCTAAAAGCTCAAACTGTTAGCGTATGGCTAATTAATTCCTTTATCTCATAGCCTAGGCCCCACATCTCATGGGTTAGGACCTTGGCCGAACCCCCTTCGTGGGCCCTAAATCACATGGGCCGCCCACCCCGAGTGTGTCCCCGCATCCCACGTGCTACCCCACTTGAGCCCGGTGTGAAATGCGCATTAATCACCCCTGATAAGGAGTCTCGAAGGCGAGACCTCCCCCGTGGGCCCCAAATCGCATGGGTCACCCACCCCGAGTGTGCCCCTGCATCAACAGGCGACCCCACTCGAGCCTAGTGTGAAAATGCCCCTGCATTACTTTCAAAGCGTTGAGCCTTATCACCTTGTAGG
The DNA here is from genome assembly GCA_021015155.1 of Magnolia officinalis. Classification (NCBI taxonomy): domain Eukaryota; kingdom Viridiplantae; phylum Streptophyta; class Magnoliopsida; order Magnoliales; family Magnoliaceae; genus Magnolia; species Magnolia officinalis. The sequence continues at coordinate 5,503,636 of JAJHSJ010000012.1, read as the reverse complement.
ACTAGCCTTGTACTATAGGAGAATGGAGAGAGAGTTTTGATTCTTGAATTTGTAGCTTTGTAAGTCGTAACTTTTAGGAGTTTGTCTTGTAGCTGTAACTTGAAAAAGTGAGTCTTGATTCTTGAAACTTGTGCGCCTTGAATCTTGAAACTTGAAAGAGTGAAAGCCTTCTACTTAGCCTTGTTGTCTTGGATATGGGAGATAGGAGTGAGAGGGTGAGAGAATTAAAGAGACAATGATGAGATTATAAGAGAATGAAGAGCGAATGAGAGTAAGTGTTGAGTTTGTAGCTTTGTAAGTTGTAACTTGTAAAAGTTTTAGGCTTGTAGTTGTAACTTGAAAGAGTGAACGCCTTCTACTTAGCCTTGTTGTCTTGGATATGAGAGATAAGAGTAAGAGAGTAAGAGGATTAAGAGAGAATGAGAGTAAGTATTAGAGAGAGAGAGAGAGTCTTTGAGAGGGAGTAAGAGAGCTAAGAGAGATTGAGAGTTGATACTATTAGAGAGAGAGAGAGAGAGAGAGAGAGTCAAGGAGATTGAGGGATCAGAGTATTAGAGTGAGAGCGAGAGTAAGAGAATTAAGAGAGATTGAGAGATGTAATAGACACAGAGAGAGAGAGAGAGAGAGAGAGTCCGAAGTAATGTAGTCATGAAAATAGGGGGGGGGGGGGGGGGGGGGGGGGTGCCTATTTATAGTTTTTTTTATGCAGTCACATACTTTTCTATGCGACTGCATAAGTCCCAACGGCTCGAAAACCACATGCTATCATATCGTATGTGGCTGAGTGGTCCCATACAATGTTATTGAAATTGTACGATTCATGATATGAATCATACAATTCATATGAATCGTAAGGGTGTACGATTTGAATCGTACACCCAAATCACAAATCCCAAATAATCATACGATGATCGTATGAATCGTAAGATAGTTGTAGATTACATAAATGGGCCGAAAAATAACTTAATAATTTTTATTTTAAAAAAAAATAAATATTCATTTTTATTCTTCTTTCTTTGTACCCTTTTGCTCATAAAACATGAAAAAGGCCTCCCCTATTAAATATATCCTCATTTTTCTTTCTTTCTTGAGAGAGAGAAGCCAGAGGAGATTCAGGGATTGTAATATTAAAAAACCCAAAGCAAAGAAATCAAGATACTATTCACAATGGAATCGAATGCCATTTTTTCTAACATGATTCTACACTTAAGAAAGGTACAAAACAACAAAATTATTAAAGGACTCTTGTATGTTTTTTAAGGTAATTTTTTTTTTCAAAAGACAAGAAAACAAAGGAAAAAGACAAGAATCCTTTAATATCGTGACGTGTATGCCATATACATTTTCTCAATTGATAATATCATGATATGTATTACTTTTTTGGTACATGATGGGAAATGGATGATTAATGAGTTTTTAATCTCTTTTGATTTACTTATATTTTTTCCTTTGTTTTTTTTTTATATGTATATTTTAAAATCAGAAAAAATCTTGCAATTTGATATGATTCAACCCCCTCTACAATTTGTGATTCGATACGATTCAACCCCTTTTCTATGATTTGCGAACGATTTCGACAACATTGGTCCCATATCGCATGTGACAACACTGAATAAGAGCAATTCTAAGATTTGTGGAGTGGTGAGGGAAGACACGGGAATGATTCTTCCAGTCTTTTCCGGGCTAGAGGCTGGTGTAGATTCTAACTGTTGTAAATATAATAGCTACCAAAGATGGGAAATTTTTATTGTGAAGTCTTTTAGGACCTTTCATTGTAGGGAATGGCTAAAAAATGCTATTGCTTCAGCTCATGGTAAATATTCCCTGCCACAGTGCACATTTATTGAATGAGACACTGCGGTTGAAGTTTTTGAGGAACGTGATTAGCTTTAGGCATGTGTCAAGGTAGGCTAATTCCTTGGCATATAGTTCTGTTGAGTCTCTTAGCTGGTCTTTTGTGCTGGAAATTTGTATCCATTGCCTTGGTGGATACATGTTTGCTTTCGTTTCACTAATTAATTTTTTTTACTTATCATCCTTTTGTATAGCTTCTGTTCTTAAATAAAATTGTGTTATCCTTCAATAAAACAAAATAAAAATTTTATTCGTAATGTGTCTGTGTGTACACTTGTCCCAATTACATACTAACTTGAAGGTTAATCAGGAAGTTCCTCTGGATCAAGTTGGGGCATTCCATCACTTTTTGGTGGTAGTGAAAACCGTGCTTCTGCCAGAGAAAGCGTAGTGAACAAGTCATATAGTGAACCTGTTCCCAGCATAGACCACAGGTCCTCTATGATCCTATTGAAAGAGGTAACAGCACACAACATGCGTTGAATATCTGATCAGGTTATTGTTTCATGTCTTTATTGTTAATTACATGATAACCTGTTGTGTGATTGATATATTGTATGATTCAGCCCCCAGCTATCTTGCGGCCCTCAGAAACTAATACAGAGCAGGAGGCAGTTGAAATAACAGTCACAAAATTGCTATTGAAATCATATTATGACATAGTCAGAAAGAACGTTGAGGATTCTGTGCCTAAGGCAATTATGCACTTTCTGGTAAGCAATTATGCACTTTCCATTCTAACCATTCAAAAAAAAAAAAACAAAAAAAACTTGTTGCTTTTGATTGTGTGTGTTCCTCCACATGGGTGTGAGTTGTGAGTGTCCCTATACCCTTGCCCAGTATGTTCCCATGCGGAGTTCCACCCCGCACGTGCAGGGGAGTGTTATTGCTGGTCTTATCGAGCTCCTCCGTGAGTAGCTGTGTTTGTTTGGTTGGTTCGGCGCAAGAGGATTCTCACCTTGGATAACCTTCAAAGAAGGGCGATGATATTGCCGAATATGTGTTTAATGCGTGAAGAGAATGCGGAATCTATAGATCATTTGTTTTTGCATTGCTTATTGCCAAATATGTGTGTAACTTGTGAAGAGAATGTGGAATCTATAGATCATTTGTTTTTGCATTGCTCCTGTGCCTATGAAGTGTGGGTCCATTTTATTCGGTTGCTTCATGTGGTTTGGGTTATACTAAGGTCGGTGGAAGATTTCATGTGGGCTTGGCATGGTGGGGGAGTGGGAAAATCAGAGAAAGCTAAGTGGCAGCTGATTTTGATGGGGGTGTTTTTGGACTATTTGGGGGGCTAGTAATGGCCAGTGTTTTCGAAATGAAAATGTGGGGGTTGAGGATCTCATTAGTAGGATTAAAGGGATGGTTTCCAGTTGGGCCGCTTTTGTTTAGGTGGTTGGTCTTTCCATTGTATTCTTTTCCCGCTTTGTGGGTTGCTACTACAAATTTTTGTTATCTTTCAAAAAAAATAAAAAATAAAATCAAATTAGCCTTGCGCCTTGCTTTCATTCAGCTTTATAATCAGGTTGGCAGGGAAAGTGAGAGGTTGGTATGGAGAAAGGAGCTGTCAAGGCGATTTTCATGCTATGCTAGCTAAATCTGAAGTGGAGGGGAAGCCAAGTATACCAAGTTTGTTTGGTCCTAAGTAGCTCCACCCAAAGTTGCACCTTTTTTGTTGGCTTGCGGGAAGAGAAAGAGTATTAACTGTGGATAACCTTCAAAAGAGGGGGATGATCCTCCTTGTTATGTATGGCTAACCAAGAATCGATCGATCATCTGTTCATCCACTGTCCATTTGCGTCGAAGGTGTGGAATGGAGCCCTTTCCAGATTCAACATCCTGTGGGTTATGCTGAACTCTATAGGAGACTTGCAAATGACCTGGCATGGCGCTTCAGTGGAAATGGATCGGTGGAAATGGATCTAAAAGGCCCATGACGGTTATGCTTGTTGGCAGGTTTGTGGGCGATTTGGGAGGAAAGAAATGGGAGATGTTTCCATAACGTAAGTCACAATGCTGATTGGGTTATAGGAAGATCTTGTGGCTTTGTCTGGAGTGGGGCTGATGTATTTTGGGCTGTAAAGGTTGGGGTTTTCCTGCTGTTTGGGGCTGGTTGGATGTTTTTTTTTTTCTGTATTCAGACGCCTGTTGGTGCTTTTGTAATAAAATTCTGTAACTTATCTAAAAAAAAAAAAAAACAACAGGCCATGCCATTGGCTGGAAAAGTCTAAGGTTGTATTGACTTTCAAATTAGCCATTTGCCTAGCTCAACAATTCTATATGTCACACCGGAATTCAATTTCCCCTTATTTATTTTCCGGAATTCAGTGTCTGTTTTGTTTGTTTTTTTTTTTTTTTTCCTTTTTCTATGCTCTCTTCTCTCTGTGTTTTACTAATTTTCATCAATTAAAAAATGAGAAATTAGGATCCTTATTCCTCTAGCCTTGAGGTATCCTTCAGTCTTGGCCAGGCAATAGAAGTGAAACATTTTAAAATTTATGCTTGTGTTTTAAAATGTTGAAAGATTCCACTTACTATTCTTAGCTGACAAAATGCTTTATAACCTATGCCGAAGGGAAAAAAAAAGTTACGAATGGACTACATGCAAATGTTACGGGGTATATGTCAGATCTAGACCCCAATGTCACTGAATACTACAAACCAGGGATTAGAATCTCAATGTTGGAGTATGCATCACCCAATCTCCAAAAAGCAATACATTGTGTCTGATTCAGATACGGAGCAGTAAAATGCATATTGGATGCTGAGGACCTCTTTTCATCATGTCTGTTCCAGACACTAGGATAAGAGGTCAAAATTGTCATCTCTGTGGGCATCAAACCCAAAGAATCAATTTCCAAGAGGCAGAGATATGCTCTTCTATGTTTGTCAGCCTTTTGGGTGGTGTTAAGATCATTTCAAAGATATCTTTGACATATTCAATTACTAATTATACTTGGTTCTTTTCCTTTTCTTTTTCTTTTCTTCTTCTACTTCTTTTTTTTTTTTTTTTTTTTTTGGAGATCCTATTGTTTTTGGGTCTCAAAATTGAGCCAAGGTATTAGTGACAACTATGGATATGGTTTTTACAGGGTTTTGGTATTGCTAAATGTTAGTGGTTAGGCTTAAAACTTAGTGGGTTGATCAATGATTAAGATTTGAAGTTGATTAAGGTTTACTTTCTGCTGTAGTTTGAAGCTGATTTTGTTGGCATGTTAGTGTTCTCCGCAGCATGTTGGTTGGGCTCCATGCCATTCTTTCCAGCCAACTGCTTGAACATGTACATTTTATTTTTTTAATCTAATGGTCATAAGTGTACACCCAGATCCATAGCTCAACTGGTAGACTGGGTGGAGATACCTCATTTCAACACTTGAGGTCTTGGTATCGATCCCTAGCGGGGGTGGCTAACATGGAGTGTGTGTGCTGACATGGGTGTGTACTAACAAGTTAACCTTTTAAAAAAAATAAGTGTACTAAACTCTGCCTGGTAGCATTCTCATCTGCACATCCCCAGCCCTGTGTGTGCGTGTGCATGCACACGTGCGTGAGACAACTGGGACAAGGCTATGATGATTATGATCGTTCGCTCAAGAAACATGCATATTCAATGCTTTTAACCATCTGAAAAAAATTTGTTTAGGTACTAGATATGTTGGTTTGGTTGTTTTATCGCTTTATCTGCCTTTATATATCCATTTTGTAACTGAAAAGAAATTCGTTGGTATCCAGGTCAACCATACAAAACGAGAGCTGCACAATGTGTTCATTAGAAAACTCTACAGGTAACATGATAAACAGACCAATAAACTATTAGAGTTTGACCCCATTTCATTGATTTTGAGCTTTGCCTTTCCGTTGATATTTAGTTGAACTGCCACAACCAATGTGATTACTCACCTCAAACTGGACTCTAGCCACCAAGTCCTGGTTTCTAGCTTTATATGCTCTTACTGGATGATGCTGTATGTCCAAGCAGGGAGAACCTTTTTGAAGAAATGCTGCAGGAACCAGAGGAAGTTGCTACAAGAAGGAAGCGTACTCGAGAAACACTCCGAGTTTTGCAACAGGCTTTCCGGGTGAGTGCACATGCAGCACATCTTGTTAGTTATCTTTGTTGTTGTTATGTGGATTTGTTCTCTGTCTTTTTTTGGCCTAGAACTGTAGCCTTTATTTTTACTTTTTCTTTTCTTTTCTTTTCTTTCTTTTTGAAAAACCCTTCACCAGACGTTGGATGAATTGCCTCTTGAAGCGGAAACAGTCACAAAAGGTTACAGTCTCACCTCCGATCCAACTGGGCTGCCGAGGATCCATGGGCTTCCTTCATCTTTCTATCCATCAAGTACTGATTTTAGTACATCATACACATCTTCTTCCAAGAACCCGAGGACCCGAAAGTCATCCCACTCAGGGGAGCTGCATTCGAATCTGGATGCCAATGGAGGTGGACATTATTCCGGACTGGGATCCTATCCAGCAGTTGATTTGTAAGCATTTGAAGCCATCCACAGTGCTCCATTGTTTTGGGGTATTTAAGCATTTTTTTTTTCCCAGTTGGTTGCTCTAAAAAATGTGGATTTTTACTCCTGCTCTTGTTAAGATTAAATAAATACAGTACCTTAGCAAGAAGATAAATGCTAGGCAGATTAGCGCCATTTTGTACAGTATAAATAATCCATTGGTTTCATATTCTTACAATGCATCCTGCTTGAGACTACGCACAAAACTGAATAACAGGAGCCAGTTATCTAATCCTGCTATACTGGCTCTGTATTGATTGATATTTTTTCAAGTCCATCGATCAGGATATTATCCATCCATTTTTTGAGGTATAAAAAGCATTTTAATCTGCAATTTACAGAAGAAATCTCCATGGCATTTTCAAACTGATCTTCTATAGTTTGATTGTGTTTGCAGTTGACTCAGTCGATCCAGTCATACATTGAACTGGATTGGGTGTTTTAGCCAAAGGTCCTGAATTCCATTGTTGTTCAGTGATTTGTACTTCTTTGGGTTGAATTTTGCTCAAGAAAGATGTAACTATCACAGAAATTAGACGTTATTTGTAGTTATGTCTTCCCCTTGAGTAATGAGTATGAATTGGGCATGTGCGTGCCGTGTGCAGTGCCTTTCTGATTACGATTTTATAGACAGCAGACTGACAATTTGAGTTAGGGGTGGCGATGGGTCAGGTCAATGTCAGCCTCAGCCTAATCCATTTTCTTAATAGACCAATAATTCCAACCCAAGCCTGACCTGCAACCCGTTGTGCCGTGGCCTAACCCCCGACCTGCAGCCCATTGCCTTGTGCCCTATCCCCACTAACTTAAAATTCGTCGAGTCCAGAGCTTGACCCGACCAACCCAGCACGACACCACTGAAGTTGAGCAGAATATGGGCTAAAGACCAGTCCAATTAAGAGGATACATGTAAACATGCATGCACCATGTGCATGTATCTATGTTTTTTTTTTTTTTTTGGAGAAGCATGTGCATATATCTATGCTAATCGTCCAGTAATTTGTTTTGGGCATCGGGCTGGGTCAGATTATCTAGCCTAGCCCATTGATAAGCTATGTGGGCAGGTTTGGTAGGTTTCAACCCTAACCCAGTCTATTTACTTAAATTGGCCACGTTAATAGGTCAAGTTCGACCCACTACTCATTTAGCTTGGTCCCAACCTGCCTCTGAAGCAGGTTGGGCGTGCCAACCTGACCTGTTGCCACCCCTGATTTGTTTGGCCGATAGGATGGGTTTATGTAAATCACGCCGACCAAATTCCAGTGGATGATTTTATTCCTCTTGTGAAGAGCAATGCTAGTCTGAAATGTGCGCTGTTACAAATATATGGTGAGAAGGACAGTTGATCTGGTGGGCCACAGTTTGAATGGGCTATAAGCCACTACTTATCAGTGATTGGACAGCTCCAAGCATCCAGTTCTTATAACTGCTGCTCTGACCTTTGCAGCTCACTTTTTGACGGTGTTAGGGACAGTTGATCTTGTGGGCCACAGTTTGAATGAGCTATAAGCCAGTACTTATGAGTGATTGGACAGCTCCAAACATTCCATTTCTTATAACTGCTGCTCTGACCTCACTTGTTTATGGTGATGTGGACAGTTGATCTGGTGGGCCACAGTGTGACTAGGCTATGAGCAAGTACTTTGTACTTGCTACTTATCAGTGATTGGACAGCTCCAAACATCGATTTCTTATAACTGCTGCTCTAACCGTTCCTTTGCAGCTCATTTATTGGACGGCTAGCAGTCCACTTCCCCTTGACTTTTGGAATGTGGCCTATCCACGTGATTGACCCGCCAGAGAAAAAAGAGAAAAGGAAAGAAAGAAAGAAAGAAAGGGCAGAAGGATGCAATTCCATCCCACCTAATCCCATCTAATACCATGCGCCAAACGCCCCCTCAAGTTGCATGGAACAAGCGTCTGCCACATTGTTCATCTGGTGACCATTCAGTCATTGTTACTGCTGCTCGTATCGTTCTTTCTCAGTTCACTTAATTGAATTGAAAGCAGATCGCTCTTGATTTTTAGGATTCAGATCACTACATTGTTGCCACGTGCATGATAATTCAAATTAATACATGGTTGACACATGGACCTTCTGTTGCATAAGAACGTTCAATGGAGAACAAGAATGATTCTGCGGTTGGCGATTTTGCTACTCTGTCAGATTATGCACTTGATACACGGGCACTCAGAAGTACAAATTGTGTATAAAAATTCAAATTAAACAAACTAAATTATGGAAACCACTGTCACTTAAGCACTTGTTTGGCATAGCGACTATTGAAAAGATTCTTTAAAATTGTTCTCTAAAATTATTTATTGAGAATTGCTCATGTGAAAAAGCACAACACGAGAGAAATAATTTCCCTAAGAAGTTTCAATGTTAGAGCATTGAATCTCCTTTGTTTTCTATGGTGTGGCCCACTTAAAGTCCTGGACCTGCCTCATTTTTTGAGTCATACCCTAACATGACATGGCGAAATGAATGGATGAAGTGGATGTTACACTCTCATCTCGGTGGGCCTTACAACGCTGCAAGTGGGGTTGTATGAAAGTCATATACATCAAAGATGAGATTTGCTAAGCCCACATACATACAATACAAATCCTGTAAACACCACACGTTTGCCAACACGGTGCATAGGTTCGAGATTCAATCCATCCATTAGAGAGAGTCACCACTGTATTGATGCCCTAGCTTGAGAGTTAGATTAATCCACTGGTCAAGTGGACCATAGTTTGCAAAACAACCGTGCATATCTGAAAATCTTGGATGAAGTTTTCTAACCCCTCAACCTGTTTCCAATATTGGGGCCCACCTTTCAAGTGGACCAGATCAATTTTAGGGGAAACATTGCCAGACTTCATTTAGACCGTCCATTAAAAATTCATTATCAACCGGCCTGTTGCAAAGGTTAAACCAATGTAAATACATTTTTCATTTTATGAGACATGCAAATTAGGGCTCATGATTTGTAATTTTATTTTGAGTCCAACGAAGATTTATTAGTGCCTCCGTATCAACCATCACTCTACCCGAGTATGAGAGCTTGGCCCGAGTCAGGCATGGGCCATCATTTAAGGCCCAAAGCCCAAGCCAAAAGTTTAGTTGGACTCAGGCCCAATCTAGCCTAGTCAGAAATGATCAAATCCTTACTTTGGAAAGTGACCGTTCTCAATCCATCCATTAGTCAAGTTGGCCAGACATGAATGCAGAAATAGATTTTTAAAACAATGAAAGCCCATGATTCACACACAAGATGCATGCATTGCATAACTGATTATTAGAATAGATAATGATAAAAGAGGTTTGCTAGAATACATTGCCAAGCTGTTGGATTTGAATTATTTTCAATGTTAAACCGTTTATGTGATGTGACTTAACCTTAAAAATAAAATTAAAAAATAAATTCAAATAGAATATTTTAATCCTTTAATACTAAAAGTGTTAGGATGCCCATCCATATTCAATCCTAAAACAAAGAGGTGAAGTATTAAATGAGTAAAATGAGCGAGAGCTTTTATTTGTTTATTTGTATTCATGATATAAATTTGAGACCTATCATGTAAACAGTTAGGATTATTGGAAGTCATATCAGATTTAAAGTATAACATCTCATGTATTCTTCCAAAATGACTTGAACCCTAGCTAAGCTAATTGGTCCAAGTCTGATTTGGTGCAGGAGCCCAGGCTCAACTAATTCAACGCCAAGGAGAGTGGATTAGGTGTTACCTAGATAACACATTAGTGGTTGTTACCCTAACAGTATGGGGTCCACCTTGATGAATGTGTTGTATATCCATGCTGTCTATACTTTTTCCTATCTCATTTTATGACTTGATCCCAAAACTTAAGCATATCTAAATTTCAGGTGGACCACACCACTGGAAAGTGTGGTGATTGACAATTAGAAACTTATTGTGGGCCATAAAAGTTTTGGATCAAGCTGATATTTGTATTTTTTCCATTCATCCTGCAAGTTAGATGGAAAATAAACATTACGAGTGAGCACTAGGTGGGCGTAGGTAGTTTTTAATGGTGGGCATTCGATCACCACTGCTTCAAGTAGTGTGGTCCACCTGAGATTTGGATCTGCTTAATTTTTGGGACCATGTACTAAAATGATCCGGAAAATGGATGGACAGTGTAGATATACAACATATTTATTGAGGTGGGCCCCATATGTTCAGAGTATCACCCACTAACATGTACCCGAGTAACACCTAATCCTCTCCACACTCAAGTGTGGGCTATGCCGCTATGCCATGGGGAATTTGGGTCCATTGTGGTGTATATATACCATCCAATCCACTCATCTGACGTGAAGCAACAGGACGAGTGGATTTAATAAAAAAAACAGGAAAATCCAATATTCAGGTGGGCCACAGCACGTGAAATTACAGTTTATAGGCATGATTGTACAATGTTCCCTATGGTGTGGCCCACAAAAGTAATTCATTGGACATGTTTTAAGTATATATGATCCAAATGTGGTGGCGTACCTGATGGACGGGTGGATCTGATGAAAACTCCCACATGGTTCCATTTTATAACCCAAGGTTGCTCGCGATTATTTAAGCTACCCGTGCGCGATGTGCTGTCGGCGTACGTTAGCAAGTAGCGTTTTATTTCCCGGCAATCTGATATTCTTCCCGTGAAAACACCATCCTCTCTCACTCTCCAGCTCCCCACATCACTAGCAGCGCCACCGCCAGACCTTCCCCTCTCCATTCGCCAATCCCAGCCGTTGAAAACACCTCACTAGGCGCGGATCCGCGCGCAAGATGATGCCTATAAAAACCCCTCCGTCATCCTCATTCTCTTCTCTCCGCTGCTCTCTCCTCGCTCTCGCCTCTCTAACCCTAGTCTCCTTCACCTTCCTCTCACTCAAATCCCTCCATTCCCCTCTCTTCATACCTCTCCCCAAATCCCCATCAGGTACTCTCTCTCTCTCTCTCTCTCTCTCTC
>JAJHSJ010000012.1:5289097-5492187 GCA_021015155.1 Magnolia officinalis | reverse complement strand
TGGATTGATAACCAAGTACCCCTATTGGAATAGGACACTTGGTACAGATCACTTCTTTGTCACCTGTCATGATGTTGGTGTGAGGGCTACTGAAGGACTTCCACTTCTCGTTAAGAATTCCATTCGAGTAGTATGTTCGCCAAGCTATGATGTTGGATTCATCCCACACAAGGATGTAGCTCTTCCTCAAGTACTTCAGCCATTTGCTCTACCAGCTGGAGGAAATGACATAGAAAACAGGTCAGGCATTTGATTGTGCGCATGCCATTTATTGTTTATTGTCATTTCATTTTACTTCATTTTATAATATCTCTATATATATATATAATATATATATATATATAATATATATATATATATATATATATATATAATATAATATTAAATGGTCCCATACCTATAACATGTTCTTGTATCTCCACATTGCAAAATCCATATCAGATGCTTCCCGTCCGTGTCTTCTTCTGACCATAGAGTGCCATAAAGGTCGTAAAGGCTGTTATGTAAAGGTAACGGTGGCAACTGTTACACGTTATGGGGTTGTAAAGGCCGTAATGGCCATTATGGAAAAAAAAAAAAAATGGTTCGTAAAGGTTCTTACAACCCCTGTAAAGGCCCGTTATGCCCCTCATAATGGACCGTTATGGAACCGATACAAGTTTTTCGGATTTTTTTCAATAAAAAAGGAGTCCTAATAGTGGACAACCAACTAACACACCAAAAGTTTCAAAACTGATGGAAAAGAACCGGTTTATCCCTATATACAAGCCCTCCCAGGCAAACCCAGGCGAGACCTCCCCGTGGACAACCCCTACTTTGCACAGTCCCACAATGGGCCCCACCTCGTGGGCCACCCCACCCCAACGTGGAGATACGGTGTATCCTTGGAATCACACCAAGATGCCCCTGCATCATCCACTCATGCTGGTAAGGAGACTTAAACATTGGGCTCCCATTCTAATACCATTTTAATAGTGGACAACTGACTAGTACACCAAAAGCTCCAGTGCTGGGGGGGAAGGACCGGTTTATCCTTATATGTAGGCCCTCCCAGACGAGACCTCTTCGTGAGCAACCCCTGTTTCACGCAGGTCCCCGAATTGTACGGTCCCACAATGGGCCCAACCTCGTGGCCATTCTGCATCTCACAAACCCCACCTTGTGGGCCACCCCACCCCAGCGTAGAGATACAGTGTATCCTTGGAATCACACTAAGATACCCTTGTATCAAGGCCGTTACACCCTATATCGTAAAGGTAACAGTGGTGGCCATTATGGCCACTGTTACCGTTACGGAATACCTTGCTTCTGGCATTCATGTCCTAGTAACACAGCCTCCTTGTATGATGACCTATAGAGCAGTCCCTTTTGTCTAGAAACAGGTAAAGATTATTGCACAACCACTTCTCTGCATGTACAGCATTTTCATTGACCAGCTTTGTTCTTGACCATTATATATGTCATACTGTCTGTACAGCAATTGTATTTGCATCCTTTTATGTACTGACTTAGTTAAAGAGCAGTTTGGCAGCAACATAGCTTAAAAAAGATTAGATGCGCTTTTGAATGTGGATGAGAGGAGTTGAATTGTAGCAAGATATATCAGGAATTTCCACGTGATACTGGTTACCTGTGGAAAATTAGCAGAATCCTGCCAACATGTATCTGACCACAAACTCATTTATTGATGTTTTAATAAAGTTTTCCTAATTGCTTAACAAATGCCTTTTGCAATTGGCACTAGTGTGTAGATTGCTACTTTGCTGGACTGGCATTATAGCATCCGAATCATCATCATCATCATCATCTAAGCCTTATCCCAACTGATTGGGATTGGCTGCATGAATCCTGTTTTGCCATTCCACACTCTATCAAGGACTGTATCAACATTTCAACAATAAGTCATCAAATGCTTTCTTACTAACTCCAGCCATGTCCTTTAGGGCCCTCCCCCTGCCCTTTTGTAGCCTTCAACTCGAACCGCCTCTCTTCTAACCATGCAGTTCTTGTTCTCCAATACACATGGCCAAACCATCTAAGTTTACTTTTCCCCATCTTATTGCCTATTGGGGCTACTAGGTTCCCTCAAATGTGTTCATTTCTAATTCTATCCTTCCTTTTCTTGCTGCACATCCATCACAACATCCTCATTTCAGCTACACTCTTTCTATGAACATGTCATTCCTTGACTGCCCAAATTTTGTCCCATAAAGCATGGCTGGTCTTATAGCTGTCCTATAAAATCTCCCCTTCAGTTTGATTAGTATGCAGCGATCAAATAAATCTCCAAAGGCACATCTCCACTTCATCCACCCATCTAATTTAAGAACATTATCCTTCTTAATCTCTCTATTCTCAAGGATCATCACCTGAATATAATAGAAATAATGTATCATGAGATTGTCCTTACTCCTTAGAATATTTTTTTAACAGTGATTTATAATTTTAGTTGGGCTCTCAGGGGATGTGGTGCCCTCATTTGGCTTTCATAGCAGCTATGTAATTGACTATATGTGTTGATTGAGAAATTTTGAGGGATGGTAGAGGTGATTGTCTGCATTGAGTCTTCCATTTCTTCCCATTTTGCTTGGCCTTCTTTCTTTATCTTGTTTCAAGTGGTGAAATGGTTCCATCAATTCCTGTCATTAAGATCCTTTGTATGGTGATTTTGTAATAACCTCTTAATTCTAAATAAGTATAGTGGTAGCATATTAATTATTTGACCCACCAAATTTTTGTCATGCTTTGCTTCTCAACATCTCTAGTTTGGAGATGTAAAGGACGAGTGAATGCATGGTGTTGGAGGATCTTTGCTTCCAGATACATGTGAGTATGGTAAGCCTTAAGCTATCTGTGTATTAAATCAGATGCTGTTGGATGCCTGTGAACTGCCAATTCTTCCAGTAAACCACTGGGAAGAAATATTCAGGTTCCCTGTTTCTCAAGTCTTCCAGTTGATCTCTTCTTTAGTGGCCAATAAACTGATGTCAAATATTGAAATCTGATCCAATAAGTTGCATGGTTTTTTCATAACTGTATCTTAAGTTAGCAGCTGAATCTTTGTGAAATAGCCACTTCTTCGCCAGAACTTTGCATTTTCTTGTTTTTCTTATGTAGAAATGGTCAACATCAGTGTCTGGCAACTGCCACTCTTTGATCCTTATTGCTTTATCGCCCTATGGGGTGTTTGTGATTAGTGAAATGAGAGTAGTGTCTATGTGAGCATTCCCAGTTCCAGAGCCCTGGGTAAAGGAGGAAGGTTGATGTCTGCTGGGTACTCCAATCTTAGAACTGTTGTCTACCTACCATTTAAAAAACTACTCAAAATTGCTGGGAGAGAAACTGAGGCCCTGTTTGGTAGGTGCTATAAAGTGAGTTCATCTCATTTTAGTTAACAGTAATGTATCTGTTAGAGATTTTGATCTCTAATGCATAATCACTGTTAAAATGAATTCATAATGTAAAACATAGTTACTGTTAACTAAAAAGAGATGAACTTACCTTTAGGCGTCTACTGAACGGGACCTAAAATGATGACAAGAAATGGTCAACATAGTTGAATATTTCTAACATGTCGAATTAGCTGCTTGCATGAGGTTGTGCGAGTAAATATATTACATTGGCAGCAATAAGCATCCAATGATCCAAAGAAGCACCGAATCTCTTCTTGCACAACTCATTGCTGACATTGATGATGAGAATAACCTGCAGGACAGTACTTGGTTTCTGGGCTGGACATCGCAATTCCAAGATAAGAGTTATCCTGGCGCGTGTATGGGAGAATGACACAGAACTTGCTATCAGCAACAACCGCATAAGTAGGGCTATTGGAGAACTGGTTTACCAAAAGCAATTTTATAGGACCAAGTTTTGCATATGCCCTGGTGGTTCCCAGGTCAACAGTGCTCGCATTGCAGACTCTATACATTATGGATGTATTCCAGGTGAGGATTCCTTTTGTTTGGGATCTCTCCAATAAGAGCTTGGGCCTCCCATTTGGATTTTCTGAGTAGTTTTTGGTGCCTGTGTTTGGCTTCCTCTGCAGTAATCTTGTCTGATTACTATGACTTGCCATTCAACGACATCCTTGATTGGCGGAAGTTTTCTGTCATACTCACGGAGAACGATGTCTACCGACTCAAGTCTTTCTCAAGGCCATATCAGATGAAGAATTCGTTTCATTGCACAAGGGATTGGTTGAGGTAAATTCTTTCCAGACTTCATGATTTGTTGATTGGGATCTGTTTATATATATATATATATATATAATCTCGCTATGCGCATAATCTACTCATCCCTTATTGTAGATGGGACTAATAACATCACAGCTCGTGAAATGGTAATATGCTTATTTAGTATAGGCATGAGCAGATGTTCCAGTAGGGATTCTCCCTACCCAGTTCTGGTACAAATCCTCTTTGAGCCTCATGTTGGCCTATCTGTGATCGGCGATGACCCTTAGATAGCAAGGGTCAACATTGGATTGATCACAGCCCAAAAATCACCATGATGAGAGATGATCAAAGCCATCCAGTTAAGGGTATGCAAAATGGACAGTGCAAGTAAAAATGGTTTCACCCTCCGTTTTTCTGGTCCTTGAAGGGTTTTGATCATCCAATTATGGTGGTTTTGGGGCCTTGAGCAGTCTTGAATGCACCACTTCTGCATAGCCATAGGTGGGTCTACCTGGATCGCTGAGGAATTTGCACAAGAAAATAAGAATCAAGAACTGATACATCGCATTTCAAGCATATACATGCTGGTGTTGGTTATGGTTCGTCAAGCTTGCTTGTTTTCCTTCTGATGATCTACTTTCTTATATTCTATTAGATCCAGAAACATTTTGAGTGGCATTCGCCTCCGGTTAGATTCGATGCATTCCACATGGTCATGTACGAGCTATGGTTACGCCACCATGTCATCAAATACTAAAATCTCAGCTGTTTGTATACACTGATTGGAGAGAGAAGCAACAAAGGTTCTACTATTTTTTGGCCTTCACTGCAGAGAAACTTGTAGAATACATACACTTTCATTCCTTTTCTCCCTTTCCATTCTATATTCTTTTTTTTCTTTTTATAGTAAAAGTGGGTCTTTTGATACAAGTAGTTGTAAGTCGTAACTTGCTAAAAAAAAATCTTCTTGCCTAAGAAGATTGTTTCCGAGCTAAGATACATGAATCTGTTTGTTGCCATGTGGCATCACATGCCAAGCGGCGGAAGACTTCCAGTGTGGCAGCATTGGCACCCACTGTTAGGGAATTGGACTCACCTTTATAGCTTGTACTACAACAAAGAGTTGGGAGGCTTTTGGATTTATTCATCTTTGCATTGGGACTGCTGTCGTAGCTTAGTATCTTTGGGTTTTGCATAAAGGTATGGAATGCAGTACTTCGGAGGCCAGATATAACCAACGCAGGGCAGCTACCTAGACAGTCGAAATGGTCTCAAGGGGATGTAGAGGGAAAGCAGAGGTTATAACCAGTTTCTCCTATTATTTTGGTTCTTGATAGCGTGGCATTAGGCCTGTTGCCTGATGCTATCGTTATGGTTCGTTTGGAACATTTGAAAACTCACTTGAGAAATGAGATTCCTGTTTCCAGTTTTAAAATCAGGAAATGGATTGTGTTTGGGCGTGTGGATTAGATTGTCCATGGAAACTGTTGCTTTGTACTTGGGTGGCACCTCTTGGACTAACCTTTTCCTTAAAAAGTTGTATGGCATGAGCATATACAGGAGAGGCAAGCAATGTCATGTGGCGGAACTAGAATCTTATGATAAGTAGGTTCTAAATTATGAGCATGCTCTCTCTAGAAATCCAATCCATATAGCATTTGGCTGCATATGGCAGAATGTGGTTGCAGTTCAGAATGAGGATTAGAGCTTTTTCTTCTTCTTCCTTTGAAGTCACCCTCCACCCTTAGACAAGGCTTCCAATTTTTAGGAAAGGGAGAAGCATTACCAATAATAATATAACACACCCAAAGGCATTTCAAGTCACTCACTTGGAAATGGGGATCCAAATGAGCCCTTGGACTATGTTTGGAACCGGATATGTTAAAAGGGTAGCCTGTGTGTGACAACCAGAATGAATGTGAGGTGTTGCCTGTGGGACACAACCCGTTGGCATCCGAGTGAAAGATTTTAGCTCTCACTAGAACAAGAGGTCTCTCAGCGGGTTCCAGTCCTTGACCGAGTGGTAATATCTGAGTTTCAACACAAGGTCTTCGGTTCGAAATCCATGGGTGGTGAAATCCCACCACGGTGTGTGGCGGAACATAGGCTCGTTGACTCATCGTGTTGCTCACAATGGTAGAAATGAATGGACAGCTACAAAAACTTCACTGAAAGTTCTTTTATAGCTGCTTTTTTCTTCCACATTAATTGCAGCCCCCTTGTTCGCTGAAAAGCCCTGGGCAGGTTGTGGGTCTAGAGCTCACATTCCAATTTACTTCTATTAAAACAACAGTTAAGTGGCTTTGCACAAGTTTCATCAAGTGGAGTGAGCTAGAGAGGCAAGTTGACCAGTGTTATTGCATTTTCAAGAGACTGGCTCAAAATTGCAAGCTCAACCAATTTCCAAGTTGAGTGTTAGAACCGTTGTTATCACAAGTCCCCATTACATTATGAAATCTGAGATGTAACACATTTTTAAGTGCACCTGAACAGGCCCAGTGCATTCATATTAATTGTTCTCCTCTTGAAATGGTTTGACAACTTGTCCAATTGAAATCAGACTGGGCCGACACAAGTACGAGTTGAGTGCCACAAATCCCACTCTGATGAATCTACCACCACTGCAGCCTGCCCAGTCAAAACAGTAAGCTGCCAATGCACCTGCCATGCGGTGAGCCACACCATTGTAATCATATGGGAAATTGAAAGTCTGACTCAACATGCTGATTTCAAGGTTTCCTGATTCTCACAGCGGGCCTAGAGTTTTCAGGGTGCCGGTACACAAGTGGCATGCTGGTGGAAAGATTGTATAGTACAAGTGGCATCCTTATCCGCATGCGATCAGTTCTCTATCGATTTGATCCGCCACTTCACAGACTTGTACAAACAACTAAACTTGAGTACACAATGCAGTTCGCAATCAGGAAACTACGCCAAACAATTCATCTAATCATGAACATGGTCACAGGTCCCAAAAAAGCTCACCTCAATGGAAGTTAGGACATAAATAGACAACTTACATGTTCATGATGGGGATGATAGGTCCAGTATTCTACTTTCCTGCATGAAATAATACATTTCTATCAATTTCTTTTTCTCGATCCAGCACATGAGGCTGGAAGAAGAAGAAGAGAAAGAGCTCCTGCTGCCTAGCCCATACAACGGGCCCGCCCACAAGCAGCCGTGATCCCTGTGTCTAGAGGGGGGCAATAAGAACATGCATGTAGGTATGAGTGATGCTCTTTTATTTGGTGCAATCAAATGCACCCTAAATGGCTGTGTCAGTCAGCTTATTTATCATGATAGCTTCGCAGATGTCCAACAACCAGCTGCCCACATGACATGAAACTGGACTGGGACCAGCTGGTGCAACTGCTACCATTTGAATTTGTGCCGACAAATCAACAGTTATGTTTCAAAAGAATTTTAATTAGCAAACAGGCCTCATCAATAGTTGAATGATAAAGCAAAACAATAGCCACAGCCAACGTTCCTCAGAACTCTCCTTGCAACCATTGAAACATTGAATCTGCAAATTCTCTCTTTATAAAAGCCGGTCTATGGATAACAAAAGCTCATGTGCTACCTTCCACAGTGAATCTAACTCCTGGTTCTTATGACTCTCACGGGATCAGCCACCATCAGTGCTTCCTCTGCAAATATAGAGTAGATGTCAATCACCCCAATACAGCTCCAAGAGGAATTACAGGAATATATTCGGTCTGTGGGGAATGCTGTTATGCAGGGTGCAATACATAAAACTTCTATTTAGTGTGCATGTGGCATGTCCTGATTGGCACTGTTGCTCTAGAGGGCCATTGATTGAAGGGTTACCTTCTGGTCTGCAATATTTTTTGGTGTGCCTCATCCAAGGGGGGACCACCAAATTAACAGTTTGGATCATTGAACTACGACGCCTCTCATGCACAGAATCCTTCGGGTCATCAAATGTCAACAAATTCTACGTTTGTGGATAAGCAGAGCCTATAATTCCTCACGACACAATCCGAAAAACAACATGGCAAGAAATTCTATCCAAGGAAACAAAATTTCACAGATGAACGATACAAAGTATAATCAGACTAACACAAATTTCAGAATAGAACTTGGTATAGAGTCGGAATCTAGTCCCTTAAATTCAACATACCTTGCGCTTGTTATTTTTTCTCCTTTCCCTGCTAGTATTCGGGAAGCCTGATGTTGGCTCAGTACCATTCTCTTCCAATGGTAGAGTTTTAATTTCATCAAAGAAACCATCCGTCAAGCCAAGCAATCTGTTATAATTAAATGAAGGACACAAGTCAATCACAAACAATAAACATGAGGAAATCAAAGATGTCAAGGATTTCTGTGACAGAATTCAAAGCACCAAACATCTTTTTTTTTACACACCCACCCACACCAGATGGGCACTCGATCCCATGATCTGTGTTGAAACAGAGTCTGTCTACCACTAAGCCATGGAGCCAAACATCTTATGTTGACGAGTATGATAAAGGACAAACACCAGGCCACTGGAGACCTCATATGCATGGGAAGCCCATCTAGTAGGAGTATAAAGCTAGGATCTGATTTGAAGGACACTTAGATGATGCAAGCAATAGTTCATCTTGGTGACATGGCGAGGTTTTGCTGAGAGAAACATGATGGCAGTAAAATCTGAGGCTCTTCAGCTAGCTCTTAAGATTTACCCTATTGGGTATTGGGTTGCTTCTGCATATGGTAAAGAGATCCAATCGTTGTCACCAAACAGACTAGTCATCAATAATATCCACTTTACGATTTGGTTATTTCCACTTTACTAGATGAGCTACTGCAAAATCAATGTAATAGTGCCTTGAAATGCACGCTAGGTCTAGAAATTCAAAATGTCGAGTAATGCAGCTCAAACAAATCAGGCAGAGTCATCCATTTTCTGAATGCTGACTCATGGTGCCAAACCAGATCAGACACAACCAAGTCCTAGTCAACTTGGACAAGTTGCATCCAACTTGGATGAGTTGTCAATCCATACTAGAAAAGCCTCCATGAGAAAAATCTCTAGTTGTTCCTTTGAGAAGCTTGCTTTGGCCAATTGTCATTCGTAGCTTCTCCTTTTAAGTGAAATAATAATTGATGGATGACAATAAATACCCGTTTCTTGACTTCCTCAGATGCTTCTCTTTCTTTTTGTCCATCTTTGAAAGTGGAGCACGAGTGAAGAGTTCTTCTTCTCGCCTTGCCCGCTCTTCCATCTTCGCCCTATATCTAAGGAGTTCTTTACTTTCAGACCCGACGATTTCTCTCACCTGTAAAGAAATAACAGTTAAACCAGAGATGGAGAAGGCCAGCAAGTTATGGAGGAGCCCGAGAACACAGATCAGGAACCTACCTCTTCAGGTCTCCCTTCAAATTTGTCCATGAGTTCTTTCACATAAGCACTTTGTTTAGCCTGCCGCAAAGTTTCCTTATCCTTTCTCATTTCCAATCTCTCCCGTTTTGAGATTTTATCATCATCCATAGCAGTGGGAGCAAACTTCGGGGGCCGGTATACAACTTGACCATCCTACGCATTCAGGAATAGAAAGTAAGAAAAGCTTTGACATTTGCAACCAAGTGGAAATTATGCTGCTTCATACAAACAATAAAATTCCAATCACCTCAGCGGCCTGATTCGATTTGCTAGCAAGCATGTCCGGGTTTGGCCTATACTTCAACGGGTCCTCTGTATCCTTAGAGGCATTGCTTTCCTTCTCATCAGGGGCCACTTTCTCCAATGAATTGCCAGCAGCCCTCGTGAGCTTCTGAACTTGGTATTGAAGTTTTTTATCAATCGGGCGGATCTGTCAAATTGAAGAAAAATAAAAAATGGTAAGAATAGTACATCCAAGTATTCATATTGATCATGTAGCATGGAAATAAAGACATTACAAACCTTCTCTAGAAATAATCGTATCTCTACAAGGCTCCGAACGACAGGGTGCCCCTCAATAGAGAACCCTTTTGCCTTACGAAGCAAATAATAGACAATCGATTGGCAATAGCTTAGAAGAAGCAAATGCTTGGCCTCAAGGTAGCTTATCCCATCCGCTGTTGGAAAATGGTTTTCTTTCACCTAATTGCCCACACAAACATTGAAATATTACGAAAATGAAAAGGTGCCAATAGAAAATCATCCAATGATATAAAACAATCAATATGTGATTTCAACATTTACCTTTGCAGTTAGCGCTTGCACTTTACTCCTCACCACATCCAAACCATCCTTCATTTCTTTTAGTACAGCAACTAATTGAGGAGCTTCTCTGGAAGCAATGGCAAAATCAGAACAAAAACTTCTACAGAAAAAATAAAATAAAGCTAATATATAATACTCATCCAAAATAAACAGCCTTTTTGTTCAGCCTACAAAACCCTAAACCCTCCTTACTGTGATCCGGGTCATTTGTTCGATGGAATTCATCCTGAGTGGGTCAAGGGTGTCATTCCCCAAATATTTCCATGATCAAAATCCCACCCATATGACCAGAAGATTTCCTTTTCTTTGTTGAGTTCGGAATTCCATTAAATGTCAATATGCAGGCTACTAATTTAACAGTTAAAGTCGATGCATGGATGAAACGCTTGGGCAATGGCCCACAGGCCCAGCATGTGGGTAGCCCGTATCACCAAAACGTGAGCCCTACCCATACAGTTTAGTTTTTTTCTTTTTTTTTTTTTTGAAAGGTGCCCTACCTGTACAGTTGGCTGGGTTGGACAAAAAAAAATAAGCTTTTGTTTGGTCCAGGCATCATACAATGCCCTTAAAGTATATAAAATCAAATAGGAAATTAGACCCACATCTTAAATAAGCCAAGGAAGATAATGACAGAAGAATTCAGCTACTGAAAAGAAAAGAGCATTTTAAAAGCTGATACTAGAGTAATTAAGTGTGATCTTTTTTTCTCCTGAGCAACCATAAAAGTCAAGTTTAAATCTTTAGCTGAAAGATGAAACAATTAATATTGATGTAATATGATCTTACTTCACTAGTGCCTCCTCGTGGCCTGAAGAATCAAGGTTCCCCTCCATACTTTCTTCACAAGCAAATCTAACTCACTGTGATAATCAAACAAACAAACCATGAGAGAGAGAGAGAGAGAGAAGCAAAGGAATTGTCAAGCCTTGGCCTAGAAAATGCAACTATTCTCTGGCACTGACATCCCACATTTGGGGTGCACTGTTCAGTGATCCAGACCATTGATCTGACACACCCATCAATGGACGAACCATGGAGCAAAATTCTCCCTCATGGAGAAATCCTGACCGCTCTCCAGTGGACTACAAATAAACAGATCAGAAAAATTAAAATATGCACAAGTATCTTCCGGCCCCGACTTCCAACATGCGAGCACACTGTTCAGTGATCTAGACTATTAATCTGATGCACTTCGTCCATGGATGAACCATGGCCCAAAAGAAATCCCAACCCTTTGTTCAGTGACCTACCAATAAATGGTTAAGTAAAAATACAATACATATAGTTTCCTACGGCCCCAACCATGACCCAAAAATATCCCTCATGGGGATATCCTATTTCCTAACCCTTTTCTTCAGTCGCTTGCTGTTATAAACCTAAGAAAAAAAAAATACACAAATAGTCCACATTCAACGAAAATAAAGCCAAAGAGCAGATTGTTACAACCTCACAGTCTGGTGCCCATCAGATCAACAGTCTAGATCACAATACCACCGGCCCCACTTGCACATACTAGACTCAGCACCTAACTACACTAAACATATACTCAAACCAAGGGTCATATAATTCTTCCAAGAAATCAATGATTCTATAATCTGAATTCCCCCCCTCCCCCCAAAAAATAGCGGAGCTAACAAAGTTTCGTCTTAAATTTCATAATAATATCCAAATGTTGGGTTCTTTCGATGCGATTGCACATCGAATTGTAATCATTCCATTTTCCATCTTTCTTCGATGTCACATATCTATTCATCAAGACACCTCCGTTAGCCTCGCACCATTCCAAAAAGAAAATGGTGATGACTCTTCAACCATGCACATGGCCCAGCTGTACAGCAATCCAGACCGTCCAAATCGCTGATACAACTGCAGAAGAAGCATAACCGAATACTTACCATCTGATTTCTCTCTCTGAATTCGGACCGCACCCTATTACACTCTAAACCATCCATTTGATAGCCATTAAATAGATGGTTAAGACTGCTTAATAAGTGTGATTTTAAAGACATTCTCCATCCACAACGGGACCCACGATTTGGACGGTCCGGATAGCTGTATATCAACGTGAGGAAAATGAGCTATCACAAATTTCAAAGTGGTGCTAAACTAACAAAGTAGTCGAACCCCTATTCTTAATAGTATGTAGGGATATAAGGAAAGGGAAGAGACTATTTACACCACCCACGTTGATAGATACACCCTTTATTCCTACTTTTGATAATAAATTAGTACAAACGATTGCATTCATCAATAAGGGTGGAAGTATGACTAGTCATTACACAAAGCAAAAAAACAATAACAAAAAGCGATTGTGAATATTTTCTGTAGAAAGAGGTAAACGAAAAACCCCCAAATTTTGATAGAAACATACAATTCCAACGCATGTAAGGAGAGAGAGGGAGAGGGAGAGGGAGAGGGAGTACCAGAGCGATGAGGAGGTTTTGCAGGTTGCAGAAGGAGAGGAAGCGACGACGGCTGGGGTTTTGTGAGTAAAAAAAAAAAAAAAAAACTTGGTACTCTGCCAGAGTGTGATGAATGATACGCAGTCAGTCAGAAATTGAGACGTGGCATGACGCGGATTGCGTCCTACCCCCAACTGGACGGTAATCCGTCCGGACAGGGCTCTTTGGGGCCCACGTGATGTAATTGTTTTATCCGCGCCTTTCATCGTTTTTATCATGTCATTTTAAGGTATGATCCAAAAATAGAGTCAGGTACAGGGCATAAGTGGACCACAAAGTGGGTATTGAACAACGACCATTAAAAACTTCTTGGAAGCTGGAGAAGCTTCGTATCAAGCTGATATTTGTGTTTTCACTTCATCCACGTCTGCATGACCTTATTAATAGGTTGGATGGTAAAAAAACATCACGGTGGCCCTTAAAAAGGCTTCAACGGTGAGTGTCATTATCATTGTAGCTTCCTTTGATGTGGTCCACTTAAGCCTGGATCGGACTCTAATTCGCATCATACCTTAAAATGACATGATAAAAATGATGAACGGCGTGGATAAAATACTTACATCACTGTGGGCCCCCAGAGCCCTGCCCAAACGAATTACCGTCGAGGTAGGACGCAATCGGGCATGTATCGAAAGGGACTCGGATTGCGTCATACCCTAATCCGTCCAGCAGGGCTTTGTGGGGCACTGTATTTTAAGTATTTTATCTACACCGTTCATTAGCCAAAAAATGAGGTAGTTACAGGGATTAAGTGGACTACAAAGTGGGGATTCAATGTCTACCATTAAAAACTTCTTGGAAGCTTGAGAAGTTTTGGATCAAGCTGATATTTGTTTTTTCTATTTTATCCACGTATAAGTTGTTGTATTTTATTTTATTTTAAAATAAGTTAGTGTTTCAAAATATTCATTGGTCATAGGTGCCCTTTGGATATGTCTTTTCACTTAAGTTTGAAAGGTTGCATCCTTTCAATTTTTATTTTGAAAAGTTATCTTTTGAAGCCTATGGGTCGCACCACTTGGGTTTAAACCTAATAGTCACAATCCTTTATGAAAGGGTATCTTCACAAAGTCTATAAATAGACTTCTGATTTTAAATTTTAGAATGGATTAAAAAATCAGGTTTCCTTTTAAAAATGTGTTCAAGTATTTTTTAGTTCAAGTTAAGACTACAAATGGTTCGAGCCCGTGTACAGTGAGTGCACCGCTGAGACCGGGTCATAGTCGTTGTATCCTGGAGGTCGATTGCTCTAGAAACCTGTTGCACTTGGGACGCTGTCCAAGAGGAGCAAATTCGATTTCAAGCCGAGTGACTCACGTCACGCCTCGACTTATACAAATTGATAAGTTTTTTAACTTTCTTATTTTAATTTTATATAATTTAAATAGTTTTTCAAACTCCAATTTCCAACAATCTTGAAATCGAATTTGGTTTGGAAAACTATTTAAGAATTACGGTTGCATCTATTTGGTTGGAATAGCTCAAAATGAAACCATATGTACAAAAGTGAACGTATACACCGACTGAGTGGGATATACACTGATCTTAACATCCCTTTACAATAAAGATCAACCCATATAATCTGGAACCCTCATATATCATCTAATAGTTAGGATCTTATACATATTTGGTGTACAGATTTTCTGAACCACCTATGCAAATCATCTAAAAGGCTTAAAGTTATACACTGATGCTATAGTCTATTGATTGTTTTTATGTTTATGTCATTGACATGTCAGTCTATCACACACAACATTTGTGTACGATGAGGATTAATCTGAGATATATATAAAACTAGGATATCAGGGTAGGACACAAGTATTAAGAACTTTTTTAACCATCATGCATGCATAAACAAAGGAGAGTCACTTTCACATAAAATCTTTAAAATATAAATGATGAGAACCATGTAAACCAATGATGGTACTATACACATGAACATTATTATACATGTGCAAACCAGAAGTAAAGAACATCATGATTATTTCATGTTATAAACCTTGCTAGTCATCCTCCCTCAAGTCGTTGCTTGCTTATGCCAAACACAAATGATGATACAAACTGTCCATCTTGGGCTCGTTGTTATTGTTGTTGTTTGTATGTATAAATTTCGACCCGGATTCCGGATTTGTAACGTTGTAAATGGATGACAGTTGTGAATGTGGGAAGATCTAATGGCTTTAAGGCCCTAAGATTTTAAAGAAAAAATAAAAGATTTCCTCATTTCTATTTTCATTTCCAAGGTTCTGTACGGTTGTGATTATTTTAATATCTATCCTCTAGTTGTGTCTATTGTTAAATTTTTACATACACCAAAATTCTTGATGCTTAATATTCGTTACATACATTAAGTGTGTCCTTTGATGTCATGTTATGGGTCAAAATATCATATTTGGATCTCTGGTTACTATATAATAAGAAACGGTTCATGTAATATAAATAAATAAATGGCTGAGATTATTCTCTACTGTTCACCCATAAAAGTCCACTAGATGAACCATCTGGATCACTGTGGTGATGCTTCATCTTTATAATGTAATGCTGTCTTGATCAGGAAATGGTGTTGATTCTTGTCGAAATCGTATATTAGGCATAAAGTTCATTAATTGGATGGCTAGGATTGTTGGTGCAATTTAGCAAAACTAGTCATTAGATAGTTTAAATCGACTCAATGTATTATAAAAAATTTATCCTAAGAATTTTCAAATAAGCGGTCACGATCATCTCTTGGTGGGCAGAATGAGTAAATCCATTTAAAACAATATCTTCACAATTGTTGTTATAAACTGCTACATGAGTAGTGTACATCCTGTTTAATTTAGCATAATTTAAGTTATGTTGATGTTAACATGCAGTTGAGTGATCTTACTCTCTAAAAGTTCTCATGTTAGTATGGTGCATGTGTGAGAGATCCCGACCATCTACTAAGTAGGGTTATAGATAAACAGGCTCTGTCTAAAAGCCAAATATAAACGTTGATAAGACAGGCATTCTCTTACAAAAATATATAATAAGTGGATTGGTCAAATGGACAAGGCATTGTCTATCATCAAATGCATATATTGCTTAGATCGGATCTCTCACACATGTGTGGCAAGTCATGTGAAGTAGGCATAACACTTCTCATTACTGGAATAGTTTTTTGTCACATGATTTCATGCTTACTTGGAATTATAACTTTAAATCGTCTTTATGTCATCTATAGTGCCTACTGCATGCTTAGAATCCATGATCCAAAATATCAATCTTAATCATGTCATTTTCATATGGTACATGTAAGAGTGAAAATATTATTTAGTGGGTTTTGTCTTTAATGGCCTAAATGGAGAGGTATTCATATCAGACACATGACATATGTATATGATGCATCAATGTTAGTCATTGATGGAAGTAACATCATGTGAAGACAAAAGGTCAAAAGATGAATAGTAAAAATAAAAATAAAAATACTCTTATATTTTTCAACTAAGGAAATTAATTAGAAAGACCCACTAAATACATAGTCTGAATTCACCGCTAGATGACAATTGGATTATAGTTACAATTCATTTTAGATGTGACTCATGCATCATTGGTTGTTCTATAGAATGATGGTTCTCATATGCCTTGATTGGAATGACTTCAATGGACATGATCAAATCGATCATTAAGTCAATTAAACCATGAGACTAGTTATAACTATATTCTTATGTAAATACTCACATTTTCTTCTTTTACAAATAAATCCGCTTGTAATCACATCCATCATCAACATCATTCTATGGTAGGATCCAATACTTTTTAGAAAAATATTATTTTCATCCAATCATATGCCAATCTAGAACACATGTGTTAGATTTAGTCAATTCATATGATAGTTTATATGAAATCCTGAAAC
Organism: Magnolia officinalis; assembly: GCA_021015155.1. Lineage (NCBI taxonomy): Eukaryota > Viridiplantae > Streptophyta > Magnoliopsida > Magnoliales > Magnoliaceae > Magnolia > Magnolia officinalis. The sequence continues at coordinate 5,475,456 of JAJHSJ010000012.1, read as the reverse complement.
TCAAAATTTGGTTAATAGGTTTATCAGGTAGGCAGCCAAATCTGAAATTGTAGGGGTGCATTTGAATGCATTTAGATAAACCACTTAATCCATGAAGTATAAGTTTAGTCAATGAATATTTGATAAATGGATTGACATGAAGGTTTGTACCAAGAAAGGTATATGATGAATGTTGTGGATCAATATGCACATGTGTTACATTGACATCATGTAGGTTTTTGAAACAAGATATCTGGAATTAAACTGATTACATGTTTTGATGATCTAATTGGTAGCCATCGAATAAATGTTCAGAAAGAAAATTGTTAATGTTTTGAATTCAAAAGATAATTGTTGGGTCAATGAGATTTTTAGGCTATATTTTATTCTCATTGGAGGATGAATTTGGACATTTCGAATTGGTATTCATATGAGACTATAAGTTCATTTGATGAACTATGTTGTTTTACCATCAACAAATGTATTTATTGGCTAAATTTATGCACCTATGGAGCAAATTGTTCAATCCATCGATTAAGATACTTAATAATGAACTTGGACATTTATTATCCATATTCAGTTACTAAATATCCATTGATTGTATTAAATTCTAATCACTAATTGATAAATTGGTCAACCTTTCATGTGTTAGGGAATATATGATAACATGATTATGTTGCGATATGATTACATGAAAGTTATACTCTATTTTAATTGTCATATGTCTATGCATGACAGATTACTCCAGCCTATTTGTATTGCAGATATAATAAGGTCGATTGACTTTAACACCAGTTAGTTGAATGGTGGGCTAGTGAAGTTGCTTGAATTATAAGAGTACATTCAAGGCTAAGAAAGTTGGTTGTATTCAGAGCCAGTGATACAACAATTATCATAATAAAAGTGATACTCAGTATCTGTTACTTGATAGAGTCATAATTGTTGACTCTGTGATGTTAGAAATGAGTTCAATATGCTTTGCCTTAAGATATGAATAATCAAAGAGACTGCAACTGACTGTCAAAGACTTGATTGAGGAGCAAAAGGAGAAATCAGCATAGGCAAAGGATCATTTATGAGCAGCTAATTGGTGAGGCAATAGCTTGCCAATACGACGATCCCTAGCTGATCTGAAAGAATAATTAGCCACAATGGGAGCTAAGAAGGGTGGAGGTAAAAGGCTTACGGGTCATAAATCCTCTGACTAAGTGACTATCTAAAATATTAGTCAATGATACATCGAAGGGAATGGGGCTGAGCCTAATATATGAGTTACCAGTGTTGGCAACCCAACCTATACGATTAGAGATCCTATTAGATAGGTTCAATGGGTAAACAATAAGACACGAGGTAGACGATTGCACTGATGTAAATGAGCCCCTTTTATGGTGTACAGTGCGAGCAGCAATGAAGAATGATGAGTTTTAGAACTCTTAATGAATCCATAGTTATATATTTGGTGGTGTATACAGTTGTCGCATACACTTGATGGAATTCACCTATATAGGTGTGGAGGTGGAGGCCGCTTCCTATGAGAATCTAGGCGAATTCTCTAGAGCACTCATGAAATCCAGGTAATGGTGCATGGCCGAAACGCACCGAACCGCAGAATCACTTGTAGCAGAAAAGTTGTGTGAGTGGCATGTACTTGCGATCTACATCAGAAGGAATCAGGTTCAAGACTATAGTGTCACCTGATTCCTATAAACCTGTCATGTTTACTCTAATGTCGGTTCAAGTCTATGGTGACACCGGCACCATTGCACAACTCTTCCATCTTAACCTGAAATGTCAAAAATTTTGAAACATGTGGGGGATTGTTGTATTTTATTTTATTTTAAAATAAGTTAGTGTTTCAAAATATTCATTAGTCATAGGTGTCCTTTGGATGTGTCTTTTCACTTAAATTTGAAAGGTTGCATCATTTCAATTTTTGTTTTGAAAAGTTGTGTCTTTTGAAGCCTAAGGGTCGCACCACTTGGGTTTAAACCTAATAGTCACAACCCTTTGTGATAGAGTGTCTTCACAAAGTCTATAATAGACTTCTGATTTTAAATTCTGGAATGGATTAAAAAATCAGGTTTCCTCTTAAAAATGTATTCAAGTATTTTTTTAGTTCGGGTTAAGACTACAAGTGGTTCGAGCCCGTGTACAGTGAGTGCACCGCTGAGACCGGGTCATAGTCGTTGTATCCTGGAGGTCGATTGCTCTGGAAACCTGTTGCACTTGGGACGCTGTCCAAGGGGAGCAATTCGATTTCAAGCCGAGTACTCACGTCACGCCTCGACTTATACAAATTGATAAGTTTTTTAACTTTCTTATTTTAATTTTATATAATTTAAATAGTTTTCCAAACTCCAATTTCCAACATAAGTGACCTTATGAATAGGTTGGATGGTTTTAAAAAAATCACGATGTACCTTAAAAAGGTTTCAACAGTGGGTGTCATTATCATTGAAGCTTCCTTTAATGTGGTCCACCGAAGCTATGAAAATGCTTAGTTTTTATAAGCTTAACTTTAAATGATCTGATAAAAGTGATGAACGGAGTGGATAAAACACTTAAATCATGGAGGGCCCCACAGATCTGCCCGGACGGATTATTGTCCGGGCGAGGGTAGGACCCCCGCCCGTTTCCAGCTAGGAACGGGCAGGAGCTCTGAGTGGTCACCCTGATGTGTGGGTTTTATCCACACCGTCCATCAAATTATCCGTATCATTTCAGTAATCAGGACCAAAACTGAGGCAAATAAAAGACACAGGTGGACCACACAATTGGGATTAACTCTTACCGTTGAAAACTTCTTAAGGGGCGCCGTAAGTTTTGATATTTGTGTTTTCTCTTCGTCCAAGACTACGTAACTTTATCGATAGGTTGGATGGTAAATAAACATCACATTGAGCCTTAGGAAATTTTCAATGGTGGGCATCATCACCACCATTGCTTCCTGTGGTGCGGTCCACTTGAGCTTTGGATTTTTCTAATTTTTTGTCCCATTGCATAAAATGTCACCGAGAAGTATATGGACAGTGTGGATAAGACTCATACATCACGGTGGCCACTCAGAGGTCGTACCCATTCCATATGATGCCTCCTGTTCAAACTCTCGTGGAATAGGATCCTTACTCTTTATCAGGTGGCAGACTCTTAGAAGTTTCAACACCCGGTCTAAGTGTTGAGTATACGTAGGTGGTGAAATCCCCAGTGGAGGTGGCTAATATGGAGCGTGTGTACTGACATGGGTATGTATTAACAAGCTAACCTAAAAAAGAGAAGAAAAAATTAAAAAAAATAAAGACTCTTAGGAGTTTCAACACCTGGTCAAGGGTTGAGTATCCATAGGTAGTGAAATCCCATTTGCGTGAGTGTGTGGGGGTGTGTGCGCCTGTGTGCAAAAAAAAAAACTGTTGTGGAATACTGGATCCTTACTCCTGCTCGGGTGGTAGACTCTCAGGGGAAGCGGATCCATTCTGTTCATCCATTTTTAAGGATTATCATAAGGCTTGATACCACAAATGGAGGTACATAAATCTCAGGTGGACCACACCACATGAAAACAATAATGATTGGATATCCACCATTAAAATCCTCCTAAGGCCCACTGTACTGTTTATTTGAATCAATCTGTTGATTAGGTCATACATTCCAGATGAAGGGAAAAAAGAAAAATCAGCTTGATCCAAAACTTTTATGCCCCCGAAATGTTTTCAATGGTCAACGCTCATTCAACATTGTTTCCTGTAATGTGATCCAATTGAGATTGAGATATACCTCATTTTTGGTCTTGTATAGTAAAAATTGATGGACAACATGGATGAAACACATACATCATGGTGGGCCCCACAGAGCACCAACCACCAGCCATTGGCTGGTGTCACTCTTAGGAGTTTCAACACCCGTAAGGGTTCAAGTATCCATGGGCAGTGAAATCCAATTGATGCCCAGTCACTTAAATACACTTCAACAAACCTGTATAAAGATCACACCGTCCATCCACATGAGCCTTCTATCTGCCTCGTTCTTGGTTTCATACGGTCTCTACGGGACTTTGTGGGATGCACCATGATGTATGAACGGTCTCTACGGGATTTTGTGGGATGCACCATGATGTATGATGTATGTATTTTATCCACACGGTATATTCATTTTTATAGATAGCTTTAGCGTCCTTACCTCAGTGTTGACTTTGAGGAGTTTCAACACGCGGTCTTGGGTTCGAGACCCTTATATGGTTAAATCCCCTGAGCGTGCGTGTGTTAAAATAAAGGTAAAAAAAAAGTGGACTACACTGAAAAGTGATCATTGAAAATGCAAGATCCCTCTAGGAGGGTGTGGTACCCAATCCATGCCCCAAGATCACCTAGGGCAATATCAGGCCTTTCGAACACTAGGTGGGCCACACCATTGTAATCAATGGAAAACTGACAGTTTTATTCAACATGCAAGTTTGGCCCACCTAGTGAGCCAGTCGGTCTGAATTTCATCGGACTCGGATTGCGTCGTGTGCCAGACACCACTGACTTCGGTGATGTGTTGACATCGCAAAGTTCCGTGGGCCCCACCACAATGTATGTCATATATCCGGATTGCATAGTTTGCCACACACCACTAACCTTGTTGGTGTGTTGACATGGCAAGGTTCCGTCCCCCACCATAATGTATGTCTTATATTCACACCATCCATCTTGCTCCAAAACTTTCATGGCCCACGATGAGTTTTGGGCCACCAGAAGTTTTTATTGGTAGGTGTTCAATCCTCACTGCATCCAGTGGTGTGGTCGACTTCGAGTTTTGAATCTACCTCATTTTCTTTTGTGTGGTGCCCTAAAATGATATGGAAAAATGGATGGTGTGGATATAATACATACATCATGGTGGGGCCCACAACTTTGACATCTCAACATTTTTTTGCACTTCTGCAGTAACATGTGTGCCATTAGAAGTGGGCCCACCAGGAAGATCACCGGCACATAAAATAGAGAAGTTGGGGCCAAACCATGTGGGTTGTTTGGATCCATGACATTACCTCAAGAAATAATACATTTCTATCAATTTATTTTTATCCATCCAGCACACGAAGCTGGAAGAAGAAGAAAAGAACACAGCCTGCTGCCTGGCCCACCCACAAGCCCCCACGCTCCCTCAGGCACGATGAGGATATGCATGTAGGTCAATGAAAGATGCACTTTTATTTGTGAAAGAAGGCACCCTAAATCATCATCGAGTCAGCTTAGTTATCATGATAGCTCGGAAGAATTTCAGCAACCAGCTGCCTACATAACATGTACCCAGACTGGGACCTGCCCACGCAACCGCTACCATGCGAATTCATACTGAAAAATCAATAGTTTACATTTCAAAATATTTTTAATTAGTAAAGATGCCTCGTCAATAGTAGCACAACAAAGGAAAAAATACAGATACAGCTGCCAGTTATGCACTTGGCAATTTTCACCACCCATATGTGAAGGTAGAGCCATACCCATTTATGTGTGGGCCATGCTCCAAACCAGTGATTACTGAAGACTTTGAAATTGCATAACAATAACATTTTACCAACAGAGATGGACCATTACACTAACAACTACACCAGAACCAATGTGAATTTCTCATATTTCACATCCCCATGGCTTCTTTTTTTTTTTTTTTTTTTTTTTTACACACCCCCACACTCACACCGTAGTGGGCTTTCACCACCTATGGATACTCGAACCCTTGACCGGGTGTTGAAACTCCCGAGAGTCTACCACTCAAGCAAGAGCAAGGATCCAACATCCCCATGACTTATTTTTATCGACTCCACTAGGCAGCAACTGTCTTATGCTTGACGCCGATTTTCCTCCAAGAAACACTAGGCATGATCTGTGACATGTCAACTCGGTCCTTGAACTTGATGGCGAAGTTGAGCAATGAGTCCAGAAGAGAGTCAGATAGGAGGTGAGGTTTCAGGCCGAGTTCGATGAGTTTTGTGTGCTTAGCATTGTAGTAGTGCTCCTCTGCTTCCACCCTTGGGTTTGGGACAGATATGGTATGGACATCCAATCCAAGATTCTGGCCAGCTTTTGTGACAAGGCGGGCGAGGTCATTGACAGAGAACTGCTCAGTGAACTGGTTGAAGACCCGGAACTCACCCGATCGTGCTGGGTTGGCAATGGCAAGCTCGACGCACTGGACTGTGTCCCTTATGTCAAGGTATCCACGGGTCTGCATTTTTAGCGCATGGTAAGTAAATTATTAGAAAAGACAGTAATATAACCAACAAATAAAGGCTGAATTTAGAAATGGAGTGAACCCTTTTATTGGTGATGAGCTCATCATAATCAGATGGTGTGGTGAAGTTTCAGGGGCCCACCCAAGCAGGTCTGTGATCCTTAGAAGTTTTCTACAACAGATCATATTCCTTGGGGCCTCTTTGGATTAGGGTGAAATATGTTTTCCCAGATGGGAAGGTTTCAATTGATTGGGAATGCAAACCATGCGAATGGGTTTCCCTTTCCACCTTTTGGATTGAAAACAACATCACATCATTTCATTTCTCCAATTGTTAAAAGGAAAACACTTCCATACCTCACCAAGGTACCTACGAGGATTACTTTCTTTAAGGGTGTGTTTGATTTTCTAATTTGCCATGTAATGCAAGGTAAATGAGCCATCATTAGCATTTCCTAGCGTTCGTTTAAACAAGAATTACATCTCATAAATCGAGAGTCAAATACACCTATAAAATAAATATGTAAAGGAAATTGTAATCGTTACATTTTTACATTATAAAACTACCAATTTTACAATAATGTCTGAGTAAAACAAACAATAGTAGGAATGTAATCATTATAGTCAAATGTAGATGATGTCACCACACAATTACAGAAGTGATCATTACCCATTTCCAGCCATTTACCATTGTAATTAGAAAAACAAACATGCCCTGACAATGGGGGAAACCACCTAACATGCATGGAATCCACCCCATCCATCACGTACACTACCCCGTGTTTGGCCTCAATCCCAAAAATCAGGCTCATTCAACACTCAGGTGGGCCACTCCATAAAATTATACCTAAAACCTCTAAATTCACTTGGCACGGCCCACATGAGTTTTGGAATATTGTGATTTTTGGGTAATTCTTTCATCCTGATGAAGCACATCGGATGAATGAATTGGAAGGCATTTAAGCATGATTCACATGGAGCAACATAGCATGGATATGTATGCATATGTCACGGTGTGGTGAAACACTGTAACAATTTGGTTTAGATTTCAACACTTCTGCATGCCAATACAGCCGCAAACCAAACAGGGTGACAGGAATGGAAACTAGTTAGTTTTACCTAGGGAATCCATCATCTTAGTTTTACGTTGGTGCAGATGTGGTTGTGATGATGTTTGTTAGTGTTCAGGAAACCAAGTTCAAAATAATAATGAGAAAAATGAAATAGATAGGGTCTAGTAACCGTACCTGACCGCCTTTGCCATACACTGTAAGTGGGTGTCCGACAGCTGCCTGAACACAAAATCTATTCAATGCTGTTCCAAAGACCCCGTCGTAGTCGAACCTATTGTATAGCTCTTCATGCATCTCCGTTTCATCCGTCTTCAGCCCATAAACCACCCCTTGGTTCAGATCAGTGGCTCTGATCCCCCAAGCCTTGCAAGTAAATGCAATGTTATTCGAATCATGCACCTTACTCAGGTGGTAGAACGAGCTCGCCTGCTTGGGATAAGGCAACGTGTCTGTTCTTCCATTATGGGTAATCGTAATGTATCCCTCCTCGATATCAATGTTCGGAGTTCCATACTCCCCCATTGTCCCAAGCTTCACCAAGTGGCACTCTTCTCTATATTCCTTGATAGCAAAAAGAACATTGAGTGTTCCAATGACATTGTTATTCTGTGTGAAGACAGCTCTAGACCTGTCAATCATGGAGTATGGAGCAGACCGTTGCTCGCCAAAGTGGACAACGGAGTCAGGCTCAAAGGATTTGAAGGTCTCAGAGAGGAATTCAAAGTCGCAGATATCGCCGATGTAGAGTTGGATGTTTTTGCCTGTGAGAGATTTCCAACGGCGGAGGCGGGTGTGGATCGAAGAGATGGGTGTGAGGGAGTCGAGGCCGAGTTGTTGGTCGAAGAGGCGGCGGACGAGGCTGTCTACGATGGCTACTTCGTAATTTTTGTTGGAAAGGTGGAGGGCAGTGGCCCACCCGCAGTAGCCATCACCGCCAATGATCATGACTCGCTTGGGCTTGGAGGACTCGTTATGTACTTGGTTGGAGTGGGACCCAGACTCTGGTTGGGCTTCAGCTTCTTGGCTAAGAGGGGTAGCAGTTGCATAGGGAGTATGTAGTCTAGTGGATTTTGCTCCACCTGAAACAAGGTTTTTGTATGGAGATGTACAATTATGGAATGAGATGGCAGTAAGACACTTCATCGAGCATTGATTTGATGGTATAGAATAATGTTTTGTGATAGATGAAGGTTTTAGGGTGCAATAAGTCGAGATTAAATGTGACATTTTGATGTCTGATGTCTCCTGTCTGATCTGACTTGGGTATTTTTAAGTGGTATCTGCAAAAAGATGTATCTTTATCAGCACCTGAAGCCACACAAGAAGAGTGGAAAAAGAACCAAAATTCCCCAACTTGATAGTTGTAACCACACAATCACAGCAAATAACATGATCTTCGAACATTTTACAGACAGAGAACAAAATAGCTTCTAACACCATATTTGCAGAAGAGAATCATTTTTGTTTTAAACTTTTTAAAAAAAAAAAAAAAAAAAGATTTGTTGAGTTCACATGTAACTACATGCCACCACATGTGCTGGTGTGGCAAACAGGTGCAGTTTCCAAGCTTGTTCAGTAGGTGGTTCTGACCTTTAAGATGTTCAAGTCGAAAAATCAGGTTGGTCTACTCATTAGGTGGGCGGAGATGTTATAAACACGTGGCTGCTTAAAAAACTTCAGCCGTACATTTATTTCGTGAACTGTTGCCACCTACAACACTAATCACCTCAATCCATTTCCCATCCAAAAACTACAGAAAGACTTTTAAACTCTGCTGCAGATCTGCCCAGACGATAAGAAGGAGCTTTGTTTTCTCCTCAATGCTGGTACAGGAATAACCCCACACCTTCAGAATTTCCTCTGTTTCACTCTTTCCACATATTCCATAGGAGAGCATGACAGAGCATTCTCCAAAGGATTCTACCACATGTTTTGGGCGGACCAGCCCCCCCAACCTTCAAAGAGATCCACTAGAAATTTTGAAAAGGCCCAATGAATCTCAAACAGGTTGAGAAGGAGGCATCAAACGTCCCAAGCCATTTTGCAATCAAGGAAAATGTGATTAATTGATTCTTCATCTTCCCAACAAGGAAAACATATGATGGAGAGGGCTATTTTCCTTTTCTTAATGTTGCCGATGATGAGAATTTTGTTTGCGACAGTCATCCAACAAAAAGCTTCAACTCTAAGGGGAGCAAGACAGTTCCAAACTTCAACAAAATTGGGAGGGTGAGGATCAGGTGGGCACAGAGCTTTGGCAAACGATTTTAAAGAGAATAAACCATCTGCCAAAAGAGTCCAAATCCAATGGTTAGAATTGTTTCATGGTAGAGACACCGTTCAAGAATCAACACAAGCTCTTCCACCATAGCAATTTCACAAGCTCTTCCACCATAGCAGTTTCAAGGGGGAATCCAACTCGGTCGGGTCCATAGTTAGAAGAGTCCATTATTATACATTCAAGTGGGCCTCAAATGTGTTACATTTCAAGGATTGTAATTTGTTTTTGTATGATCGGTAATTGATCTGCTACCTCAGCAGGTTGATCCCCTTCTTGTAATTCTCTATCTTTTAATACAAGTTCTCTGTTATCCCTCTCTCTCTCAAAAAAAAAAAAAAAAACAGTCCCTCCTACAATTTCAAAGAAATCCCTAAATGTACCACTTTGGATGAAATTGTTTGAGCATGTTAAGAGTACATACAGCTGTACATACTACACATAAGTATATGGATGGATACATTTATACCAGTTAAGAATTATTTTTTTCCAAATGTATTATACCCATTACGATTGACCAGATCTTATGTGTATTGTTGCCATTCAAAATAGAATAACACAAGTTTCCAAAATAAAGTCCTCAATGTCACCAGAAATCACATACAACATCGCAATTCCTACACCAAAGAAACATCACTTGCCCACAAATCCTCCAAAAAGATTATCCTTTCCCATCATCCCACCAAGAACCTCTTAACCTCCTCAGTTTTTTTTCTCACACCTTTTGATGAATCACCTAAACTTGATATGCTTTCCATATGTGAGAACCCTTGCCTCCAATAACACTCCCGACCCAATAACACACCCTGGGTTCCTCCCTCCTAATTTTTTCCCATGTTTCCTAGCAATTATTCTCCTCTAGAGCAAATCCCTTGAAAACACCGCCAGTTTTTCTCTTGGTGAAAACACCGCCAATTTTTCTCAAATACTACCAATGCCAACTCCAGCTTTCACTTTAGACTTAGGAACATCCTCCCATGTAATGAGATGAAACTTAAAACTATCCAATTTTCCTTCCAAAGAAGTAGGGGTGGCAATGGGCTAGGTTGCCCAGTAATGCAGGGGCATTTTCACACCGAGCTCGAGTGGGGTGGCCTATGGGATGCAGGGGCACACTCGGAGTAGGCGGCCCGTGTGAGGCGGGTCCCACCCGTGTGAAGCGGGTGGCTCGTGTGAGGCGGAACCCATGTGATGTGGGGCCCACAAGGGGGTTCGACCGAGGACCTAACCCATAGGATGTCAGGCTTGGGCTATGAGATAAAGGGATTGATTTGTCACACTCTACCAATCCGAGCTTTTAGAGCAAGTGGTTAGTTGTCCTGCATCATCCAGCCGTGATGGGGAAGGGTTTGGACCCCTAAACTTGGCACGAAGGCAAGGTCCGAGCTTGAAATTTGTGCCTGACCCAAACAAAAGATGAATTAACAAGCCCAAACTAATCATCAAGTGGGTCATTAATATACAAAATGAATACACAATTTAAAGAAACTTGTGAGCAGTTCCATTCAACATATGTTTGTAGTTCATTAGCAATCTCGGATCCGGGTTATGTTTCAATGATCAAAACCATTTATACGATGGGGCTCATCATGAACAGAGGGGATTGCCTCAAAAAATTTAAAGTGGACTTATTTTAGTCCTTTGAGCTTCATTCTTTTCCTTATCGGGCCATCCCTAACCCAGCCTAGTTTCATAGGGCCAAGACCTTTTTAACCTAGTTAGAGCCAGGGTTTAGTGAACTAAGACCTGATGGCTCATTTCCATAGCTATAAAGATAGTCCCACTAAATCTTCTCAAACAGAGTAGATGGATACCGAGATTTTGAAGATAGAGTGAGAGGGAGGTAATTGTCAAAAAGAAAATTTTCCACCTTCAGAAGAATTGATCATTGAAACGATCTAATCATACAAAGTCTTGATCCATCACTTGAATGGGATGAATTGCCTCCATTGTGACTAAAGTGAAGATTTTTCTTGATTGTTGAAAAAAAAATTGTAGTACAAAATGGAGGAAACGGAGAAATTTGATATGAAAATATCATATTTACGGGTTCAAGTCTTGACTTCAATACTCAATATCTCAAGACAGATTTGCTACCCTTTCTCTAGATATTCCATTAAGTATAAAAGAAATGAGATGCAAACTACCTTCAGGGTACAATGAACTCACATATTTGAAATTCAACACGAAGATTTACACAACTAAGTGTTGACTCAAGATTGGGAGGTCTACCAAAAGTTACATGATGCCCCTTCAAAAAAAATAATAATAATAATAATAAAGGTTACCTGACGAGAATGATTCACCCTCCTAAGGATGAAAAACACTTTTCCTAAGCCACTAGTCTTTCCTCCAATATCTAGAGAATAGAGTCCCTTATAAATGGATCTTTAGAATTAGTGCAGAGTGGAAAGCCGAGATAATGCATACAAAGACCAAACGACCTTGCAACCAAAATCCCTAGCAAGAAGTTTGGCCGAAGGAACTGGAGCCACCACAATGGTGACCAAACTCTTTCTTAGATTTGCCTTTTGCCCCGATACTGCTACAATGCACCAAAGGATAGATTTGATGACATTGATCTAATGCATATCTGCATCATAAAATATGATCGTGTCATCTGAGAATTGGAAGTGCAATAAAACAAATTATTCCATCGTGAAACCTTTTAAAACAACTTGAAATGTCCTCACTTGAGTGCGTCTACTTACTACTACAACAATCGAGAAGAGAAATGGTGAAAGTGAATCCTCTCATCACAAATCCTTTAAACTGTAATTTTTATTTTTATTTTTTAAAGCCTTACTAGACCTCTCAAAGGCAATCCTCTCACCAATCAGGCAATAGGGGTTTTGAGGTTCTTCCTTCTACACTAACATCTCTAATCAAGGTCCTCAATTGAACCTACAAAACACTTTTATGAAGTTTCTACATATTGTAGAGCTACATTTTCCTTCTCTTACACCCCTTGCTACTTGCATTTCTTTTATTTATGTAATTTTATTTTCCTTGAGCTATGGATTATAGCCTAGAGCTTGAAAGAACTTCAATCTCACAAGACATTAAACAACATGGATGCCCTAATGCACTCTATTTCTTCTTCAACAAGAATCTTGATGCTTGCTAATCAAAGGAAAAACAAAAAAAAAAAAAAAAGCATCTTGATGCAAGCAACTTGAATGCTAGCATTATCCATAGTATTCGGCCCACATATGATCTGACGTTCAAAAAGGTTTTCCTACTCCAAGCATGCAATAACACCCCAAATACCGAAAGCCAAGTCTCCTTAGAGCAACAGCCCCTAAAGCCCTTCCATCTGCAGAAGGATTTGAGGGACCATCCAAAAACAACACAACTATGTATTCCCAACACATCCACGACTCAGGAGCAAATAAAAATTACAGAATCTTCTGATATCCACTTCCCTTCCACGAACCCAGCTAGATCCCAACTCAAGTTCACCCAATGATCAACCCCTTCAAACAAGACAACTTCGAGGTTGGCATTGTAAAGCATACGCTCCCTAACCTCCCTTTCGTCAATTTTCAAAGCCATTTGATATTTAGGATCAGATGACTCTAGTAATCTCTCCTTAGGCATAATAGTCTCTTTAAGTTGAGCTTCCTCTCCCTCTGCAGCCTTCCCTCGATGCAAAGAGGATGTCAGCTTCATCTTCGACACTTCATGCTTTTGACTTCTTAAGGACCAGTTCCTTAGTGTTGGACCTCATTTGCAAGTTTACTGTTCTGATCGCAAAGTACCAGATCCATATTCAGCAAAATGGACGCTCACTCTTTTTCCAACCAAACATCAGCCATATAGTCATCGATGACCATTTTTGCCTCCATTTTAATATCAAAACAAACAAAGGCAAGTCCATGAATTCAATCATTGCCCACATCAAGGAATAACCACCTCAGTCATCTTTCCCGCTTACTAAAGAACCAAATGAATTTCAACTTCAGCCATTCCTTGGGAAAGCATTCAACAAACAGATTAAAAAATACAATACCACAAGTATCCTAAGACCGTGACATCCAATATCCAGGGTGCACTTTTAAGTGATCTAGACCATTAATCCGACACACCCATCGATAGATAAACCAAGGCCGAAAAATATCCCTGATGATACAACCTAATTCCTAACCCTTTGTGATAGAAATTTAAGAAAACAATATAGCAATGATCCACCATCAATGAAAAGAAAGCCAAAGATCGGATGGCTACAAAGTACAATCTTACAATCTAGTGCCCATCAAATCAACAGTCTATATCACCATACCACCTGACCCACTTGCACAGAGTCAGCACCTAATACCTATTCAAACTCTATGTTTGGGTTTTGGCAATGCAATTGTGGGTTGGATTGAAAGTATTCCATTTTTCATCTCCCTTTCTCGACATCACATATCTATCGTTGCTTCTAGACTCCTATTTTACTTCTGCCCCAAAACGCCGGTGACTGTACTACTGTGCACCTGGCATAGTTGTACGGCAATCCAGACCGTCCAAATAGCTGAAGAGACTGTGGAAGGGAATCACCAAAAAATTACAGTGAGGATGTAATATTATCCATCTGATTTCTCCCTCTTGAATTTGGAGTACTCGCTATTTCACTATTAACCATCGATTTGATAGCCATTAATTAGATGGTTAGAATTGATTGATCGGTGTGGTAACGGGACCCGCAATTTGGACGGTATGGAGCTGTATGTAGGAAGGATCGGTCACCACTATTTTCAAAGTGGTGCTAAACTAACAAAGCAGTCTGGCACCTATTCTTAAAATTCAGGTCAATCTATGACTCAGGTGGACCACACAAGCAGAAACGGTTGAGAGGGGACGCCCGCCCACCGTTGATTCACGTAGAGGGTCCGCCGTGTTGTGTATATGCCATCCAATCCATTGGTATGAGACATCTAGCAGAGATGATCGCACACCTAAAAAATTCAGGCAATTCACAAATTTGGGTGGGCCCCATCGAAAATCAATGGCGGGCGTCCCCTTCCCAACTGTTCCTGCTCGCGTGGCCCACCTGAGTCATGAATTGGCCTGATTTTTGGGCCACGGACAAACGAGACATGGCGTGCAAGATGGTCCGAGTGGATGTCATCAACACATCAAGGTGGGCCCCACGCAACTCGTTTCCACTACAGTTATAGTGCAAATGTTGATATCCCAACAGAAAGAAAGCAAAATGCTAGAACCATATAATTCCGATGCACGAAGAGAGAGAGAGAGAGAGAGAGAGAGAGAGAGAGAGAGAGAGAGAGAGAGAGCGTACCTGGGCAATGGGAAGGTTTTGCAGGTTGAAGATTGGGAGAGGGTTTTGTGAGTTGAGAAAAAACTCGAATACTCCGACAGAGCGTGTTGGATAATACGCAGTCGGCAAGGAATCATAGACACGGCATATATATACAAGGCAAAGGAAACCGTACAAATAGTGGGACCCACTTTAGACAGTTTATGACACAACAACAATGCTGAAATTGTGTATTGATTGGTCCATCAGTTGATATCTGATGGACGGTCGAGTGTCGACCCGAGACTAATCAACGACTCATGTGAATGGAAGCGGATTGCCACATACCTGTGCCCGGGGCAGCGTGGGGTCCACAGAGATATACGTAACATCCACTCCGTCCATCTGTTTTGAAAGACTACAATAGACCCGGAATCAAAAAATAAGGCAGATACAAAGCTCAGATAGGCCACACCAACGAAACAGTGGAACGGAAATGCCCACCGTTGAAACCTTCCTGGATCTGACCATGATATTTATATGCCATCCAAACCGTTCATTGGTCATTATCACTCGGATAAACCGTAGGCACAAGTATCTTCCTGTTACAAAACTTCTGTCACCCCAGGCGTTCAATCCTCACTGTTTCGTATGGTATGGCCCACATATGTTCTGTATCTGCCTGATTTTTATTAGAATCCTATCCTATTATGTCTTTTTAAAGAAATGGACGGGGTGGATTTGCCACGGACATCTCTGTGGGACCCAAGCAGCCCGGGGCACAAGAGATATTCTTGTGCCCGGGGTCACAGGCAATCCGTAGTCTGTGTGAATATGTGATAACTTGAAATCATATTAAATATCGTACATATGGAATATACCGAAGGAGATCCACGTAACTGTCTAGAGCGCATAAACCAAAAGTTACGCGAAGAAGATGATCGCTGCAGCTCGATTACGAGGGAGCCGATTAGGTGCGGCTCGTAACGTGGGGCCCACCGTAATGTATGTATTATATATCCATCTCGTCCATCTGTTTTTTTTTTCCGATTAGTCATGACAAAAAAATGAGGCAGATATAGTTCTTAAGTGGACCATAGCATAGGAAACAGTGGTTATTGGTTAACTAATAATGAGCCACAAAAATTTTAGATCGAGCTGATATTTGTTTTTTACCTTCATTTAGGTTTATGTTACCTTATCAACATATTGATGGAAAATCAATATTATGGAAATACAATGGTGGGTCCTAGGAATATTTTAACAATAGGGCATTTAATCACTATTGTTTCCTATAACATGGTCCACCTGAGATTTGGATCTTCTTCATTTTTTAGATCATGCCATAAAATGATCTAGAAAAAATGCCATCCATCGGGAAAATGGATGGACAACATTAATATAGAATAAATACATTAATATGGACCAAACTATAAGAGTCACGCCTAATCCGCTTGAATGAGATTGCCTGCAGTGGAAAGCTAGGTGAGGCCTTGTAAGAAATCCACTTTGACCATTCATTTTTCTGGTTCATGTTATGACATGAACCAAAAAATGAGGCAGATCCAAAACACAAACAGGCTACGCAACTGGACATAGTAAGGTTTGAACACCCATTGTTGAAACATTTAATGTCCACATAAGTTTTGGATAAGCCAACATCACAGTGACACGGGAAAGTTTCATTCCTACAAATTTTCTTCCCCACATTTTCTTTCCATATGACTAGGTTGATTTTTGGATGTGGCTCTAAGCAAAACGGATGGATAGGGTAGAGTTCTCACAAACATCACGGTGGGCCCGCATAACTTCCAAACACATAAACATGGGGTAGGGTCAATCCACATCCTAGAAATATGCCTTCAAATCATGATCACACGTTATTTTAGCATTAACCATTTATTTTGTTATGGGAAAATCTGAGTCGATCCTCATAGGAGTACACTCGGCTTGGCCGATTGGGCGGCCTCACCAAAATAGGTATATCCCGATCCTAATTAAGGAAAGTCTGACCCGGTCAGTCAGGCGAGCTCACCATAGCAGGTCGGACAACAAAGGTAAACGAGTCAAGCCATGGCTCGGTAGTGGCTCGCCTACCCCAGCCTAGTCATAACCATATGTATTCAGCTTCCAAGTTCTTTTATAGAGCTTTCACATCAGCCTGAAACCCAGAAGAAGTCATTACACATTCCACCCGTTGCCTCTGACCAGACCCTTATCGATGAGTTACTAGTATAAGTACGCCCGTGAGCTCATATTGTCGCGAGTGAGGCCTAGACTTTAAGGTCGGCCCGAATGAGGATGTGGTCCACAACTATGTTGAGGAATCAACTCCAGTAACGTATGTGAGGAGTGGTTTCTGGCGCACAATCGCGAGGTAATCGCCAATGTCAGCACACGCGTCATTCACACCTAATGGATCCAGTCATGCCAACAATGACCAATACGGTCACTCCAACCAGGAGGTATAAATAAGAATCTCATCTACATTAGAAGGTATGTAAAATCTCTCATCAAAACCCCCATCTACACCACTTAGACCCAGATTCCTAGCCCGACTTTGGCATCGGAGGGTCCCCTGCTCTAGCCGGGGTCTCCTTTGTCCTCCTCCTGTGCAGGCATTCAAGGTTCGTCGCGAATTCTCCGAGCTCGGAGGGTGTAACACCCCGTACTTTTCAATAGTTGGGTGTTACTATGTAACCTAACATAGCATGTAACAACTCATATTCAAAAACCCTAAATCCTAACTTAATAATATAATCAACACCACTAACAATTACTAAAAGAGAAAAATCAGACCATCTAAACCATAGATCCAGCTAATCTTCCCACCAAAGAAAGTTAGTTTAATCACTATGACAAAGGAACGGTATAGATCGCCCGAAACACCACATACGCACCACTTTTGATCTTGCAAGTGTGCTCAGGTGATATGCACCCGCTGCACACGGGACCATAGAAATGGTCAAATCAAGTTTGACCCAATAAAGACCAAATAATGTGAATCTCCAATCCATTTCTCCCGCCTCACACGAATTCAAATGAGGTCGTCCGTCTGTCACCACAGCTGGGCCTCCATCAAGTACCATCATTGAAATCCAAACTGTCCATCTTCTGTAGATAGTCCCACCGACCTAAACCACGTTCGAACCTCAGGTTGTGTAGCTCGTACGTGTGCACAAAACACACCTCAGGCAATGTAGTGCTGGAGCAATACACAGATGGAAAGAATTTGTCTCAGAATTGCGTAGATGGCAAATCTGTTCACCCAACAGCTTGAAGGATACGACTACGCCTAGATGTGGAAACCAAGTCACCATCGGTTTCCGAAAATAGCTCCGCCCTCGGAAAGGCGGAAAGAATATTTTCATTTCGGGAGCTGGTGCGATCTCGACCATTCCCCGGCTTCTAGAAGGATCACTCGAGCAATCCTGGACGTCAGCCTTTGGGCTCTTTGAAAATCTCGTAGCTAGCCGAGAAATCAAGGAGAAGTTGATGAGACGATGGATCGGCACAAAACCGCCTCCTTGTGGCTAAACACGTTTAATATACAGCCTTCTGTCCACCGTATGAGGGGCCCCATACACCCTCGGGTGGATATCAGGACCGTTCAGACAACCCTGATCGATGGATCAACCGGTCAGGGCGAAAATGCCATGATCGTTGAGCCATCTTCTCTGGACTGACCGTTTATGACAGATCTCGATATGTGGGTCCTTTCTCTAATCTGAGGCATCCATCGTGCGGCCCACCTCACCAGAAACTCATTCGAGATGATCGTGTTGACCTATGCAATCGTTCGGCTAAATAAGAGAACCCTTATGATGGGTTTCTCGATCCTTCTTCTGCTAACAATGTGCTAATCTCAGAGATTAGCCATGGCAATATTTGGAAATGGAAAGGCTATAAATAGCCGGATTGTAGGGGCGACTCCCAAGGAAAAGAGAGAGAGAGAGAGAGAGAGAGAGAGAGAGAGAGAGAGAGAGAAAGAGAAAGTGAGAGAGAAATCGGGCCAGCCGCTGGAGTGAGTTTCATGCCTTGTAGCAACTCGACTCAGTCACCCAGCCAGTGAGTCAGTATCAAACCCTAGCTCATTTTCCTGCCGAGAGAGAAAGACAGCGAGAGGTGGAGAGCCATTTCGACCACAACAACTGATTGATCAGTCCGAGATTTGACCAACTTAGTTGTGGACTCGGCGATTTTGCATCAACCCCATCTTTCAGAGAAGCCGGTCAAGCTCTCTGGAAATCACAACCGTCTCTTTGTAATTGACCATCTTTGAATGACTCGAATCAGCTACGAATCAACCAGATCCAACGGAAACACCCATCCTCATTCAACAGGCTATCACAGCCCTGGTTTAGTAAAACCCGACTAAAACGACCCTACACCGCCTACTAGATCGACACAATCAGGCCTGCTCTGCCCCAAACTTATTGGAACCCGTCCCAATCAACTAGACTGAGTCTATAAATGAGTTTCCTCCACAGCTAAGCGAGTTGTGAAGCTGATTTTAGAACGGGTGAGGTTGTCTTCTCTGAACAGTCAGGCGCATCCCATCTTCGCCCAGGCCTGTGCTGCCCTTACCTGCTTCTAGGTGAGTTGGGAGACCGACTCAACCAAGTCGGAAAATGAGCTCCCCGACTGGGACGTGCTCTGATCATCATCTGACTCATCCTCACTCCTTCGACAACCATGAACTGCCGCTGTCAGGTATGGAATCAACACCGACTATCTAATTTTCAATAATCTCGCCTAACTCGTTAGCCGGTTGACTCAACCAGTTTCCCAACTGAGTCAAGCTAACTCCAATATTGGAATCATCTGTGGATGATTTGGGAAGTATCAAATCCAAGGGATCAATAACCTAACCATGTAGTTAGTAGACTTCTTAAAATCAAATCAACTAGTTGTTAGTTGAAAACCTCGACCGAGTCGACTCGGTCGTGACTCGCTAGTGTCTTGTAACATTTCATCCAGGTACAACAACAACTGTTTACCTTAGAAGACTTTTCTTCCTTCAATCTGTCCAATCAAGTAAGTAGAAATCAAGGTGTATATAACTAGTACACTATATGAAAGTCAGAATTAGGAGATTAATTATATACTTGCTTGGATTTTAGGATCTTTACATCCACCTCATAAGAACATCTCAAATCAAGAGGAACATTCATTTAAGGTGAGGACTCACCCTTTGAGCTTCCCGCTTAAATTCATTACTCTAGACAAATATGATGCCTTGATTTCTCTCATTGAATTATTTATCTTACTATATGAATAAGTTAATCTGTTCCGCACTTGATTCTTGTGTTAGATAATGAACATATCTCTTTAATTATATCAAGCATAAATGATTGATGACAACATGCTATCCTTAGTTGTACATTGTAAATTAACTATATGTTTGTCGTTTGCGATTGAGTGATGTAATGAATGAAACTTGTCATGAACTCACCATCTTGCGGTCCATATTTGACTTACGCGACTTGGATCACACATCTGCCTTACCTGGCTTGGATCACACTTTGTCTTATATGGCTTAGACCGTATATTTGCCCTATGTGGCTTGGATCGTATATTTGCCCTACGTGACTTAGATCGTATATTTGCCTTCATGGCTTTGATGGTCTATTGGTGCCCAGCTGTGGCTTATTGGTTATATTCACATATCATGTGGTTTCCTAGTCATCTTGTGGTGTTCAGTGGTATGGTGATTTTCGGATGGAGCGGGTGTTCACTTAGCGATTTCCTAGCCATCTTGCGGTGTTCACGCACAATATGATTTCTGGGTGATCTAGAGTTTGTATGTTGCTTATCTCTTCATCTTGTGGTGTTCGATCGTGCAGTGATTTTCGGGTGGAGCGGGTGTTCGCTTAGCGATTTCTTAACTATCTTGTAGTGTTCATGTACGATATGATTTTCAGGTGAAGTAGATATTTGTATGTTGTTCTCTCTTCATCTTGCGGTGTTCGGTCGTATTGTGATTTTCAGGTGGAGCAGGTGTTCGCTTAGCGATTTCTTAGTCATCTTGCGGTGTTCACGTATGACATGAATTTTAGGTGAAGTAGAGGTTTAAAGCTAGATTTACTAGACATTTTATGGAGTTTGTAAGGTTGATTATTTGACTATCTAGACACGTCTACTTGCATTACGACTTCTATTACCTTTCCTTAATGTTGAGATTATGATTTTAAATTATGTTGTATAATATGTCTCCTCTCATATGTTATGATTTATGTTGGATTATGAATGATGAGTATATAATCCTAGAGGGTACTCCTCACTGCGATAGCCATTGACGTTATCAAACCGTAATAGTTGATGCAAGTATAGAGCGAGCCAATAATGTTCACTAAGTCGCTAGAGCAGATGGAGTAGCTAAGGAGCTAAACGAAGTCCGTGCGGCCCATGTCGAGCTTCATCATTAGACGCTAGATTTTTATCTTTGTTTAATGAACTTTGTACTTGGGATGTATAAGTCTTATATGGGCGCTACATTTGGTTTTTTATTATGCTTAGAATGTTTTTATATAATGCATGGTTTACTTTAGCTACATTTGCTACTAACTTTGATTAATGATAAGCAGTTCAAATTTACACTGAATTTTATAGGCTAACACTCGGATTTTTGGAGAACGAGTCATATACTCGGGTTCCAAAAATCGAGGCATTACAGAGGGGGTGAGTCAGATTTCTACATCAACATTTTAGCGTCATCTGAGGGAAGCTGAACAAAAAACTGCTCTTACTTCACTGAGGAGAAATGGCAAGAGGGAATAAGAAAATGCATACACCGACTGTTGCTATTAATCTAGAGCCATATAGGGCTCGGAACTCGACTTCTGGACTACAGATAAAGTCCGCGCCTACGGAGCCTACTCAACAATTCAAGAATCGAGGAGGCAGATATTAGGCATTACAACACCAAACGGAGATACTGGTCAATGAGGTCAGCCAGATGAGACAACAAATGAATAAGCAGCATTGGCCTCTAAATCAGGATGTAAATGCTCCGACGGTAGCAGAACGTCAAGCCCCAACTGTGTCCTGAGACACCATACGAGGAGCGTTTGCTCGGATCCCGATGCGATCGCGGGAGCCATCAAACCGAGACCCGACGCATGTCTTTGAGACATCAGTACTAGCTCCGACTAATCTCCACCACGAATTGGAACGGAGAAGACATGAAAGGACTCCTGAACCTGACCAAGTAGAAGAAGCAGTGGTTGAGAACAAAGATCCCAAGGAGACTCAGCTCAAAGAACTACGAGGACAGATCGACACAATACACTGGACATATCAGACTCAAACCCTGACCATCGTGGAAGTGATGATGGAGGAGACTGAACCCCCGTTCACCAGCGAGATAATGAATGCAATGATGCCTCCGAGGTTCTGAATGCCTCCCATCACGACCTACTCGGGCTCCAGGCACATGGAGTCCTATCGTTCATGGATGGAACTCCAGTCAGCCTCCGGGCCAATCATGTGTCAGGCATTCTCGATAACGTTTACTGGAGCCACGCGAGGCTAGTATCGGCAGCTGAAACCGAAGTCAATTGGCTCGTTCAATGAGCTTGGTAAGGCGTTCCTCACATAGTTCATCGTAGGGAAGCAACGTAGGAAACCTTCCGCCAACCTACTCACCATCAAACAGAAAGATGGAGAAGCTCTAAAGGACTACATTCTTTGATTCAATGGAGAAGTGATGCAGATCAATGACTAATCGGACAAGATGGCTCTAGCTATGATAATCTTCGGGCTCAAGGAAGGAAAGTTCTTATTTTCGATAAGGAAAAATCCTCTGACTACGCTGGGAGACTTCATGAATTGAGCACAAAAATATTCGAACATTGAGGACTTCTTTAACTCTCAGAAACGGACTCATCATGCGGGTAACTCCTCTAGAGATAAAAAGTGTAAGAATGCCTCGTTCCAGCCGAGCACAAGCAAAAAGAGGTAAGACGAGGATGGATCCTGCAGCCAAAGGCCAAGTAGAAAACCCAAAAGCCGATTTAGCTCGTATACTCTTCTCAATACATCTCCAGAGCAGATCCTCTTGGATATCCAAGACAAGAAGCTGTTACATTGGTCAAGCTGCATAAAAACAGAAGCAGGTCAACGGGACAAACGCAAATATCGTCGCTTTCATCTCGACCATGGGCACAACACCAGTGATTGTGTCTATCTGAAAGAAGAGATCAATACTCTCATTCGCAAGGGACACTTGCGTCAGTACATAAAACAAGAAAAATAGGCTCAGAAGGATGAGCAGCCAAGCAGAGCAACGGACGATGGTACTGAGATTCAAACAATATACGGGGGACCATCTGGAGGTGGGGACTCAAACCAAGCCCGAAAAGCTCATGCTCAAAGTACAAAACCCCGAACACTACATCGACTTAGCTGACAAGCCGAGCAAAGAACTTCGGATGAGTCCGTGCAACCCGACGTTTATAGAGGATGACACGTGGAATTCAACATCCTCATGATGATTCCTTGGCAGTCACAATGACGATAGCCAATCATAAGGTTTATCACATCCTGGTCGGCACAAGGAGCTTAGCCGATATCTTGTAGTCCGAGGCATTCGACAAGATGGGTATTGAAAGGTCTCGCCTCTGACCCGTTCGGACCCCGTTGCACAGATTTGCGAGCGATAAAGTCATCTCGGAAGGGGTGATCTCTCTCCCGATCACAACAAGAGAGGGACAAAACCAAGTCAACTTGTCGGTAGACTTTTTGGTGGTAAACACACCATCGACATACAATGTCATCCTCGGACAGCCATCACTTAACTCCATAAGGGCAGTGGTATCCACATACCATTTGATAATGAAGTTTTCCGTTGTTGGAGGGATCGACTACCTCTGAGGATATCAACGGGAGGCTCGACGTTGTTATGTTATAGTAGTTAGAAAGGGCTCGGCAAAACAGACCCTTACAGTTGATGTGCTCAACCCTAGAGAAGACCCCTTGGAGGGAAGTTCCTCTATGGAGGATCTCTTAACCATTCCGCTCGATGATACCAACCCAACTAGAATGGTCCAACTTGGATCATCATTGACCACTGATCAACGAGCACAGATGATGGAGTTCCTATGACAACACAAAGATGTCTTTGCATGGTCCCATCAAGATATGTCCGACATCGCTCCTAAAATAATGGTCCACAGGTTGAATGTGGATCAAGAGCACAAACCTATTAAGCAGAAGAGAAGGGCTTTAGAGCCCAAAAGGTACGCGGCGATCACCAAATATGTGGAAAAATTACTCGAGGCGGGCTTTATCGAAGAAATTCACTATCCAGACTGGATCGCCAATGTTGTACTTGTTAAAAAAGCCAATGGAAAATGACGAGTCTATGTAGACTACTCCAATCT
The DNA here is from genome assembly GCA_021015155.1 of Magnolia officinalis. Taxonomy (NCBI): domain Eukaryota; kingdom Viridiplantae; phylum Streptophyta; class Magnoliopsida; order Magnoliales; family Magnoliaceae; genus Magnolia; species Magnolia officinalis. The sequence goes on along the minus strand of JAJHSJ010000012.1, from coordinate 5,451,291 downwards.
GAATAAAGCTTGCCCCAAGGATAACTTCCCCCTCCCCATAATTGATCAAATGGTCGACAGCACGGCCAGGCACGAGTTACTCACATTCATAGATGCATACTCTGGCTATAATCAAATAACAATGCATCCCTCGGATAAGTAAAAGACGACGTTTGTCATGGATAAAGGGCTCTACAATTACCGAGTCATGTCTTTTGGCTTGAAGAACGCTGGGGCCACATATCATAGACTGGTAAACAAGATGCTTGCTCGTCAGATTGGTCGAACCATGGAGGTATACGTCGATGACATGCTTGTGAAAAGCATTAGATTAGTCGACCATATATCAGACCTTGGAGAAACTTTCTATATTTTACGGAAGTATCAAATGAGGTTGAACCCAACCAAATGCGTGTTTGGTGTGGGCTTAGGAAAATTCCTCGATTTTCAGGTCAACCAAAGAGGTATTGAAGCAAATCCATATAAGATCAAGACCCTCCTTGACATGAGTTCACCTCGAATGATGAAGGAGATCCAATGACTCACCGGAAGAGTAGTCGCACTCAACCGGCTCGTCTTAAGAGCAACGGACAAGTGCCTCCCCTTCTTCCAGCAACTGAAGGGTAAGAAGGCAGAATGGACCTTAGACTATGAACAAGCGTTTCAACAGCTAAAACAATATCTAGGGTCGCCACCATTACTGTCGAAGCCAGTAAAAGGAGAACCGTTGTTCCTCTACTTGGCAGTCTCGGCCGAAGCCATAAGCTCGGCACTCATCAAAGAATCCAAAGGAAAACAGCACCCGGTATATTACGTCACCAAAGCACTTGTCCCGGCAGAGATCAGATATCCAAGCATAAAGAGTATCGCTCTAGCTCTGGTCGTGTTTACACGACGGCTACGTCCGTACTTCCAGGCACATTCAATAATCATCCTCACTGACCAACCACTTCGGCAGGTACTCCAAAAGCATGAAGTATCTGGGTGCCTGACCAAGTGGGTTGTAGAGCTAGGCGAATTCGACATCGAATATCGGCCGAGGACTACCATCAAGGGCCAAGCAGTGGACAACTTCGTAGCGGAGTTCACCGCTCAAAATAGTGAAGCCAAAATAGCCGACTCAGGTGCACTCCTCTGTTAAGCACCGAACCTCATGACCCTCCAAGTACCTCCCCTTGTAGAGGATACTAGAGCGGAAGCAGAGACAGTTGACGATTGGACCAGGTTTGTAGATAGGTCGTCAAACTCGAAGCGAGGAGGAGCAGGAATTGTCCTAGTCGTGCCTGACTCGACAACTGTTCAATATGCCATAAGGCTCGGTTTTCGAGCCTCGAATAATGAAGCGGAGTACAAAGCTTTACTGGCCGGGCTCAGACTAGCAATTGCCTTGGGAGTCCGATTCCTCAAAGTTCGATGCGACTCTCAGCTCGTCGTGAACCAAATATCAGCATAATATGAGGCAAAGGAAGCCAAAATGATAGCCTATCTGGGCGAAACACGGAAACTTATGAGCAAGTTCAGGGGTGCAACATCAGTTAAATACCAAGGACTGAGAATTCTCGGGTAGACGCTCTCGCGAAGTTGGCCTCAGCAACCGAAGGGAACATTCCAAAGATTGTCCCCATAGAATTCCTCAATGAGCTAAGCATCAATCACCCCGACCAGGGGACCGTCCACCCTATGCAGATAACCACAAGCTGGATGGATCTTGTAATTGAATACCTTAAGGATGACAAAACCACTGAGAATAAGCTAGAGGCTCGACGTCTGAGGCTTAGAGCAACACGATATGCAATCATAGGAGATACATTGTACAAGAAAGACTATTCCTTGCCATATCTGAGGTGTCTCCGATCAAACAAAGTAGATTACGTGATCTGAGAGACCCATGAAGGGATTTGCGTGAATCACTCTGATGGCCGAGCTCTGGCCCAAAAGATTATCCTTCAAGAATACTTCTGGCCAACAATTCAAGAAGACTCTAGAGGCTTCACCCGGAGATGTGACAAATGCCAAAGGTTTGCAGTCGTCCCGAGGCAACTAGTGAAGGAGTTGAATCCCATGAGCAGGTCGTGGCCATTTGCTCAGTGGGAGATTGATATCATCGGACCATTGCCCCAAGATAAAGGACAAACTAAGTATGCAATTGTAGCAGTTGATTACTTCACCAAGTGTGCTGAAACCGAGACTATCGCTAGGATCACTGAGCAGAAAGTGACAGACTTCGTCTGGAAGAATATCATCTGTCAGTTCAGCATCCCCCACACCATTGTGTTAGACAATGGAAAATAGTTCGATAACGATAGATTCAAGGGCATGTGTCAAGGACTCAGTATAAAAAATGCCTACTCATCGCCTCGGCATCCTCAATCCAACGGCCAAGTGGAAGCAGTAAATAAAACTGTAAAGAGTCATCTCAAGACCAAGCTCAAAAAGGCAAAAGGCGCTTGGGCCAAAGAGCTCTCGTTAATTCGTGTTATGGGCATACCAACTACAGCACAGTCAACAATCGGGGAAACCCATTCTCCCTCTCTTATGGGGCTGAAACGGTTGTCCACGTCGAGATAGGACTTCCCACTGCTTGAGTGTGATCCGATCAGCATGAGGAGAACTCCAAGCAGATGACAATGAGCCTCGACTTACTTGAGGAGCTAAGGAATACAACTGAACTACGGATCGTGGCTTGACACCAACAGGTCACCCGTTTTTACAACTCTCGGGTCAAGATGAGGCCGTTCCAAAAGAGAGATCTCGTCCTTCATCGTGTGTTCCAAAACACCATTGAGCCTAGAGTAGGGTCCCTGTTAAGACTCAAATATTGTATAATTTTCTCTATTTATATCTTGGTTTTACGAAAATTAATCCGCTTAATATTCTATTTTACTCATGTATGTGTTGCAAGGTGAATTTAAGTGTTTGGATTGAAAAAAGGTGTTAAAAGTATGATTTTGATGCTCGAGAATTACCAAGGCAAGAGATGGATCTTAGGAGACCAAGATTGAAGAATTCACATGTCAAAGATACAAGAAAACCGAGTGAAGAATAAAGAAAATTGAAGATTTGAAGTGAAGAATCTTGAAATCGTTATGAAAAAGTGTATTATGAAGCTGTGAAGTTTATTTTGGAAAACTGCGTAGCAGGAAGTCTGTTTTAAATGAACTATGCAGCGAAAAGTCTATTTTGAAAAAATACGTATATTTGAGGCGATTTCTAGGGTTTTTCAACTTTATACGAAAATTGGAGTTCCTTACTTATAAATAGGGTTTCCTAGGGCATTTCTAAACATTATTCAAGGCATCCCAAAGCAAAATTTAGGGTTTTTAAAGAGTTTTTAGTTTTATTAAAGCTTTATAAGTTATTTTTTTTAGATCTTTTCTATTTGCATTTTCTTTCTTTATTTCTTGTTGCTTTTTATTTCTGCAATTTAATTATATTTTTATAAATTCCTTCTAGCCCAAGCTAGAAGGGAAGCACATGGGTTTAATGTTTCTTTAAGATTATGATGATTGATTGTTTTAATGATGAAAAAAATGGTGTATGCATGTTATCTATTATTTAGGTTTTATTTTTTATCCTCTTGTGAGATCCATATGTTTCCATCATATGAGATCCACATTGATGGATAAGCTTACCCTAGATCAATCAGATTTCCTAGATAGGAGAGGTTCTCAACCTATTATATTTATTTGATATTTATTAACCTATAGATATTGAATACTTAAAATCACTGACGCTTGAGAATATATGTCAATGGTGCAAATCCATTATTTTTTAATTTTTTATATTATTTATTAAAATATTTAAACTGTTTTATTTTCCGATTAGGCTGACCATAGTGCTCAGATCCTAGTTGTGTTATCCAAGTCATCATGATTTTGGAACATTATTTATGTGTGAAACTTTGAAGCTTGGGTGTTATTTTAATTCAGTTGAATTACATTCATTCAAAATTTCTAAAATCAAATCATCAGTTTTAGTTTTTATTGCCTAGTTTGTTTTGCATTTAATTTTTCCCTTCTAGCAATTTCTCTCCTTGTGGGATCGACCCTGTATTCACAGAATATTACTTACGAACCTCTGCACTTGAAGGCAAGCAATCAAGTTTTTGGCCCCGTTGCCGGGGAGAAACTTAGAGAGATCAGATCTATGCAAGATAGCTAAAGTAAGTTTTTTTTCTAAGGCAAGTTCTCTTCTAAACCTTCCAAATTTTCTATAGATTTTTTTTTTTTTTCTTTTTCTTTGAAAATAAATTCAGTTGGGTCTTTCAAGCACTAACTATGACATAAGGTTGCCCTGCTTGGGATTTTATCACCCAAGTGCTATGGCTGTCCTACAGTTGTTGTTTAATCACAAAGATCATCCATTGAATTTATTTTTCAGATTAGCATAGTTTAATTTCTGCATTAGTTTTACTTATTTATTTATTATTTATTAATTATTATTATTATTATTATTATTATTATATTTTTTATGGATTGAACCCTCATGGTCGGCCCTGCCGCCTAGGTTATTGATTTATTTTTACTTTGTGGACTGAACCCTCATGGTCGGCCCTGCCGCCTGGGTTGTTGATTTATTTTTGCTTTGTGGACTGAACCCTCATGGTCGGCCCTGCCGCCTGGGTTGTCGATTTAAGTTTTTTATTTATTTTAAGTATCATACTCGTTATTTGAATTAGTGGTATTTTTTGTGTGGTGTGAATGGTTTATGTCCCGTTGGAGTAGGGATCAAAACAATCGACTCTCCTCTGAAGGGGGACTAGTTCTAGGCCTTAATCATTCACTTAGAAGAGACATTTAACATCACTTGGATTCCATGGCAGACCCAGTTGATAATCCAAATCCAAATTTGTCAGATCCAACTATAAATCAAAATAGAGAAAAACAATTTAATCCTCCTCTTGAGGATGAAAATGAAGTTCATAAGAATGTGTTAAACCAACCACGGACTTTACGTGAACATTTACACCCTGAGAGATCAACTTTACCATCTTGCATAGTGTTCCCTGCTCACACAGGGAACATTGATTTTAGACCAGGTGTGATTCAATTGATTCCTAAATTTCATGGCTTAGATTCTGAAAGTCCCTACTTGCACCTCAAGGACTTTGAGGAAGTAATTGCAACGTTGCAAGTAAATAATGGCAATAGGGATGCACTTAAGCTTAGGTTATTCTCATTTTCTCTAAAGGATCGGGCCAAAGCATGGCTTAACTCTCTAAGACCTAATACCATCACTTCATGGCAAGCCTTAAGTAGAGAGTTTTTGAAAAAGTTCTTTCCCGAGCACAAAACAAATGCACTAAAACAAGAAATCATGTCATTCTCCCAAAAGGGGAATGAACTATTTTTTCAAGCTTGGGAGCGCTTCAAAAACATTCTAATTACTTGTCCACATCATGGTTACAAACCATGACACATGATTGATGCTTTCCGAAAGGGGCTCACCATGGATACCCGTCAGTTCATAGAGATGATGTGTGGTGGAACCTTTCTTGACAAAGATCATAATGAGGCTTGAGATTTTCTAGATATGTTAGCAGAGAATACGCAGACATGGGATGTCTCTGGTAAATCTGACCAAACTAAGCCCATTCCTAGAGAGAAAGCGGGGATGTATGTCCTAAGAGAGGAAGACGACCTTAATGCAAAATTTGTTGCATTAGCTAGAAAGGTCGAAGCCTTGAAAATTAGGAAGGTTGATATGGTTAAAGCAAACACTTCCTTAGATAATTTTTGTAGCATTTGTGGTGGTACAGACCATGACCCAAAAGATTGTCCAATAATCTCAGTTGTACAAAATATCACGCATGAGCATGATCAAGCAAATGCTATATATAACTAGTTTAAAGTGAGTTATAATTTGATGTACTGAATTCACAATACACCCTAGCTAACTAAGTGAGGAATATGATATATGAACTAGAATAACAACTTTTGATTCAAACAAGGTTGAATGAACTAGTACCATTAATATATGTTTAAAAGAGAAAATATTGAAGGAAAAAAAAAAAGAGTGATGGAAAAAAAGAAATTTTTATTATAGAGCATGAATGCAATGACCATAACAATCGTGTCAATAATCCGAAGTAAGGATACCTAAGTATCCATTGCTGTTACCATTACAAGTATCATACCTTAGGTTATGAAGCAAACCTGGTAGGAATCTTCATCTAAGGGTGGTTTATAATAATGAGAATATGATGATAAAAGAAGAAACGACATGAAAAAAATGAGATGACTAGATATTTCATATTCTTGGAATGATTGAAAGAAGTTAGGATATGGAACATGCATATTTCTCAAAGTTAGACTAGTGTCACGGAGCACCTAAGGATATTGGATCATAACTATTCTAAATTTTGATTAGGTCTCTGAACTCAAGGATGTAATGGATTAGGAAATTGAGATTCTAACTAACTTCAGACTTAGGGTAAGATTGTTTTGTTTTGAAATTCATATGATAAATGGATGCATAATTGTATAAATTCTGAGTGTTGAACTATTTTTCATGTTTTCAATGTTTGTAGGTAACATTTCTGAAAACCCTCACGAGACTATAACTCGTCTACTAGGGGAAACCTAGGAATTTAAAGGCTTGTTGCATATGCTAAATGCAATCGAGATTATCTGCGAAAGTGGTGTAGTTAGATTTTTTTTTCCATTTTAATTTTGTTCCTAAAATTAGTTTTTATTTTTATTTTTATTTTTCGCTTATTTTGTTAGGGACTAGCAAAATGCTGGTTGGGGGGTATGTTGAGACTCAAATATTGTATAATTTTTTCCATTTATATCTTGGTTTTATGAACATGAATCTACTTAATATTCTATTTTACTCATGTATGTGTTGCAAGGTGAATTTAAGTGTTTGGATTGAAAAAGGTTGTTAAAAGCATAATTTTGATGCTCGAGAATTACCAAGGCAAGAGATGAATCTTAGGAGACCAAGATTGAAGAATTCACATGTCAAAGATCCAAGAAAACCGAGTGAAGAATAAAGAAAATTGAAGATTTGAAGTGAAGAATCTTGAAATCGTCATGAAAAAGTGTATTCTGAAGCTGTGAACTTTATTTTGGAAAATTGCGCAGCAGGAAGTCTGTTTTAAACGAACTATGCAGCGAAAAGTCTATTTTGGAAAAATAATATATTTGAGGCGATTTCTAGGATTTTTCAACTAAAATTAGAGTTCCCTACTTATAAATAGGGCTTCCTAGGGCATTCCTAAACATTCAAGCAAGCATCCCAAAGCAAAATTTAGGGTTTTTAAGAGTTTTGGTTTTATTAAAGCTTTATAAGTTATTTTTTAAAAGATCTTTTCTATTTGCATTTTCTTTCTTATTTCTTGTTGCTTTTTATTTCTGCAATTTAATTATGTTTTTCTAAGTTCCTTCTAGCCCAAGCTAGAAGGGAAGCACATGGGTTTAATGTTTCTTTAAGATTATGATGATTGATTATTTTAATGATGAGAAGAATGGTGTATGCATGTTATCTATTATTTAGGTTTTATTTTTTATCATCTTATGAGATCCACATGTTTCCATCATATGAGATCCGCATTGATGGATAGGCTTACCCTATATCAATCAGATTTTCTAGATAGGAGAGGTTCTCAACCTGTTATATTTCTTTGATATTTATTATCCTATAGATATTGAATACTTAAAATCACTGACGCTTGAGAATATATGTCAATGGTGCAAATCCATTATTTTCTAATTTTTTATATCATTTATTAAAATATTTAAACTGTTTATTTTCTGATTAGGCTGACTATAGTGCTCAGATCCTAGTTGTGTTATCCAAGTCATCATGATTTTGGAACATTACCTATGGGTGGAACTTTGAAGCTTAGGTGTTATTTTAATTCAGTTGAATTACATCCATTCAAAAATTCCAAAATCAAATCATCAGTTTTAGTTTTTATTACCTAGTTTATTTTGCATTTAGTTTTTTCTTCTAGCAATTCCTCTTCCTGTGGGATCAACCATGTATTCACAGGATATTACTTACGAACCTCTGCACTTAGAGGCAAGCAATCAGTCCCTAGGACTAAATTGGGAGGAACCCTATCGAGTAGTCTGATTGGCCAAATCTAGCTCCTACCGTCTTGAGGACTTGGAAGGATGACCACTGCCGCATTCCTGGAACGCCGAGCATTTAAAGATCTACTACTCCTAGAAAAATCAATGCAAGGGTCGGGACTACTTCTCACGATTGCATTATGAATAAAAGATGTAATTTTTTACATGAAATCGAGTTATTCTACATGACCTACATGGAACTTCCTGGCAAGGAAAATCCCGATGATGGGCCGATCACTTAAAAAGTGATCGCCTCGTCATCCAAGCACGCTACGAAGGGTCATTTCTCATGTGCAGAGATGGAACTCTTCGACGAACTAACCCTTAAAGAAGAGGTCGGCTCATCATTCGACAACTCTCACAAGCATAATCCATAATCAACGAATAGAACCATCAATAAACAAGTCAACCAAATGTATTAATCGACCAAAGATATTTGATTACAAAAAAAAAGAGAGAGAGAAATTAATCGGCGCAAGGGGGAGGGTCGTAAGCAGGGCTGGGGGGCTGGTCAGCAAGAGCATTCTCAACGTCATCAGTAGCTAGGATGTCGAGGTAAAGATATAGTTAAAGTCCCCTGACGTCACCAGGCAGGTGTTGTAAGCATAGTAATAGATCTTATCGATCTCGGCAAACCTCTCCGCTGAAGACTTGAACTCCTTAACAGTGGCAGGAGCTCTAGAAATAGTCGAGGCTTTAAGCTCAGCAGGTTGCGCAGCCAAGGTGTCAGCAGTGTCAAGCTTCGCCAGCCCCAGCTCAACCGCGAGCCGAGTGTTATCCGCCGTTGCCTATGCTAGATGGGCCTTTGTACCCGTCAGCCTGGACTCAGCTGAGTCCAAGTGAGATTGAAGCCCATTGACCTCTCCTTGAAGCATCAGTTCCCTTAATTGGCCCCCTACTACCTGACCCTTCAACTTCTCCTGCTCATCGACTGAGGCCTTTAGGAGCCTCTCTGAGGCAAAGTCGTTGACGTGCGATTCAGGCCGACGGGTTAGGGTGTTCGCAATCGACGTCTCGGGTGCATGCTTTGCTGCCCAGTCGACCAGGAGAGACATATGATAGCCTGAAAGATATACTCTCGATTCCATAGGGGGAACTAGTTCAGCGGCTCCATTGACGCCGCTAGCAGCCGAAGCTTGAGGTTTAACCTCGAGCACGTCATCACCTCTGGCCAAGGTGTTAGTCCACTGACCAAAAAGTCCACATCAACTTGCGTGAAAACAGGGCCCTCGGCTTCTTCTATGTTTTCCCTCTCAGGCCTATCGCCAAAGGGGCATACGGCAGCGGTCTCTCCGACCACTTTCATCTCTTTCCCCAGCGGATGATGAGTAGTCGGAGGAATCTCGGGGGCAGGAGCAGGAGTGGGGACAGGCTCGGCCACGACAGGGGTAGCTTTCTTCTTCCTCGCCACGATTTTCACGCGAGGCTCAGCGCTCAATATCACGCTAAGAGGGGGACGTGGCCCCCTCTTCCTCTTGGATCCCGAAGCTCCGGCCATACCTGAACAAAATGACTCAACTCAGAGGAGTATTTGCAAGGAAAACCTAGATCCATAAGAAAATCGCATAACTTACCCAAGGCAACAGGGAAGGGCTTGAATCTACAGAGCCCGGATTGGAGAAGGTTGTCCAGATTGACGATGTTGTGCCAGATGCACTGCTCTTCCTTAAGCACCCAGGCCCTAGCAACTTGGGCTTGGAGGAATGAAGAGACTTCAGGGGGACCCTTCAAATCATTTGCAGATAGAAGACTAAGATTAGAACAAAAAGAATGGACCAGAAATCCAAAATAAAGCATATATCTCAAGGGATTCAACCTTGGTTGAAGAACTTGGTGGGCACTCTGACCCGTACGTTGCTGAGCTCGGACGCAAGTGCTTCCCATTCTCCCAAAGCCCATAACCACTTGTTCTTCTAATCCTTATTGGAAGACGGGAGCCTAGCAACGAGGCCTAGGGCGCATTGACTCCTAGCCGAGAAGTAATACCAACACGGCTCAAATGAGTCGTACTTGGCCTGGTACATAGACATGAATTCATCCGGCGTCAACTCTTGGTTTTTGAGCTGACGCCAAATGATGTAGGAGGTTATCATAGTTCGCCAAGCGTTGGGGACGAGCTGACCTGGCGCCAGCTTCAGACGTGCGATCATCGCGCGCACAAAGGAGTGGATCGAGAACTGAAGCCCGCATTGGAGGGCACATATGAAGATTGCGATGTTCCCATCAGCTCGATCCCCTAGGGCGTCGAGAGGGGAAGGATCTCTGATATGTATGTGTAACATCCCGTATTTTTATACTCTGATAAAAATATAATAAAATAAAATAAAATAATAATAATAAGAATAATAATAATGATAATAATAATAACAATCATAATAATAAGCTAAATAAAATAAAATCTCCTGATAGGAAAAGACTATATCAAACTAACTACCAAAAATTCAAAAAAAAAAAACAAAAATAAATAAAAAAAATAAAAAAATAAAAAAATAAATAAATAAATAATAAATAAATAATAATAATATATATATATATATAAAATAACAATAAATAAATAAAATAAAATAAAATCATTTCGTCTAGAGTGCCTAATTAAACCTTGTGAGAAAGATCAACGGTTTGGATTTTTCGAAGGATCGCGTGGGCCCCACTTAGAAATTCCGCATGAACACAGAACCGTGTTCACTTGAGGGGTACCGAAACCGTCAGCACGGTTTGACCGTGCTGACCCGAAATTCTCAAAAAAGAATCGAATTTTCTTCTTTTCCCGCTATTTTCGGTATTTTAAAACACCGTTCGTATGTGTACCACTAAAGGCCCATCATCATAAAACTGACCAATGATCTGAACCGTCCATATTGTGTGAAACAAAAATTGTACCAGTCACAACCATTTTCAACCGTTGCATGGCCTCTGTGTGCACACAAACACACGTGTAGTATAGCTGTATGCCACCACATTCCAGAAACGGAAACCGTTCCGCCTTCTGTCGCCAGACTGGCAACCTTATCCTCTCAAAATCTCGCCCGTTGAGTGAGTAGCATCCAAGCCGTTCGTTTGGGATATTTTCACAGCTATCATTGTGATTTTCCGCCACAGTCGCAAGCGGGATTAACGCTAATTTAAAGCTCTAATCGTCGTCCATTCGGTGGGCCCCACAACGATCCTAGGAGTCATCCGAACCATCTAAACGTTCCTGATCATCAGATTAACCACCTGTGAACAATCACCATTAACAGCGGAGTTATCTTCACCGGTTACCCAGAAAAAATCATCATTCTCGATCGGACCCATCTGCTAATCTAGACCATCCATCTAGTAACTCATGGACCCAAAAGTTCACCCCCATCGTCCGATCTCAACTCTCCAGACACGTCTTAAAGAAAACGTCAACAGTCTCTCTCGGATAAATAAATAAAAATAAAGATAATTATGATTAACCGGCCGATTTAGAACCGGACCTTCTAGATTCCCATTAGGCTATATATAGTCTTTTTCTTTTAGGACAACAGATTTCAAATGAGAGAGAGATTTTGAGCACCGCTGTGATATCACAGTCTGATGAGTCGACTCAGTCCGAGTTGCCTACAGCGTCCCATTTGGGTGTTCCGTCTGAGAGAGAAAAGAGAGAGATAGAAGAAAGAAAGAAAGAAGAGATTTCAAAAAAAGAAAGAAAGAAAGAAAAAGAGAGAGAGAGAGAGAGAGCGACGCACCCATCAGCTGCACCATTGCTGCTGTATTTTCTGTTCGAGTCTTCAGGAGGCAGGGCGAGGAGCATCGGGTCCGACACCATTCCGGCCTTCCTATCAGAACTAACGAGGGAAAGAAAGAAGGAGGAAGGAAGAAATGGGTGCGGCTGCTGCTGTTGCACTGAGTTGAGTCAACCCAGCAACTGAGTCCGGGTCACGGACTGCCGACTCGCTGATGTGAGCCGTTGGTCGAGTGCAACCCATCTCAGATTTTGGGGAGGTGGCCAGGGGAAGAAAGGGAAGGAGAGAAGGAACAGGAAGAAAAGAAAGAAGAAGAAAATTTGAGAGAAGAAGGAGGACTCGGGCGAGTCGCTGAGTCAACTCCGTTTGAAACCGAGTCGAGACTCTGACTCGCTGTCTGGTTGGGTCCAGACCTTGCTGGAACCCTGCCATGCTGGGATAGAAGAAAGGAGAAAAGGAAGGAGGAAGGAGGAGGAATGGAGGAATGGAAGAATGTGTAATCGAGTTGGCACCGAGTGACTCAGTTTAAACTCGAGTTGAGTTTGGAAAACATTTAAGTAAGGCACATTTAGAGTCTCTATTTAATTGAGTTATTATTCTATCATTCTCAGTCTAATAAAAAAACTGAAATCATCTCCATATAGGTTCATTCAAACTAGGAGGGTAAATTGAGTACTTTGGACTCCTTTGTGATCCTTAGCTTAACAAGAAGATAACCCACACTTTAAGGTGAGGAATCTCCCTATAACTTCTTTTACTTTCACAAATTCCCATATGAATTAACTCAAATTATATGGAAATTTAGGAGTTTACTACTTTCTAGTGAATTTAAATTGTATTAATGTACTTAGAATTCTTGTATAATTGGTTGCTTATAAACTCCACATTATGTTATAAACTCCATGCAATATTATAATTCGTTGCTTATGAATACATCTCTGTTAAATGCGATTAGGAGAGAAAGTTCCCATGCTAGATTATCTATGAATTGTATAGGTAGACATTAACTATTGATTTGCCGTTTATAAATGTTAATACATGTAAGATGCATGACCTATGTGAGTGGGTAGGATTCTTTTTTTTTTAATTTTCATAATGTTTAGTGAATTTCCTTTTGCATGACTTGAAATTTTGAAATCCATGTTGAACTCATAATTAGATATCTCGTATTTAATATTGAATTATATCTCTTTCATATGAAGTAAGGAATGTATGTCATGGTGCATAACCTCCATTCATATCATATGAGGCTTTTCCGGGATTTATACCTCCTCGGGCGTACCCCGGGTATTTTTCCAGGAGGTCATCCTTGGGTGCACTCACTTTCATGGCCTTTTCCAGGTAGGTGATCTACCGTGGGTGGTCTGCATGGTCTTTTCCGGGTGACTAGTTCTCCTTGGGCGTACCTATGAGTACTTTTCTGGAGACTGGTTCGCCTTGGGTGACTCTTTATTTTGGCAGCTGGATATGCATCCCCAGACCTGTGTTTTGACCATACATTCATACATTCATGCAATTGCATATGTAATAGTGTTAACCTATGAAGCATATATGACTTATTAATTCATATTGGAATGAGTGTTAAAGTTGAATTTATGAGGGAAATTCCCACTGAGTTTTGCTCACCCGACTGTGCTGTTGCACCAAATAGACCCAGGTATGATGGAGAGTTATGGTGCTCATGACAACACCCCAGAGGTAGCTGAAGAGGAGTACGGCAAAGAATGACGATGTAGCTAATCCATGGGCGCTCCACTAAATATTTTAAATTTCGCTGTCTTTACATTAAACCTTCAGTTGTTAGTTTTGTTTACGTGAGATATGTAATTAAACTTTCACTGTCATGGAGTTTACTTTATTTCATGTTTAATCTGTATATAATGAACTTACTCGACTAGTTTATACAGTGGTTATATCTGGCTGTTATGACTTGTGTTGATGATTAGAAAAAATGGTTACTATGACTTATGTTGATATGTTGATAATTAGAGAAATGGTAAACTTAACTCATGACGTAACCCTCGGGTTCTCGTACTCGAGTGACCATCCTCGGGTAGTGAGAATCAGGGTGTTACAAGATGGTATCAGAGCGCAGGTTTAGACAAACCGTGCCTTTGGGAAAAGAGTCTATACAAACTTTATATAGTTTATAGGTGACCCTTAAAAATTTGAAAGCTGAATTTAGAAAGGACTTAGAGACTTAGAGATTATTTTAAGAACTTAGAGACTCAAACTTAGGTCCCCAGTATTAAAATTCCGCAATTATCCTTAAAACTCAAGAATCTACATATTCGCATGTCAACACTCTTAACTGACTACACTCAATTACAAAATATCCGCTTTTCCAACTCTTGAATATGTTATCTCTCGTAGCGTTGCTATAATATGATTTCAAATTCAGCTATGTACATTTTTGAAGCCATATGAATGTGAACTTATGTACAGTTACACACCCTTTACAGTCCCTACTTTCTTTTCATACTTATGGTCATATATGCTACCTGCTGCTACTATAAATCACCCTGTTTAAATTCACCATCATTCATATATAGGTATTCTGGGCTTAAATATTAGCTCAACTATTTTTATTAATTTTATTTTTACTTTGATATGGAAATCGAAAGTTAAAATTTCAAGAATCTTAGATTATCATTTCATATTCTCTAATCTGCATGGGATCATTACAGGAAAGTAGAAATAAAATATAGGTCATCATTTCAAGAATCCTGAATTCAGATCCAAGAACTGGAAATGTAATTCCCTCTAGGAAATTCCCTGATATTGTGTTCCTAAACCACAGGATACGATGCCTCCAAAGAAGCGATCCCAACAAGTACAAGCATCTCCGATTATGCCACAAAACCCGGAAGAACCTGGTAGGGAAGCAAGTCCTATATATACCCCAGCACTCCAGGGACAACCAGAAGAATCTGACTCGGAATCCAGGGTAAGGGCTGTCCCGACACCCCAACCAACTCATGCAGGGAGGACTTCATCATTTGAGGCACAAACTAGAGCCCCGACACCCGATGCTTGGGAACAACTGGTTACCTTATTGAGTCAGCAACAGGCCTTCATGAGAGAACAACAGGCCACCATGGCGGCCGCAGTAGAAGCATTATATCAGAGGCCACATGGATCGGCATCACGATCAGCCGCAGGGAATGATGCCGAAATATTTGAAAGATTTCAGAAACTGCGACCTCCGACTTTCTCTGGGACTACCAACCCCATAGTCGCTGAACATTGGCTTAAGCGCATGCTGAAACTTATGGAACCATTGGGATGTTCAGACACGCAAAAAGTAACTCTCGCTACCTTTGCGCTTGAAGGAGAAGCAGACGAATGGTGGGATTCTACGCGTAGGCTTGCTACAACAGGTTATAGGTGGACATGGGAGCGATTCCAGACCAAGTTCAACGAAAATATTTTCCAGAGTCATTCCGTGATGAGAAGGTGTCACAGTTTTTCAAACTCGAGCAAGGAAGGAAATATGTCAGTTGCGCAATATGAAGCCCGTTTTACTGAACTCTCTCGGTATGTACCGACTATCGTCAGTGAAGAGAGGGTCAGGCTGAGGAAATTTAGAGATGGGTTACGACCGGGAATTAGGTCGAAATTGTGCTGCTTCGACTTTTCCCGATATGCGCAGGTGGTAGACAAGGCCACCAGAGTGGAAAAGGACGTAGAGCTGATGCTGAGAGCTCGAACTCCGCTCAGGGACTCGAGTAGCCGAGTCAGACCCGCTCCTCCACTTCCTAACCTCACTGTAAGCGATATGCGGGCCAGGACTCCTTCGCATCCGAATATGTCATGCAATTATTGCGGGAAATCGGGGCATGCCGCGAAGTTTTGTTTCCGAAGGATAAGGGAGGAAGGCGACAAGTCTAAACCGCTAACGATTCAGCCTCGTCCACCACAATCCGCAGCTAGACCACCAGGAAATACTCGACCTTCATTACAGAAACCAACAGCTCCACTTCAGAACAGAGCCCCTACAGCGCGGGTATTTTCTATGGCAGCAGAAGAACAGGAGGGGGACATTCCACAAGTTATTCAAGGTACAGCTTACATTCAAAATACTCCAGTATTTGTTCTGTTTGATTCGGGTTCTACTATCTCTATTATTAGCTCCTCCGTAGCTAAAGAACTGAACTTAAAGCTAACTCCTCTTGAACGACCCGTAGTCATTGAGTCTCCAATGGGAGGATTTGTAAAAACTGCAAAATGCTGTCCCACATGCCTTGTTGTGCTGGAGGGCCATGAGACTCGTATAAACTTAATTGTGATGAAGTTAAAACAGTTCGATGTCATTATTGGTATGGACTGGCTCACCCAGGTTCGTGCGATGATAGATTGTCACGCCCGGACGATTACCCTAACATTACCCGGACAATTACCCTTCACTATACAAGGAAGATATCAATATGAGACCTATAATCGTCTACAAGCCCTGGAAAAGTCTGAATCGGCAGAGATTTCCATTGATCAAATACCAGTGGTTAGAGAATTCCCGGAAGTATTTCAAGATATACCTGGATTACCACCAAGGAGAGAAATAGATTTCACAATTGATCTCCTACCCGGTACTAATCCAATATCTATGGCTCCATATAGAATGCCACCATGTGAGATGGAAGAATTACGTGTACAAATTGACGACTTATTGAGGCAGGGATTTATTCGTCCAAGTGTATCTCCATGGGGTGCACCAGTATTATTTGTTAAAAAGAAAGACGGGTCACAACGCCTTTGTATCGACTACAGGAGACTGAATCAAGCTACCGTGAAAAATAAATACCCATTACCTCGTATCGACGATTTATTCGATCAGCTCAAGGGCGCCAAATATTTCTCAAAAATCGATCTTAAGTCGGGGTGGTATCATCAGTTGAGAGTCAGAGAAGTAGATATTCCCAAGACAGCGTTTCGTACCCGATATGGGCACTATGAATTTTTGGTGATGCCGTTTGGACTCACTAATGCGCCTGCAGTATTCATGGACTTGATGAATCGGGTCTTTATGCCATATTTAGATCGGTTCGTTATAGTCTTCATCGATGACATTTTGGTGTACTCCAAGAGTAGTGAAGAACACGAAGAACACTTAAGGACTGTTCTGAAAACCCTCCGAGAAAGGCAGTTGTATGCAAAATTATCGAAATGCGACTTCTGGAGGGAAGAAGTAAAGTTCCTGGGTCACGTTGTAAGGAAGGACGGTATTGCGGTCGATCCATCTAAAATCGAAACGGTAGTAAAGTGGGAAAGACCCGATACAGTCACCGAAGTCAGGAGTTTCTTGGGTTTGGCTGGATACTATCGCCGATTCATAAAGGAATTCTCTCGTATCGCTCGACCCTTAACTCAATTGACTAAGAAAAATGTAAAATTCCACTAGAGTACTATTACAGAGGCGTCCTTCCAAGAACTCAAGAAAAGACTCACCACGGCCCCTGTTCTTACACTTCCAGAAGAAGGGGCTAAGTATGTAGTCTACAGTGATGCGTCGCAAACGGGGCTAGGATGTGTACTCATGCAGAACGAAAAAGTAATTGCTTACGCTTCCAGGCAGCTAAAGAAACACGAAGAAAATTATCCTACCCATGACCTAGAACTTGCCGCAGTAGTCTTCGCCTTGAAGTTTGGAGACATTATTTGTATGGGGAAGAGTTCGAGTTATTTTGCGATCACAAGAGTTTGAAGTATATATTCACCAGAAAGATCTAAACATGCGGCAACGTCGGTGGATGGAAACACTAAAAGACTTCAAATTTGAAGTATCCTACCACCCTGGCAAGGCGAATCTCGTAGCTGATGCCTTGAGTCGAAAAAGGAATCACGAGAATATGGCTAGTCTCACGATAAGAGAAGGCGAAGCTATGGATTTCATCCAAGACTTCGATGCAGAATTTTCTTTCGAAAGACCGAGTATCTTGGTAGCTTCATTAGTTATAGAACCCGCCTTGATCCGTCGTATCATCGAATCGCAAGATCAGGACGAAACATTGAAGCGACTGAGACTGCGGTGTGGAAATGAAAACTTGTCGGGTTGGTACGTCAGTTCTGATGGCGGTTTGAGATACCGAGGTCGTATTTCTGTTCCAGCGGTAACAGAAGTAAAACAAGCAATATTGAATGAAGCACACAAGTCTCGTCTGACCGTTCATCCTGGAAGCACAAAAATGTATCGAGACGTCAGACGTCAATATTGGTGGGAAAATATGAAGCGAGATATTGCAGAATATGTCTCAAAATGTCTCACCTGTCAGCAAGTGAAAGCAGAACATCGTAAGCCGCCGGGTCTTTTGCAACCATTGCCAATCGCTGAATGGAAGTGGGATTGTATCAGCATGGACTTTATCTCGGGACTTCCAAAGACACGTAGGAACCATGACTCCATTTGGGTAATAGTTGACCGACTTACCAAGTCAGCCCGGTTCCTCCCTATACGTGTAAATAATTCTATTGATGATTTGGCAAAGCTGTACATTCGAGAAATTGTTCGTGCTTATGGAATTCCGCGGGAAATTGTGTCAGATCGCGACTCCCGGTTCACTTCCATCTTCTGGAAAAGATTGCAGAAAGAGTTGGGTACAGAGTTGAAATTTAGCACAGCATTTCATCCCCAGACAGACGGGCAGACTGAAAGAGTAAACCAAGTGCTCGAAGACATGTTAAGAGCCTGTGTGTTGGATTTCAAGGGCAATTGGGATGAACATATTCATCTTGCAGAGTTTGCTTATAACAACAGTTTTCAAACTAGCATTGGCATGGCTCCGTTCGAAGCCCTATACGGACGACCTTGCCGAGCTCCGCATTGTTGGGCCGAAGTTGGAGACAGGAGCCTATTGGGACCAGAATTAATCCAGGAGACTACAGAGAAGATTAATATAGTCCGAGGACGCCTGCGTACGGCCCAAAGCAGACAGAAAAGTTACGCAGACAATCGCAGGCGAAATTTAGAATTTTCAGTTGGAGATCATGTTTTCTTAAAAATTTCACCTATGAGAGGCGTCATGCGGTTCGGAAGAAAAGGGAAGCTCTCTCCCCGTTTCATTGGACCTTTCGACATCATGGATAGAGTAGGAGCCGTTGCTTATCGTTTAGCTCTACCACCCAAGTTCGCCAATGTTCATAATGTTTTCCACATATCTATGTTAAAGAAGTATGAACCGGATGCATCTCATACCATAAATTGGGAAGAAATCGAGTTGAATGATGATGCCAGTTACGTGGAGACCCCAGTTCGCATCATGGATTACAAAGAGCAAGTCCTGCGCACCAAAACTATCCCATTAGTGAAGGTACTTTGGTCTCGTCGTGGAATCGAGGAGGCGACGTGGGAACTCCAAGCGGAGATACAAGAAAAATATCCTAAACTTTTCGACGCTTCCACTCAGGTACAATTTTGTTTAATCTTATCCGTAAATGGCATACATCCACGCCACCTTCGTAGAAAAATAATGAATGCCTTGAATTACCGTAAATTAATTATATTATAATTGCATTAGTACGATTAGAAAACTTTAAATCTCGAGGACGAGATTTTCTTTAAGGGGGGGAGATTGTAACATCCCGTATTTTTATACTCTGATAAAAATATAATAAAATAAAATAAAATAATAATAATAAGAATAATAATAATGATAATAATAATAACAATCATAATAATAAGCTAAATAAATAAATCTCCTGAATAGGAAAAGACTATATCAAACTAACTACCACAAAATTCAAAAAAAAACAAAAAAATAAATAAAAAAAAAAATAAAAAAATAAATAAATAAATAAATAAATAAATAATAATAATATATATATATATATAAATATAACAATAAATAAATAAAATAAAATAAAATCATTTCGTCTAGAGTGCCTAATTAAACCTTGTGAGAAAGATCAACGGTTTGGATTTTTCGAAGGATCGCGTGGGCCCCACTTAGAAATTCCGCATGAACACAGAACCGTGTTCACTTGAGGGGTACCGAAACCGTCAGCACGGTTTGACCGTGCTGACCCGAAATTCTCAAAAAAGAATCGAATTTTCTTCTTTTCCCGCTATTTTCGGTATTTTAAAACACCGTTCGTATGTGTACCACTAAAGGCCCATCATCATAAAACTGACCAATGATCTGAACCGTCCATATTGTGTGAAACAAAAATTGTACCAGTCACAACCATTTTCAACCGTTGCATGGCCTCTGTGTGCACACAAACACACGTGTAGTATAGCTGTATGCCACCACATTCCAGAAACGGAAACCGTTCCGCCTTCTGTCGCCAGACTGGCAACCTTATCCTCTCAAAATCTCGCCGTTGAGTGAGTAGCATCCAAGCCGTTCGTTTGGGATATTTTCAAAGCTATCATTGTGATTTTCCGCCAGCCGCAAGCGGGATTAACGCTAATTTAAAGCTCTAAAGTCGTCCATTCGGTGGGCCCCACAACGATCCTAGGAGTCATCCGAACCATCTAAACGTTCTGATCATCAGATTAACCACCTGTGAACAATCCACCATTAACAGCGGAGTTATCTTCACCGTTACCCAGGAAAAAACTCATCATTCTCGATCGGACCCATCTGCTAATCTAGACCATCCATCTAGTAACTCATGGACCCAAAAGTTCACCCCCATCGTCCGATCTCAACTCTCCAGAACGTCTTAAAGAAAAGTCAACAGTCTCTCCGGATAAATAAATAAAAATAAAGATAATATGATAAACCGGCGATTTAGAACCGGACCTTCTAGATTCCCATTAGGCTATTATTAGTCTTTTCTTTTAGGACAACAGATTTCAAATGAGAGAGAGATTTTGAGCGCCGCTGTGATATCACAGTCTGATGAGTCGACTCAGTCGAGGGCCTACAGCGTCCCATTTGGGTGTTCCGTCTGAGAGAGAAAAGAGAGAGATAGAAGAAAGAAAGAAAGAAGAGATTTCAAAAAGAAGGAAAAGAAGAAAAGAGAGAGAGAGAGAGCCGACGCACCCATCAGCTGAACAACATTGCTGTATTTTCTGTTCGAGTCTTCAGGAGGCAGGGCGAGGAGCATCGGGGGTCCGACACCATTCCGGCCTTCCTATCAGAACTAACGAGGGAAAGAAAGAAGGAGGAGGAAGAAAGGGTGCGGTGTGCTGTTGCACTGAGTTGAGTCAACCCAGCAACTGAGTCCGGGTCACGGACTGCGACTCGCTGATGTGAGCCGTTGGTCGAGTGCACCCATCTCAGATTTTGGGGAGGTGGCCAGGGGAAGAAAGGGAAGGAGAGAAGGAACAGGAAGAAAAGAAAGAAGAGAAAATTAGAGAAGAAGGAGAAGGAGGACTCGGGCGAGTCGCTGAGTCAACTCCGTTTGAAACCGAGTCGAGACTCTGACTCGCTGTCTGGTTGGGTCCAGACCTTGCTGGAACCCTGCCATGCTGGGATAGAGAGAAAGGAGAAAAGGAAGGAAAGGAGGAGGAATGGAGGAATGGAAGAATGTGTAATCGAGTTGGCACCGAGTCGACTCAGTTTAAACTCGAGTTGAGTTTGGAAAACATTTAAGTAAGGCACATTTAGAGTCTCTATTTAATTGAGTTATTATTCTATCATTCTCAGTCTCATAATAAAAACTGAAATCATCTCCATATAGGTTCATTCAAACTAGGAGGGTAAATTGAGTACTTTGGACTCCTTTGTGATCCTTAGCTTAACAAGAAGATAACCCACACTTTAAGGTGAGGAATCTTCCCTATAACTTCTTTTACTTTCACAAATTCCCATATGAATTAACCTCAAATTATATGGAAATTTAGGAGTTTACTACTTTCTAGTGAATTTAAATTGTATTAATGTACTTAGAATTCTTGTATAATTGGTTGCTTATAAACTCCACATTATGTTATAAACTCCATGCAATATTATAATTCGTTGCTTATGAATACATCTCTGTTAAATGCGATTAGGAGAGAAAGTTCCCATGCTAGATTATCTATGAATTGTATAGGTAGACATAACTATTGATTTGCCGTTTATAAATGTTAATACATGTAAGATGCATGACCTATGTGAGTGGGTAGGATTCTTTTTTTTTTTTAATTTCATAATGTTTAGTGAATTTCCTTTTGCATGACTTGAAATTTTGAAATCCATGTTGAACTCATAATTAGATATCTCGTATTTAATATTGAATTTATCTCTTTCATATTGAAGTAAGGAATGTAATGTCATGGTGCATAACCTCCATTCATATCATATGAGGCTTTTCCGGGATTTATACCTCCTCGGGCGTACCCCGGGTATTTTTCCAGGAGGTCATCCTTGGGTGCACTCACTTTCATGGCCTTTTCCAGGTAGGTGATCTACCGTGGGTGGTCTGCATGGTCTTTTCCGGGTGACTAGTTCTCCTTGGGCGTACCTATGAGTACTTTTCTGGAGACTGGTTCGCCTTGGGTGACTCTTATTTTGGCAGCTGGATATGCATCCCCAGACCTGTGTTTTGACCATACATTCATACATTCATGCAATTGCATATGTAATAGTGTTAACCTATGAAGCATATATGACTTATTAATTCATATTGGAATGAGATGTTAAGTTGAATTTATGAGGGAATTCCCACTGAGTTTTGCTCACCCGACTGTGCTGTTGCACCAAATAGACCCAGGTATGATGGAGAGTTATGGTGCTCATGACAACACCCCAGAGGTAGCTGAAGAGGAGTACGGCAAAGAATGACGATGTAGCTAATCCATGGGCGCTCCACTAAATATTTTAAATTTCGCTGTCTTTACATTAAACCTTCAGTTGTTAGTTTTGTTTACGTGAGATATGTAATTAAACTTTCACTGTCATGGAGTTTACTTTATTTCATGTTTAATCTGTATATAATGAACTTACTCGACTAGTTTATACAGTGGTTATATCTGGCTGTTATGACTTGTGTTGATGATTAGAAAAAATGGTTACTATGACTTATGTTGATATGTTGATAATTAGAGAAATGGTAAACTTAACTCATGACGTAACCCTCGGGTTCTCGTACTCGAGTGACCATCCTCGGGTAGTGAGCATCAGGGTGTTACATATGGAGTCGGGAATCTAATAATCTGCTTGGATCTGAGCCATCTGAGACTTGACCAGAATCGAGCCCCCAAGGAGGACCACTTCGGATATGCCACCCAAAGGCCCAACCTTAGCCCTTCCGGCTAGATCCCAGGGTATCCTCTTTGTCCCTCTGGCACGAGCCTTTCCCTTTGGGCCCGCAGTTTTCTTGGCAGGAGGTCGGAGGGGTATTGCCTTGAATGGACCCTTCGAGCCCTCACGCCCGAAATCAGTGCTCTCCGGCTCGGAGCCATTCCCGACTGCCTGAACTTCTCGAACCTCGTTCGATTCGTTCGACATAATAAGACTAAAGGAAATTGAAAAAAAAAATGGGAAGGGAGGAACTCACAAAGAATCACTCCCCGGAAGACGACTAGCAACACAAACTCTCTGAGAGGTAGAAATAAGAGGATCCAAATGAAAATGGAAACGGGGTTTTATAGCCTTAGTCGGCCATTTGTAATCATGACAGACAGCTGTTGCTGAAGCTGAAGTGACAAAAAACTGAGCTTTACGATACACGTGGCGGCAAATCATTAGCCCGGGATCACATCCTCCGAGCTGTTTCCTGCTCATACTAAATAACATTTAATGCACAGACTGCTCTCCACCTCTTGACGTCCACGCCACAACACCCCGTTCGCCCCAGCGATTCGAATCCCTAACCGTCGCCACATGTACGATAATCACAAGCTTGTACCCAAATAACTGCTACCGCGATACGACGCCTTAATAGCAGAGAGCCATGATTATGACTATTCATTTCAACTTTGTTGGCTCATCATCATGAGGGGCGCGACAAAGCATTTCCCTAGACATTTACTCCCTGAGTTCGAACTTGAAATCAGAAAGTAGGGGTCTTCTGTTATGGAAAAATCTGAGCCGATCCTGATAGGAGTACACTCGGCTTAGCCGATTGGGTAGCCTCGCCAAAACAGGTATATTCTGATCCCAATTGAGGAAAGTCTGATCCGGTCAGTCGGGCGAGCTCCCCATAGCAGGTCAGACACCAAAAGTAAATGAGCCGAGCCACGACTCAGTAGTGGCTCGCCTACCCCGACCTAGTCATAACCATCTGTGTTTAGCTTCCAAGTTCTTTTGTAGAGCTTTCACATCAGCCTGGAACCCAAAAGAAGCCATTACACATTCCACCTGTTGCCTCCGACCAAACCCTTGTCAATGAGTTATTAATATAAGCACACCCGTGAGCTCAGACTGTCGCGAGTGAGGCCTAGACTTTAGGGTCGGCTTGGATGAGGACGTGGTCTACAATCATGTTGAGGAATCAACTCTAGTAACGTATGTGAGGAGTGGTTTCTGACGCACGATCGTGAGATAACTGCTAATGTCAACATGCACATCATTCACGCCTAATGGCTCCAGTCGTGTCGAGAATGACGGACACGATCACTCCAACCAGGAGGTATAAATAAGAATCCCATCTACATTAAAAGGTATGTAAAATCTCTCATCAAAACCCCCATCTACACCACTTAGACCCAGCTTCCTAGCCTGACTTTGGCATTGGAGGGTCCCCTGCTCTAGCCAGGGTCTCCTTTGTCCTCCTCCTGCGCAGGAATTCAGGGCTCGTCGCGAATTCCCCGAGCTCAGAGGGGGTGAGCCAGATTTCTGCATCAACGCTTTTGATGGCCATCAATTAGACGGTTGGGGTTTCAAGTGGCTTTAGTTTTAGAGATATACACCTTTCATTGCATTCATGGTGCAACTAAAATGAAGATTTTGAGATGGATGAGTGACAACCAAGAAAAGATAAAATTAGAAATGAACGCATTCAAGAGAACTTAAGAGTAGTGCCAATGTGTCGTAAGATCGGATAAAGTAAACTTAGATGGTTTGGCACGATAGACCAAGAACCGCACTAGTTAAGAGTGAGTTGGTTCAAGTTGAGGGATTAAAAAGAAAAGAGGACCCAAAGTGACGAGGGTGGAAGTAGTGAGAAAAAACTTGATGGCTCGAGGTTTAATTATAGATGTGATCCTCGTAGAATAGTAGGATGAGATTTGTATCACTGACCCCAGTTAGTTGATACAAGGCTTAAATGTTGAAGTTGATGATGATGAATTTGAGCCTACTCCTAATAAAATAACTCATCATCACGAGTTTTGCCATGTCAGCCCCTTCGGAATCCGACATGTTCGAAGACAATCATCTAAGTGGGCCACAACATGTAGATGAAATAGCCCATGGGCTGGTCTGCTCAACCGGCGAGCCCTACTTGGTATTAGACCAAGTATTTGCAATTTTGTTTATTACAATAAGTGATCAGGTAGACCTTACAAGACAACAAATCAAATGACTGGTTTCAATGTGGTTCTGAGGCAGGTCAAGGTCAGCCCAAGTCCGATACACGCTACCTGTTTGGCCAACTGTATTAGGTGGGATTAAAGTGGATGGAATTGCAAAAGTTACAATAAATGTATATGTAAGGAATTGTCTTTGGATTGGGTTTATCTCGTGCTTTTAATGATGTGTTTGGAATGTATACATTAAAAAATAAATTCTATGTTTTACTTTCAAATTGCATTTGGATTGAACGTGGATGCAACAAAAATCCATCATATGTGGGATTAGTGATGGGGATTTTTCTCCTCATTGTTGGGATCGATGAAATCGAACAAGTTTCGATATCATTGATAATTGCAGGATTTTTCACTGCTGGTTGTTGGACAGTTTTTGGTCCTGTCGATATCATCGAGAAACTTTCAGATGATATCGAGGCTGTCATCGAGAGTGGCTTGATGACATTGATAATTGTTGGAATTTCCATCCCTGGTCGCTGGACAGTTTTATATCATCGAGAGACCTTCAGATGATATCGAAGCTGTCATCGAGAGACCTTCGATATATATAAAGGGGTGTATACAGGATTGAGGTGTATTCCAGGGCATTCTAAGTTTCCTAAACGTTTTCTAGGAGGGCTTAGGGCTATCAAAAGGTGAGAGAGAGAGAGAGAGAGAGGAAGCTTGTGGAAGAGAGATTCTGCTCGTAGAAGTGATCTACTTCGCAGTCCACGTCTCAGCACTTCTACGTCCTCGTGATCGGTGAAATCTCTCCGTTTTCTTTTGTTTCTCTTATTGTTTATCCACTCCTGCGTGAGTGAAGAAGGTTTGATCCAAGCGGTGTGTGCTTGTGATCAGTTGTAACGTTCTGCTTTATAGTGGATTGTTGATCTGGACGAGGTCCCATGGTTTTTTCCTCTTTGAGGGTTTTCCACGTAAAAATCCCTGGTGTGGTGTGGTTTATGTTTTGATTTAGTTCATTACATTATTATTCTATAATTTTGGTTTGTTTTGGGAGGCTAGATCCTAAAGTTTGTGCAAGGCCCCCAACAATTAGTAATCCCATTTCACACCTTCCAACACAAGGCTCATTTTCGAAAGCCTACAAAGTTAATTTTAATCCCATCTCACACTCCTTCCAAACATGCCATCCTAAATTTCAAAGTGGGATTAGTAATGCAATCCCATTTAAAACAACTTAATACCACTATTGGAATTTAATGGTATTAGATGGGATTAACATATTATTGTTCAATGATTGCATGTCTTGAAATACCATGGTATTGTAGCCATCCAATCCTATGTTTGGGATAAAAATTTTGCTATGGAAAAACTCAGGATTAAGCAAAATCATGTTTGGCGGACCATGGAATTGTAATCAATGGACCAAATTCACAACAAATGTCATTCACTTGCACACATATATAACCAAAATGTCATGTGTAAACAGTGTATATGGATGGACGGCTTGGATAAACACGAGCATCAATGTGGGGCCCACATGTGTAGTGGATTTCAAAATCTATGGAAATCCTGGACCAAATGCAATTCCATGGGACTAAATACAATTCCATCCGACGTAATCCCAACATTTCCCATCCTCTCCAAATGCTGGATGGAATTGCACGAGACCAAATGCAATTCCATCCCTCTTAATCCATCTAATACCCCGCACCAAAGCCCCCCGAATTCTTGCCCAAACCTGACCCACAACCCATTATCCTCTAACCCAACACAACCCACTTAAAAAATTCATTAAGCCCGATTCAACCTAACCCATTGGTTGGGCTTGGCTACCCACCCCAACCCATAATGACCAATTCTGGATATTTTTAGGAGACAAACTCGATTAACTAGCCTACTGGTAGGTGCCAACTTTGATCGCTCGACGTACTGGTCAAGCAACAAAGCTCACTGCTACTTAGGAAAGCTCATGCACAACCCATCCGAAAGAATGGATACGTTCATTAAAAAAATTATCTATACTTTTCTTGTTTATTTTCTTTGGAGATTTGGCTGTCAACTGGACTAACCCCATTCCATTGATAACCCATATGGGTTCGGTTCGGTTCGGTTCGATTTAGTTCAACCCAAGTCCGACGGATTTAGTTAAATTGAACATATTTCTAGTCTGAGCCAGTCCATTGCCACTGCTACATCCACCTATGACATGCACATGCCGACATGCCAAGGTTTGATTGGATGGTAAGCAATTATCAGATACAAGACCTACACAAAGCATGTTTTAAATTACTTGGTAGAGTACATACTCAATTGGGCCCATCTTTGACAGTAGCCTGCAATCTAATCACATCCCGCCATTGTGCCTAAATGGATACTAGTACAGGTAGGGGCACTACCCAGTCTGCATTCTTTGGTTGGATGTTAGATTGGTTTCTAATGTTCCCCTTACCTAGTCTTAATTAATTAATTAAACAAATGTCTATACTACATGTACTTAATTGAGTACTTTTAGGGGTGGCAATGGGTTAGACCAACTCACAGGTTAATTGGCCCAACCTACTTCTAAGATTGGTTGTGCGAAGCTAAATCGGTAGTGGATCAGGTTGAGGTTAGAAAATGTGACCTGTTTAAGTAAACAAATTGAGCTTGGGTTAAACCTTACCCAATTGAAACTCTCCATACAGCTATTAACAACAGGTTGTGCTTGATGGCTCAACCCAAAGTATCAAGGAAATTAATAGACAATACTAGATACATATAACTCATCACATGATATATGTATATTTGTATGCATCTACTAAGTGGACCACACTAACGGAACTTTAGCTACATATCCCATTCTCGAACACAAGCATCATAGTGCTGGGTTCAGGTGGGTTGGTCAAGCCGGACCCGATTACAATAAAATAGACCAGGTTGGGTTCGGCTTGGGTCTGATAAATTTAAGTGGGTCATTGTAAAATTGGTCACATGTTAGGTTTGAGCCAAAATTTTAGCCTGTTTAGTAAATAATCCAAGCTTAGGCTAACCTCAACTTGGCCTAAATTGAACCTATTGCCGCTACTGTCGTTGCTCAAATTTGGTCGATCATGCATCACCTCCTATGAGCTGTTAAGTAGTTATAACTTAATGGAGAACAAAGAGATATTGAGGGTGCCGGACTGGCCAGGGACCCTCTAATGCCTAAGTCAAGTGTACGGACTCATAGTAGGCGTAATAAAATTAGAATAATTATGTGTATATTTTCTTTGAAGAGGACGATGTATTTATAAGTTGGCCAAGTAACTTGCATATCTAAGTAGATCTGTGAGGTACGATAAATGGGCCCGTATTGAAATCGGAATCTATTCTCAACTATTTCTTCGCTTATGTTTCGATTGGCGTAATCTTCGACTGAGATCTCGTTAAGTAGTCTTGCTTATATACTGTGTAAGATTCTCTCTGTATGTTTCGTTCCGAGTCGAGGTCAGCATTCAAGGTCAAGGTTGTCGTTCGAAGTTGAGGTCAAAGTTGGTGCTTGCAGTTGAGATCTGCAAGTTTGTTGATGAGTCTTATTTCCAAACCGGTTTAACGGTTTCAACTCGGTCATTGAGTTTTCCTTCTCAACTCATTTTCTTTAGCCATTTGGTAGTTCAGCGGTTCCATTCTAATAATCTTTGACACGTGTCTCATACATTTCAAATCTGTATGTGCTGGGTATGGCTTGAGTTGGGGTCTCGATCTGGTCAAGTTCCCGTGCTCAAGCGAATTATACGACCAGTGACCTGCCACTTTGCACAGCTACCTTCCAGTCTGACAACTGGACCTGATAATCTAGTAATCATGACCGTTGGTTTGTTGCATCCCATTGCAGATGGATGGTCTTAACTTTACGAGATTTATGGCCTATATACGCAACAATGGTATCCAAAACCAGCAATGCCTACATCAGAACAGATCGATGGTCAGATGGTGAGCAATTGTCATGGAGATAATTTAAGCATGAGATGGTCAGAGCCAGTGGCTCAAGAGTCGGCGACTCGGACTGAGTCGACCGGAGTCGGGTGTGTTGGGGTGACTCGTCCGAACCTGAACGACCCACATGCAAACTGTTGACTGTCGTAGAGTTAAGTCTACAGTAGAGCGGACTCTGTCAGGTGATGGGATCACGTGGGGCTGGGATTTTGGAAATCGGCTTGTGTAACTTTTCTCACGTGATCTGCACACCTTGGTAGGTTGTAGCATGTACAATTCACGTGCTTAGCACGGCCTATATCCAAGCTAATACATGCATCTTGCACAATTATGTTTTGCAGCAGGGTACAGCCCTAGCGACAAAGATTGTACGGTGTCATTTCGTTTTCAGCGTGTACGACTGAGGCCCAAATCCTTATGATCCAGACCGTTGATTTTACAAGGTTCACTTTGAGTGGCGAATGCTCCAAAAAATCTCCCACATGGCAAAGAACTGGCTGAGAACGGGAACACAGCGCATATGTATCTTCTGCCAACAGGCAATGTGTAGAAAATCCACTCCCTCTAAAAGGTGGGCCGACTATGATTATCACTTGATGATAAAATCAAGCTGATCAACTCATTGGGTGGGTCACACCAGGAAAGTCTTACCATCAGCTGTTCATTGATTTTGATGTTGTTCCTGATAATGAGTGGTCCCAGGTGATCTTCATGGTGCGGCCCACCCTTTTTCACAGACCGGATATTCTACACATGATGTGTGTAGAAGTATTGGAAAAAACAAAAGAAAAAAAAGAAGAAGATCTATATCAGCAGCTCGCAGAGGAACAGGACTTGCGGCGCTGCATCACCTTTTCCCCGAACATGCAATTTACGTAAGATGTCCTTGCGGCAGAAAATGTATGTTGGCTCCACCATAAAGACTGTGTTATGTTTTTATAATAAAAATTTATTTTTAATAATGTGTGTGTATATATATATATATATATATATATATATATATATATATATATATATATATATGTAAAAGGTACAATGCGCTCAAGCTGTTTTTAACGTCCCATGAGGTCGAGCTGTGTGGGCCCCACCGTGATGCGTTTCGAACATCTACCCCATCAGTCAGATGCATCATTCCATCGTGGGCCTAAGTCTCAAAAATCAGCTCAATTTGTGACTTGTGTGGGGCACACCACATACAGAAGTGGAGAGGGGCCGTGCACCATTAAAACATTTATGGGACGTTTTTTGGGCCCACCGAGATGTGGTTTGCAAACTCAGCCCATCCATTATGTGTGTCCCACTTGGATGAGGGTTCAGACCAAGTTTCAACAGCATTTAAAACTCAGGTGGGCCTCACTAAGTGCTTTTATATGTTTTTGGCATGTCTTCACATGATTTTAGATGGTATGGCTCACCTGAGTTCCGTATACGGCTGATTTTTGGAATATCCCATAATTTAAAGGGGACCCATCAAATGCACGGTGTTGATGGTCAACCCGCATCACGATGGGGCCCACATAGCTCGACCTCACGGGACGTTAAAATCAGCTCCAGCTCATTGTACCTTTCCCACACCACACATATATATATATATATATATATATATATATATATATATATATAGAGAGAGAGAGAGAGAGAGAGAAAGAGAGATGGTCACCTGTGCACCTTTTCACGTGAGCACCAATGAGCACCTTTACACATGTGTCATGTGCAAAGAATCTGAACGGTCCAAGTGATGCCGCACTCCTTGAAATACTATAAGCCCAATTTTCAGCCTGATCCATGACTCTGGTGGGCCATGGCTAAAGGAAACAGTTTCCTCCCTTGATTTGCATTTCTCTTTGCTATGGCTCACCAGAGTCATGGATCAGGCTGAAAATCGGGCATATAGTATTTGAAGGGGTGCGGCATCACTTGGACCGTTCAGATTCTGTGCACATGACACGTCTGCAAAGGTGTTCATTGGTGCTCACGTGAAAAGGTGCGCAGGTGACCATCTCCATATATATATATATGTATAACTAGCTAGTAAGATAAATGATTTTTGCTTAAGCCTTGGTGTTGGTCTATCATAAAGTATTTTAATATAAGGGTTGATTGAGAGTGTAATGTCTTGGATTTTCACTGTTTTGGATTTCCAAAAATTCTTAATTTTTTTTTTTAATTAACTTAATATCACTTAATGACCATTGGTACTCAATGTTAGTTTATACACGGTGGAACCAGTAAAGAACCGCACAAGTTCATTTAATCAACTATAGAAAAGCTAATGAATCCGCCCGATCACTTGAACATTAAGCTTAGCCGCATGATTTATTTACATAGGGCCCAAATCTAACCAACTCATCGCTAACCAATCAAGACAAGCATGACTAAATTAAAGATCTAACCAAAGCTAAGTCAGATAAGGCCCGGATCTTAACTAATAGACCAAATCAACCCCATTACTCTTTTGAACTAAAACCGACGGTTTAGAGTAATCATGACCAAATCTCCACTTTTATTAGTTATAAATAGGTCACAGTATGAACATAGTTAATTCAAACCCTAATCATTGCTCATGAGAAATCTCACTACCAAATTCATTCCAGAAATGCCCCAGTTTTTCAAACAAGCTCTAGACCGCTCGTTAGTGGGCCACTAATTCCGAAACTATAAAATAATGTCTGTCTTACTGGGCTTGGCGTCCATCGCGGGAGTCGGACCTGGGTATTGTCCAAAACTGCTCAACTTGAACCAAAGGACGAGTACATGAGAAGTGCAAATACCCTAAGGGAAGAAGCTAAAACTTAAGGGAATTGGGTCGTCCAGTCTTATGTAAAGTTGAGGATTTCGGACTGTCGGTTTACGACCAAACTTCACACGTGGAGTAAGAATATTTTCATGCTCATATCCATATAGCCGCGGCCCGATCAACCATCGGCGATCGTTGAACAAACTTCTTATCATATCTGTCAATCGGCGCATCCAAATGGCCGGCCGAACATGTCCATACGTTGATCATCATTAAGGCTAACTATCCTACAGTGTATATCAATATGTACACCCCGTAGTGGGCCCTAGAGGCTAGAAAAACTCTCCATAGGGCTAGTATAGTAAAAATCCAACACTTGGGGCCACTTGCACCAAATTTGACATTATAAAAGGGGCTTTTTGGGCACCCCTCTCCCCATACGAATTTGCCCTAGAGAAAGGAAAGAGAGAAGAGAGAAAAGGAAGAAAGAAGAAAGGAAGAAGAGAGGAATGGAGAGTGAAAAAGGGAGAGAAAGTGGGTCATAGTTAAAGTGGGGCCTAAGGGAGCTCAATCTGTAACTCCTTACCTCTCCCTCAAGAAAATCCCTCACCCACAACCGGAAGAACGTCTCTCCACCGATTGGGTATGTAAATCTCTCATATTTTTGAAAACCTCTCATGTCGAGGAAAGATTTGCATGAGATTCTAATATACAAATGCATTTCCTTAGGATTCCGGCTAATCGGCTTCGAGTTCGACGTTTATAGGTCGTATCTCAAGATCTTAACGATCCATAGGTGCGGACTATTGTTCTTAGGTGGCCTAGCACCAATTTTAATATGAATCTAATGATTTTGCTTGTTGGATGATGTAGTTGGGTAATCTAGAAAAACATAGATAAGACCTTACACTTTAAATCCCCCCCAAATCAACATGGAATGATGATAGAATGTTTGATATTCCTCAACATGATTGGGTATGCAATTGAAGCTTGTTTGTACAATCTTTGCTCGTTCCTTGTTTTATGTTTCCCCATAACATGTTTGATGCATTAACTCTTGTGTATATTTTGGAATTATGAGATATATGAAATACTTGCTTTCCACACTAACCCACACAACACATGCACCATTATTTCATAATATTGTTAGTATTTGCTTTGTAGGAAATCTGAAATTTGGTTTGGGAAGTATGAATGCATGATACTGATTGTGTTAGTAGATCCACCCTGATTGTTGAAGCGTTAGTGAATACCATCAAACCCCTGGGTTGGTCAGGAATCTGAGGAGAGAGACGGTGGTCCCGTTGGTAGGACTATCCTGAGGCTAAACCCGTGGACTTGGGCGGGTGCGTATGGGCGACAGTAGTTGGACTACGTGGGTCGCTTGTACCCGATGTCGTCTGTCATGTACTCACCTGAACTCGTAAGGTCTAGTCCACGTACTGACCAACCGTGTTTGTTAATCATGTTTGCCTACACTTGTATGGAATTTGGAACACCTTTCAACCATTGGAGCCCATTGACAACCATTTGAAACCGATCCACTGACTCGAGAGCCGGGCATGATGGAATGGGACACTGTATCCGAACTGTCGGCCTACGCTGGGGTGACGAGCCTCCCCGTAGTGACCGCAAGCGATCCCTCTACTCAGCACTCCCCATGTGCTTAAAGTCGGGGATGGAGAACTCGGCGGGATCAAGGATCGCGGGCTCTTAGCCTAACAACCAGTTAAGGGCATTGATATTGTGGGTTGTACTAGTTTTCCCAACCTGCTGGTTGAATGGAACTAATTAATAACTCGGCTAACATTATCATTATCGCATTGCACTAGTTAGGTTGGTGACTCGGCAGTTGAGGTCGCAATGACGGAGTCGCTCGAGGGAGTGTTGTGTCGAGGTCATGCATCATATCATTTATCATGCACCTGCATTAACAAGATTAGTTAGGTGTTTATGGATGTTTGTCTTTCATTAAATTCACAATATAATTGATGTTTGTTATAACTTAAGACTAATAGCACCCACTGAGTTGATCACTCACTTCCACTCTGGGACGGTGTTTTAAAACACCAACCAGACTCTTCAGTAGTTACAAGTGACGCTGAATATGAGGAGCCTTGCAGCGCGAGCTTGGATGAGGAGGATGAGATGTCCTAGTTTCAGTTGATGGGCGGTTCGCCGTAGATATTGCGGGTGGATTTGGATCGCTGAGTAGGGGACTCAGCACATCATTCTTTTTGGACATGTTATTTTTTTGTAATTTTGTTGGGCAACATTTTGTGCGACCCATAGTTATATTTTTGGACTTGTATATCTTTAGTCGCTTCCATTTTAGTAGTTTAGGTGTGATTGTGATTCATGCCTTAAGTAATTCCTTCCTGCGCATTAAACTGTACTAAACTTAAAACAACAAAATTGGTCATAAGTGATACCCGGGAACTTGGGAGTCGAGCATATGCACGACCCCCAATTTTCAGGGTGTTACAAAGAGTGACTGTGACATGATTATACATGTGACACATATGCCATGTGTTGCTCGTGTGGCAACAATTATGATAATTATGACATGTGGTTATAAATTTATACTATTAAAATAAGTGTTTATATTTAAAACGGTACATAAATAATGTCACGCCCCAAACTCGTAAAACGGGCTCACAAAATTTTCAATTGCCGAATCCGTGTCGACAGCCTCCATAGTACCCCATTCTCAGCTCTCAGCGCCTATATGCTAGATTCCGATCCTGGATCCTACAAGGAGGATTTTCAGTATGATTTTTTTTTTTTTTTTTGTAATGAAGCATAACCACAAGCATAACCAAGTCACAAAAGCAACATCATCATCACATATCCACTAATATAATCATTTAAATACAATGCTGAAAGAGAAAATACATATGAAGATATCGAAGAAAACTCCAAAAGCTCCACCGCACGCTCCTCCCTCAGATTGGTTGCATCCTAACATCACCTGCATGCATCTATCGTGCATAAGCTTACAAAAGCTTAGAGGGTGGTGAAAGTGTGTGCACGAGATAAGTGCCAAGTATACCATAAAGTCCATAAATAAGCGAAAATACTGACAAGATCGTGAATCATACGATATCAGAGTAAGCGAAAATATATTGGTAAGTCCATAAGTGCTATCAGTCGTATCAAAGCTATGCGATGCAAAACATAATAAGACAATAACAGATGCTGAGGATGCAATGCAATATGTAAATCCTGACGAGCCACGAATACCATCAACCTCATCTAGGCCATATAAGTGCAAAAACATAATGACCTAAAATGTTAAGTACTGCGGATGCAATGTAATATACGGTGCGAATGAAATGACCATGCAGGAACGTGAAGTCGGGATGATAGTACGTAGTATCGCAGGCTACGGGGTCCACCACAAGGGACTTCTATCCAAACCAGTCTCATACCTAAATTTGGATAGTCCGACACAATGTGATAAACTCCTGATTTCAGGTTAGTCGCGCACCCAACCGAAATCCTGGCCATGCGATGGTACACGTAACAAATAGTTACGCACCACCAGCTTGAGTGGATAGTGAATGAATGAATGAATGGATATGCAATTCCTGCTCAATAAGTCCACATATCAGTACGGTTGTTCTCTGGAAAAAATCACTGGGGTCTATTACACTCTACACCGACAGCCTCCTCCCTAGCTGCACAGCCCAGCGAGTGGAAAAGACCTCACTATCCGCCTAGCCAGCAGTCTGTTAATACCTACTCGGCTCGTCGATAGTGGACCCATTTACGAGCTGGTCATACTCAGCCTAACTTATAGCCCCCTCACTCGGGCGGATAAGGCCACACCCCCTCCCAACCGACTACAACACAATGGGAGACACGGCCTACTAGTATTCGACACTCGGGCGCTCATGTTCCACTCGGTCTAAACGTTGGGGCTACTCCTGGCCTCGAAGGTTCTAGGATTTTCACCCAAGGACATCCTAAGTGCCCACAGTGCTAGAACCAAATATTTTCGGTGTCTCATCTAGTCATCCATGATGTACCTGTGGAGGCCACGCCCTTATGTCGCTAGGGCGTACAATGATCAAGTCACGTATATGCGAGATGCATGAGTCACACTATCCAGTCATGCAGCAATCCTGCACGTACGTCGCGATAATGTGGGCACTCCATCTCATAAGGAGTCCCGTAAATAGTCTTCCCAATAGTATATGCAATGATCAGTCACTACCCATATCAAGCATACATATGATGCGTATGACATGAGTCATGGAATTATACTAAGCATGTTATAAAGTAATGAACTATCCTTACAATGCAGATGGGCCTTGATGACCTACACACACAAGTATGGACCTATCAATAGGCCCTAGGGAGAGTTATAATGTGGACATTTAACCAACATTATTCTTACAATGTGGGCGTCAAACTAACATTGCTCCCAAGGCATGGCCCGCCATAAAAACATCATTACACAAACCATGGTGCAATCACACATTGCAAAGGGCCTTATATACATCTCATTGGGCTTCGACCCATGGGCCTCAGATACAGCAAATGGGCCGCATCACATGGACCTTATACACATCATGGTGGGCCTCAATAACGGGCCTTATACACATCAAGGTGGGCCTCAATAACGAGCCTTGAATACATCACAACGGGCCTTAACCCACGGGCCTTTATACATCACAATGGGCCTCAACCCATGTACATCACAATGGGCCTCAACCCATGGGCCCCAAATATACCACAATGGCCTCTACCCATGGCTTCCAAATACATCACAATGGGCCTCAACCCATGGGCTCCAAATACATCACAATGGGCCTCAACCCATGGGCCCCAAATACATAGCAATGGGCCTCAACCCATGGGCCCCAAATACATCGCAATGGACCTCAACCCACGGGCCCTTATACATTCCAAATGAGCCCCATCAGATGGACAATGTGCTTGCTATACACACACACCTAGGTGGGCCGCATAAGTGGATGACATAGATTAAACATGTACAACATGGTGTGCCATACAACGCAATAGGGCCCACGACCCAATAAAATAGCTGAAAAGTGTGGGTATAATACACACATCATGGTGGGGCCTAAGACTTAAAAATCAAGTCAATCTATGACTTGTGTGGGCCACACCAGGTACATGGTTAACAGGTTTAGCCTCCATTAAAACATTCACAAGCATTAGTTGGGCCCACCAAGCTGTGGTTCACAAATCCAACCCATTCATAAGTTAACATATTGATAGATGAGATGACGACAATTATCAGTTTACTGGAAACTACTGTGGCCCTTAAAAGTTTTGAATGGTGGATGTCACTGTCCACATAGATGGTGGGGTCCACTTGAACCTTAGATCTGACTCATTCTTAGTCTCAAGCCCTAAAATGAGCTTTCAAAATGGTTAGACAGTTTGGATACAACCCATGCATCATGGTGGGGGTCCACATGAAGGCCTACCATCATGTATATTATATATAATATAATATATAATCTATATATAGTATATATATACACACACGCACACAGTCCCACACGTGGGGTAGGTCCCACCGTCCAGTGTAGACGGTGCGGATAGAACACATAAATCATGGTGGGTTCCACCAGATAGGTGGATCTGACTCATTTTTATCTCATGCCATAAAATGAACTCTAAAATGGATGGACGGCTCTGGGTGCAACACTTGCATCATGGTGGGTCCCACCGTCCAGGGGTGGACGGTACGGATAGAACACATCACGGTGGGGCCTGACCGGTGCAGCACCCGAGTCAGGGGGCCAAGCGTGGATAAAACACATACCGCACGGTGGGAAATAAACACATACATCACCGTGGGTCCCATGTGGGGCCCACCATAACATTTATTTGCAATCCAACCCATTAGTAAGGTCACACGACCCTGGATGAAAGGGAAAAACAAATTTCATCTTGATCCAAAACTTCTGTGGCCCAGAAAAGGATTTCAAAGGTAGCCATTCAATCTCATTATTTCCTATGATGTGGGCCACCTGAGCCTCCGATAAGGCTAATTTTTGGGGATGGCCCACAGCCCTAAGGGGCCCACAGAATGGACGGAGTGGATATACCACAAACATCATGGTGGGGCCCACGGCTGGGACCGTGGGTCCCTATCGTTCGCCCACCGCTAGCGCTGGCACTGCCTGCGCCTCTGACAGCTGCTTGTTTTCTTCTTTTTTTTGAAAACTTGTTTCTTTGTGGTTTTTCGTGTGTGGGGCCCGTATCGGTGGAATCCACCCTAGTCATTGGGTTCTACGGCTCGAGACCAACCAAATGAGTCCAATATTTAACGTATTTTGAGGTGTGGAAACATCAGGGTGTAATTTAACGGTGAAAACCACAGTTTTTTATGCTATGGCCCGCCAGAAGGTCGGATTGGCCCCATTTTCAGCTCAACGCCTAAAATGGTATAAGGAAAGGAATGGATGGCGTGGATTGAATTTATATATCAAGGTGGGGCCTACACAAGCGGCCCGTCCAAATAGCCTTGAACCAAGGCTAATATTTGTGTTTTCCTTTCAACGTCCAGCGTCCCTGGACGCTGGACAGTTTTGGCATAGTACATACATTTGAGGTGGACCCCACCTATGGACGTGGGCCACCAAAAGAAAAGGTTGGATGGCATGGGAAATACATACATCAAAGTGGGGTCCATCCAAGTGGGCCACACGACTACATCATCACCAAAAAAAGGGAAAAGAGAGAGAGAGAGAGAAGAGGGACGCGTGATGATGGAGGGACCCCGGCACTATGGGCCATCCCTTGCATGATTTATAACATACATCAAGTGAGTTCATTCCATATGGGCCCACCGATCAAAATCAATGGTGGAGATCCTTTCTCCGCCAAAATGGAAGGTCTAGATGACCCCCTTTTCAAACTTAGAAAGTAAACATCATGATGGGGGTCTATGGAGAATGACTCCATTATGGAATGACCATGATAATTAAGGTGGGCCATCGGCCACATCTTAGGGTCCAAAGTGAGATCCATACCATTGATCGGTAGGCCTCACTTGGTCCATCATAAAAATATGAAAACTAGCCTATAGAAGCACCCACTTTTCGATCTTCTTGGTCCGATGGAATGTCGGTCTCTTTGTGCTTCACTTTGATAGAGGATGATGAGAAATTAAGGGTTAAGATGAAGGATTTTGGGGTGGGAAGTGGGCCACACAATACTTTTTCTCTTTTTCTCTCCTTAGAAAAACTTGGACGTGTGCACCTCTTGGTTGCTTGGAATTTGTGTTGAGAAAGCCAGAAAGAGGTGTGGTGGTTGTAAGAGAGATGTGAGTGATGGATGTGAGGTGAGTGATAGGTGAGGTGAGAAATTAGTTGACTTTTGGGGTTTGCTTGACTTGTGGAAAAAGGAAGCATGAGTTGCTCTTGTACTTGACATGATGTGATTGGTTGATTGATTTGAGTAATTGATTGATAAGACATGTTGTAGGGTTCTCTTGGGATTGCAAACGCGCGGCTTTTTCTTCGAAATAAACGCCGGCCCACATCTCTTGGCCAGGGTATTGGATTGGTGCGTAAGACGCGGCGTTGGAACCACGACGACGGTGCAGTCGCAATGGTACAAGTATCGGATTAAGCCAACTCAAATCTACAAGATACGACTTAGGGTCGCACGCAAACATCGATTATAGGTCGCGGATTGCCGGACTTCGACGGGAAGGATCGCGGGAGTCGACGGAATAGTACGAGCTAAGATACGTGTCTTGCAAATAATTATCATAAGACAAGTTATATCATTTCATGGAAGAAAATTATTTGATGTGAATGGGTATGAGTATGTATGTCTTGAAGATACACATAAGCATCTCTTCAAGAATAATTATGTGATCCTTCAATCGTGAATATTATAATTTAAAAGACGTATTATTTATTTTTCAGATAAAATTATTTACTGTGTAGTATTCTTGAATATGAGATTTTGTTATATTTTTATGAACGTTTTAAAAGCATATCAGTATCAAAACTAAAGATTAGTTCAGTACTCAAATGTACAAAATTTCGTGTTAAAATTCGGATTAAATGTTCATTATATCCTCAAGATAATTTATAGATTTTCTTCATTTATACTTGCTGGAATCACAAAAAAAAATGAAAGTAAATCTATCTTAAGAAATTAACTACTTAAGTCGAGCCTTAAACTTGATAGCTCTAATTGTCTCGTTATATTTTTCCTCTATCATTCGGTGTGTACTAGTTTGTTCCTTTTCCAACAGATAATTACTAAGTGGGCCACTCTTACGTATTGAGTTAGACCATTGATTTTCTGTTGATTCAAACAGTGTGGCCAGTCTGATGATCCAATTGACTTGATTTTTATGCCCCGTGATCTTCTTGTTAGGCATGGGTCACACACGAGTGGGATGTTGGTGGGGAAGATGATATTGAATCCGAATCTAGAGATTTTTGGTGCATGGGTCATCCTGAAGTGATGAGTCTCTTTGTGCTAGTGTTTTCCTATCAATTAACCATGGACCCACTAGTACAACGTGGGCCCAACATCGCATATAATACCTCAAAAAGTGATACTGTGGGGGCAAGCTGGCCACAGTTCAATGGTCCGGATTTGATAATGGGCTCCTCTGAGGATAATTGATGCACACAAATTCCCCCTTAATGGATGAATCCTAACCGTTCAATGAGCTGTCCACCAAAAAAGGATGGTAGAGAGAAAAGACATCAACGGTTTTCATTCCACCTGACGCCCCATGTGACTAACCCATTCAAAATTTGAAAACTCAAATGCATGGTTCTATGGGGCTTACCGTTATGTATGTTTTTTCTATTTACGTCATCCATCCATATTAGCTTATTTTAAGTCAGGAGCCCAAAAACTCAAAACATGAGGCTGATCTACAGTTCCATGAACCACACGTCAGAAAATAGTGGAAACAATAATGCATATTGTTGAAACCTCCTTGAGCCCTTCATGATGTACTTATGTAGCCTTTGGAAAAATTTCAAGAGTCGACCATCATCATTTTCACTTTTTCTATGCACGGTGTAGTTCACTTGAGCTTTGAATTTACCTTGTTTTGAGCTCATGCTTAAAATGAGCTGACAAACATGAATGAATAGCTCGTGCAAAAACCCTAAACCCTGAACCCTGTTATGATGGCCTAGTAGAGCTTGGACCATGTGCTGCCACCGGGAATGTACTAGGTTGCAGGTATTGTAGTAAATTACTTGTCGATGTAGGACTCAGGTTTGATAGCGACTCCTCCACCACCAGCATTGGCGCTGGAAATGCTCTGCAAGCCTGTCATGATGTATTTGCTCAATCCTATCCATCCATTCTATACGTTCTTTTTAAGAAACGAGCCAACAAAAGAGACAAA
The DNA here is from genome assembly GCA_021015155.1 of Magnolia officinalis. NCBI lineage: Eukaryota > Viridiplantae > Streptophyta > Magnoliopsida > Magnoliales > Magnoliaceae > Magnolia > Magnolia officinalis. The sequence continues at coordinate 5,410,115 of JAJHSJ010000012.1, read as the reverse complement.
CACAAATGTTAAGTAAAATGGAGATCTGATTGGGCGCCGCCTAGCCTCACTCAATATGTTGTGGCCCTCACTGTGGGGACCACCTTGATGTATGTATTTTATATCCGCCTTGTCCATCTGTCTTACCATATTTTAGGGCATTAAAAACTGATCATGGTCCACAAAAGTTTATGATCAAGTAGTTATTTTTAAAAAATATATATTTTTTCCTTCTTTTAGGTTTGTATGACCCTATTAATGGGTAGGATATAAAATAACACAGGGGCACTAGGTAGTTTCAATGGCGAGCCATTCAATTACCACTATTTTATCGTATGATCCATTAGATATTTAAATCTAGTTCATTTTTTGGATCCTACCTTAAAATCATATGGAAAATGGATGGAATAAATAGATGACATAGAATAAGTCCATTAAGGTGCGCCGCACACCCACTTGGGTGAGGCCCAAGCTGCACCTAATCCACTGCGGCAAACCACACTACCATGTATCCACGCCATCCATTTTGAAAACTCATTTTAAGACATGGTTCGAAAGATGAAGCAGATCCAAACATCGATAGACCATAATATAAGAAGCAGTAGTAATCTACCATTAAAAACTTTTCATAAGTTGCAAAAGTTTTGGATCAAGCTGATATATGTTTCTCTTCATCCAAGTCTCTTTAACCTCATGAACAAGTTGGATGGCAAATAAACATTCAAGTGATCCTGTAAAGTTTTTAATGGTGAGAATTCAATCATGGATGTTTAGGATGTTTCCTATAATATAGTCGACCTTAGATTTGGATCAGCTTCATTTTTTTATGCTCTACGATTAGCTTTTAAAATGGATGTTAGTATGGATGTAAGGCACGTACATCACCGCAGGCACTATAGTTATGGATCGATTGACCTCGGATGCACCCAAATGGCTCCCTATTAAGGGCATGTTTGGCAGGTTGAATTCAACATGATTCGACTGTATGGAATTATATATAAGCAATTATTCACACATGTAAGGGTTGTTGTGTATTTGCAGTAGGCATGGATGCTAAGAAGCCATGTCTGTATAACCCCTGTGATTTCAGAACTATATGGTATTTATGCATGGTCATGTTTGGATAGCTTATGGGATTCATGTTGGTCCATGAGAAAAGATGTAGAAGTGTTTGAAATGGGTGGATTCATTTCACGCGTGTAATATCAAATGATATAACCCCAACTATCAACCGGCAAGCGTCGCGGTTTCCCATGGCGCGGTCTATCGTTGAGTGGGACCTGGATTGCCTCCTACCTCTGCTTTGACTGTAATTTGTTCAGGCAAGACTCTGTGGGGACTCAAAGTAATGTAATTGTTTTATCCACACGGTTCATCTATTTTATTGGATCATTTTAAGATATGATCTTAAAATGAAGCAGGTCCACATCTCCAGTGGACCAAAACGAAGGAAGCTGCAGTGGATAATGACACCAACCGTTGAAACCTTTCTAAGGGCTACCGCGATGTTTTTTCACCATCCAGCCTATTCATAAGGTCATGTAGACGTGGATGAAGTGAAAACATAAATATCATCTTGATCCGAAACTTCTCCATCTCCCAAGAAGCTTTTAATGGTGGAAGTTCGATCCCCATTTTGTGGTCCACTTAAGACATGTACTTGTCTCATTTTTTGGATAATACCTTAAAATGATCTGATAAAAAAGATTAACGGCATCGATAAAACACTTACATCACAGTAGGCCCCACAGAGCCTGCCCGGACGGATTACCGTCCGGGCGGGGTAGGACGCAACGGGCGTCCCGTTGAGTGGCCGTCGATTAAACACATACAACGTATTTGGGCCTTCGGAGCTTTTCTAGTACCGAGGACGGTAGGAAGAGAGTCCGTACAAAAGGGCTTTTAAAAAAAGGATAATGGTACGATCCACCAAGGAGTATCTCTGCAAAATCCCCCAGCTTTGAATTTGTTCCCGCGGAGCGCATGGTCCGGTGATCAAAGCCGTTTATCCCCTGGGCCCACCAACAAAAGATCATGCCACGAAAGATTCCCACGTGGGAAGATCTCAGCCATCTGATCGTTGGCCCTTTATAACTCAACATGGCCAATGTTGTATTTATTTTCTTAATAATTATGTATTTTCAGCCCAATAGTCGAGGTTTTGGAATTGTCACATCGAGAAGATTGTGGACGCTACACAAATCATCTTGTGCAGGTGCATGTGATGTCCTTTTTTTAAATTCACAACAGTAAGTGATGACCGTTCTACAATGTGGGCCCCACTTGATCACCAGCTTCTGAGAGGTCAAAGCAAGTGGATTCCACATCTAATTACCGTAAATCATTTGCCCGTAACAAACTCCTGCCGTCGAGGGCTTGCATGCTTCGAGACAGGATGTAAGATCGAATGCTCTGGATGATCAGTCTGTCCAAGTTGGGCACGTAATTCTGTGATCTGGACCACTGATCTGTTGTGTTCCATCATCGTGGAGTGTCCCAAAAGTTACTTGATAGCGCTGCTAACCAAGTACACAGAGATCGCAGTTGCCACGTGATCTTCAAGTTCGAGAGGTCAGGTCCTTGACTGGTGGCTAGGATCTTTCATTTGGAAGATCGTAGAGGATGGATGGCCCATCTAAGGTGGGACCTAATAGACCAATGGTTTGGATCATTGATCCATGGAGGCTACATGCATATCCTCGGGTTGTGGATCTTGTAAGGCCTCCCACGGAAAGTTCAGCCATTTGACCATCGGTCTGCTGGACGCACTGTAGATCTACCGTGCTGAGAAAACATTCCAAGATAGAAGATCCTAGCCATCAATCTTCAACATCCTTTTCAGTTGACTGTGGACCGTTACCGTTCTTCTCTTTTCAGCCATCTATATACAGGTTAGGATTGTCCTATCAGGGAGAACTTAAGGGCAAGGCCCATCTAGAGTGCGGCCCAAAAGACGGACGGTCCGGATCACTGAACCATTCCCCGCCCGCACAAACTAATAATCCGAGCGGACCTTGCGTATCCCGTTGAAGAAGATCTTGTAATCCGCGGTGGGCCAGTGCATGCTGATCATGAAAAGCGTGGCGTGCTGGACGTGAATTTCTTACAATTATCCGTAGGCAGGCTCTGTGGGTCTCACAGTAACGTGTGCATAACATCCACTCTGTCCATCATCTGAGCCAAATCATGATAGAACGTCTTACAAAAAAATAAGACAGATCCAAATTTCAAGTGGGCCACACCACAGTGAAAAGAAGAAATGGGACATCTACCATCGAAACCATCTGGGGTTCACTGACGTTTCGGGTCAGGTTGGTATTTCCCTTTTTCTTTTCATCTTTTCATCCTGATGGGACTCATAGCGTGAACGGATGGGATGGCATCTAAACATCACGTTGGGCCATAGAAAGGTTTCAAAGGTGTGCATCGCCATCATCACCGTCCCCTGCGGTGTTGACTATATGAGATCTGGATCGCCTAGATTTTGTCCTGACTTCCTATCACCAGCCGAAAACAATGACGGACGGAGTGGATTTAATACATGCACAACATTCGGTCCCAAGTAGCTTTCTGTTGCATGGCCTCCCAACAACAGTCGTTGCACGAAATTCGCGTCCGGAAGGGTTCCACGGAGGCGTATATTAGCGGACGAGGGGAGCGGATCAGGTGTTTCCCAGATAAAACACGTTAGTGGTTGTTTCCCTGACCGTGGAGCCCACCTTGATGTATGTGTTGTATATCCACGCCGTCCATAAGTTTTCACAGGTAATTTTATGGCATAGTCCCAAAAACAAAACAGATACAAATCTCATGTAGACCACACAGTATGGATTGAATGGTCACCATTGAAAAATTCTCGGGGGCCTCAAAGGTTCTGTATAAAGCTTATATTTGTTTTTTACCCTTCATCCAGAACCGAGTGACCTTATCACCAGCTTAGATGACAAATACACATGTACCCTAGGGAGTTTTTAATGATGGGCGTTCATTGACCACTGTTTCCTGTAAAAAAATTGTGAGCGAGAAGTTTCGGAATAAGCTAATATTTGTTTTTTCACCTCCTACATGACCTTATTAATTGGTTGGATGATAAAAAAAAAACATCAAGGTGGCCCTTAGAAAGGTTTCAACGGTGATTGTCATTATCACTGCAGTTTTTTCCGTGTGGTCCACTGGAGCTCTGGACTTGCTTCAATTTTATATATAAACCTTAAAATAATCTTAGAAAAGCGATTAACGGCGTGGATAAAACAATTACATCACGGAGGGCCCCACAGAGCCCAAATCGGTCCGGGCGGGGATAGGACGCAATCCGCGTCCGCGGGGACGGGAGAGACCGTATAGATGCGCGCAGGTTAGAAAAGAGCAGCACATATTATAACAACTGGAGACCGCATGTTACGAATCGGGAGCTGCGCGTCGGCGGTAGAAAGGGACACGCCAGGCCGACTAACCCTTGTATCTCCTGAGTAAAGCTCGCTTCCGTTGGTTTCGCTCTCCACATCCTATATTAAGAAAAACAAAAGGAAAACGATTTCTCACATAAAAACCCTTTCCTTTTCTCCTAATTCCAAACACGTCCTGAAATTCTTAGTGCCCATTTCAGGCCATTGTTTTGCTGAAAATCGCTCAAATGCTATCCTTTGTAAAATGAAACACCTAAACGCGCCAGACCGGAATCCTATGCAACTCCTGTTTTAGGCAGCTTGAGATCTGTGGGGCCCATGTAAAATCCATTCCGTCCGTGACGTTCTATCCTCGATTCTAGTTTCGAGGGTTGAAAGTCAGTCAGATATGAAACTCAGGTGGGACACGCCGAGGGGAACAATGGGGATAGGATGTCAACCATATATGGTCACCATAGTTTTAATCTTTAATCACATCCGTTAATAAGGTCTAAATCAAAGGGATGAATTGAAATACAAAAATCAGACTGATCCAAAACTCATACGATCCACACCGTGAACTCTAGGAGAAATTTACATTGTTATGACTAATATGGATACCTGAAAACTTTTATCAGGCTGATATTTTTTGTGAACGGTTACAATAAAGTTTCCCACCCGATGGACGGATTGGATTTACATATACAACATAAAGGGCCCTACAGAGGTTGGGTGTTTTAAGGACCGGCGTAGATCAGGTGGTGTAAACGATTCCCTAACACGCCTCATCATGATGGTGAGCTGCACTCGACATATGCAAAGATTATCTGGTGCAAATCATCAAGTGGGCCACGGGAGAAAAATGGATGGCTGATGCTCTGGTTCAACGTACACGCGTACACACATCTCCGTCCAAAACGAAAAGCCTCTTTATGTATATATATATATATATATATATATATATGCGCGCGCGCGCGCGCGCGTGTGGAGAAACGTACTATGCGCTCGAGCTGATTTTAACGTCCCATGAGGTCGAGCTGTGTGGGCCCCACCGTGATGCGTTTCGAAAATCTACCCCATCAGTCAGATTCACCATTCCATCGTGGTTCTAGGTCTTAAAAATCAAGACAATCCGTAACTTGTGTGGGCTACACCACATACAGAAGTGGAGAGGGGCCGTGCACCATTAAAACATTTATGAGACATGTTTTGGGCCCACCGAGATGTGGTTTGCAAATTCAGCCCATCAATTATGTGTGTCCCACTTGAATGAGGGTTCAGACCAAGTTTCAGCAGCATTCAAAAACTTAGGTGGGCCCACCAAGCGTTTATATGTTTTTGGCATGTCTTCACATGATTTTAGATGGTATGGCACACCTGAGTTCGGTATACAGCTGATTTTTGGATATCATATAATTTAAAAGGGATCCATCAAATGCACGGTGTTGATGGTCGACACACATCACGGTGGGCCCACACATATCAACCTCATGGACCTTATAGTGAGCTCGAGCCCATATATATATATATATATATATATATATATATATATATATATATATATATATATTAATTTTAATAAATACACTCACACACGCGCTACATGGGCATTGGAACTCATGAACTGAGTGTTGAAAAATGCGGGGTCTTAGCCATGAGCAGGGTCGCAACACATGCAAAGGACTGTAAGTTATCGACATCATAATCCTAGGTATATCTTTCGGTGGGCCACACTGTCTGAGAAAAATGGACGACTGGCAGCCTGATTCAGCATACACGCGTTGAAAGGCCTAGGTTTTTCCCTAGGCGACACTTGTGAGGGAGCTAGTCAAGTATCGTGCGTGCCTGCCACGTTGACATGAGACAACCGTACGCAATAGTAAACTTCGTGCGGCCTACAGTGATGCATGTGTCTTATTTGCACTCCTCATTAAATATTTAGCTCATTTTAGTGCATTTTAGTGCATGAGACCAAAATTGAAAATTTACCAAATTTCAAGTGGACCACACCACACTCATTAATTTTCTTTAGCTCATTTCAGCGTGCGCATGAGACCAAATTGGAGTATATCCAAAGTTTTAGCTCATTTCAGTGGATGAGGCCAAATTGGAGTATATCCAAAGTTCAAGTGGGCCACGCCACGTGAAACGGTGGGGTGGAACACCTATAGTTGAAATATTCTTGAGCCGTAAACATTTTGGATCAAGCTAATATTTTTGTTTTCCTTCGATCGTGTGTGTGATTGATGTGTAGACATTAATACTACAAGGCGGATGGAAGTTTCAACTGTATGGTCATTTAGAGAGTTTCAACTGTGCTTTAATTTTGAGCTCATGCCTTAAAATTAAAGGATAAAACTTACATATAACATGGTTAAGACATACATTTTGGTGGGCCAGCATGCAATCGGCAACTGAGATAACCTACTACATGTAAAGGTTGAATGGTGTCCATCACCTTCATTGTCTCGAATTGATGATTTTTTTAAGTATTGTCGTGAAATGAAAACTATTTTTAATGGTGTATTTGATTCACAAGTAAATATTTTCAAATTATCAAAATTATATTAAATTATCCTTTTATCAAGATCATTAAAGCATCAATTCTTTTTATACATTAGTAAAACGGGGGGGGGATCAGATTACCTATTGAATAACTTAGAATGCTTGAGTAAACTCTATAGGGTGACCACAGCTATATATGTCTTATCCACACCATCCATTTGTTTTTACATATCATTTTAGAGTATGAACTCAAAGTTGAAACATATCCAAAGCTTAAGTTGGTCCTTGCTCTTGCTCCGGTGGTAGACTCTTACGAGTTTCAACACTTGGTCGAGGGTTTGAGTACCCATGGGTGGTGAAATCTCACTACGGCGTGAGCGTGTGGTGGTGTGCGTGCGTGTGTTAAAAAAAAAATCCAAATCTTAAGTGGATCAAACCATAAAAAAAAAAATGTGAATAATGACGTCCATTGTCGAAACCTTCCAAAGACCCACATTAATGTTTATTTCTCATCCGACATGATCATGAGACTGCTCGGACAAATGAAAGGAAAACGCAAACAGCTTGATTAAATTTTGTGGCTCCTGAGAAGTTTTTAATAAAATTCGTTCAATTCACATTATTTTACATAGTTTGGTTCACTTTAACTTTGAATATGTTTTAATTTTGGTAAAATAGATGAATAAGGGATAAAATACATAAATCATGATGGGTTCTACAGAGTTCACTCCCTACACTTGGGGCACCGAATAACTCGACATGCAATCCACTTCCCAAAATAGGTTATGTGAGGGGAAACTATCTTTCTTTTATGTTCATTTGTCTTGCCATCTTTTTCTACCATTGATGTGGCAGAGACGCATAGACAAACCTTGACAAGCAAAACGCCACTCTCTAGACCATGAAGTGTTTGCTAGTCGTTCTACATCATCCGATCGTCAACGGTCATTTCTCTGGTATAAGCTAATTACAAGTGTATGCAATGGTCCACATGATAATTAATTGATTGGATGGTTAAGATCATTCAATCAATGCAAGAGTTAGGAAATGCTGTCAGCATGCGCTCTGCATGGAAGTACACACCATCATCCACAACGGAATGTGGGTGGGCCATGGGTTACAGGGATGGAACCTAATTTAGGGACAGCAGTCTTACCCAATGTTCTAGTTTTTAAGAAGCTTCACAACACGAGTGTATCGATATTAAGATCTTAGTGTTGAAACGGGGGTATCTTCGCTCACTAAGTCTACTACTCGAGCCATAGATCAGGGTGTTAAATGTGTGGAATCTTGTAAACTAACTTAAGAATGATAAAATTGTAATTAGAAAAATAGTAAAAAATAATAATGTTTTTATTGATTATAATTAAAATAAAATAAAAAATAAATTACTCATTTTTTACTTTTTATATTTTTTATTTGAAAATTTAAAAATAACAATTTTCAAGAAAACAAAAAAAATAGATTTTGATTTCAATAATTAATTCACAAACAACAAAAATCATCATATATTAGAGATATAATTTATTTTTTAAAATAGGAAAGAGAATTTCTAACAATTCAAAACAGGCATCAAGATGGAATTGAAACAAAGCATGCATGCTGAATAAGATACCTGAAACGATAGCCGTTTGTTTTGGTAGTCATTGACGAATTATGAGAATATGTACGTCATGAAATGCCATCAAATCCTGGATTGGTAAAATTGGGCCTTTTGCTTGAGAATCCGCACCGTTGATTTAACAGCTCTCTCGACGGTTAGGCCATGCATCAAGAAAGCACCATACTGGTGAATCCTGTCCATCTAATCTTATACACTCATTTTGTCGTGTATTAACCGTTGTTGAGTTTTTTTTTTTCGTCTTAGCAATGGATTTTCAGGACACTGATCAAACGGTTAGGATCAACTGATCACAAATATTTTGCGGGCACAACATATCAATGGTAAAAGACTGGAATTACAAGATATACATGTCACTTGGCCATGCACAATTTGTGTAGGTTTACAATTCCAACTGTAATCTTAACCATCCATCTGTCGAGTCCTATTCTGGATGGACGAACCCAGAAAGATTAAATCATCTGCACGAATAAAAACCTTTCGATTGCAGCTTACTAATCAACGGTTAAGATGAGAAATAAAGCAAACTTCCAAAGATTAGCGGCAAGGATATTCCAATCCGGGAAAAACTTCCAGAGGTAGGATACAACGGAAAAGTTATCTAGACTGCCGAATCCAATTTGGCAAATGGCAGTTACTTGATACTCCGTATGACGCCTAATACTCGGGCTCTCAGAAATTGTACACATGGCATACATTGATTTCAAGTAAACTGAGATATTAGTTTCCTCAAAATCAGGTTGGTTGAACAATCTTCATAACCTCTGTTTCGTGGACCATAAGCTAAATTTTCATTCTAACCGTCCAATAAATGTTCACCAATCAGATAGCTCGATAATCGAACAAGCTTAATTTTCGTTTCACGATACATCTAAACCGCGCCCTATAATTTCGACAGTTTAATTTAGATTTACTTAAATCCCATGTACGCAATTTCTAAGTGACTGTGTATCATCCATCACACTCTGCCGGAGTATCAAAGTTTGTTTTGCCCGGACTCGGGTTCGGTAGCGACCCACCCGGTACCAAGATCAGTACTGGAAAAGCTATGTGGCCCCACCATGACGTATATATTTTATCCATTCCGTCCGTTAATTTATCGTTGTCATTTTAGGTAACAAGCCCAAAAAATGAGTCAGATCCAAAGCTCAAGTGGACTATACTATAGGAAGCAGTGTAGATAGTGATGACTACCGTTGAAACATTCAAAGTGTGGTACATTTGAGTTTTATGTCTGCCTAATTTTTGTTCTCCTGCCATTAATGATCCATAAAACAATGGATATACGGCATGATAAAACATATATATATCATGGTGGATCCCACAGTGCTTTGGCCAGTACCGAGCAGAGTACTGGAGGCGTCACTACCGAATCCGATTCACCTTGGTCAACGAATCAGGTGCCGACCGGCGGGAGCGGATTGCGTGTGACCCCTGCCACAGGGCTCATAGAGATGTCCGTGACAAATCAACTCCGTCCATCTGTTTTGAAAGACTATAGGAAGACATTTTTCTAAAAATCAGGCAGATCAAAAACTCATGTGGGCCATACCACAGAAACAGTGGGGATTGAATGCCGGGCAGTTGACGGAAGTTTTCTATAAGGATAATATTCGTTCCTACAGTTTATCCGATTAGCAATAATTCTTTGAACGGTTACGATGTCACATAAACATCTGGTCAGTTCCAGGAAGGTTTCAACGGTGGACTTTGCTTTTACCACTGTTTTATTGGTGTGATCCACCTTAGTTTTGGATCTTCCGTATTTTTATCATCCTGTCCTATTGTATTCTTTAAAAACAGATGGACGGAAGGGATTTATCACGGACATATCTTTGGACCCCATATAGCCCCGGGCACAGAGAATCTGTGCCCGGGGTCACAGGCAATCCGCTTCCGACCCGCGTGGGATCCAACTCCCTTTGGACATGTTCGTCATTTGAGAGAAGATCAGGGGCATGACTGCGTTATTGAATATAACGAAATACGGATGTTATTTATACGCGAACTCCATCAGATCCACAGACGACTGCTCCAAACAGTTTCTTCTCTGCAGATCGCGGATCAAACCCCGACCCTTCCACCCTATAAATACCCCCTTCATTTCATCCGATTTCTCTGAAATTAGTTTCCAGGAGATGGATTTTGGAGACCGGGAGTTCGTAGTTAGGGTTTCTTCCATAACCGCATCTGGCGCCCTCCCAGGGCAACCGCTCCCTTGATTCCGACCCGTTTTGTTTGAAAGATCGGTGTTTTATTCTTCGAGATCGAAAGATTCGCTGCCGTGGTTGGAAATGGCATTGTCGCCAGTCAGGTTCCTGTTCATGCTCTTGGTCGTCAGCGTCTTCGGATGGATCATTTTCATGTAAGGGCTTGAATTTATCTTGATTTTGATGGTTGTGGATGTGAATTTCGGTTTGTTTGATTGGTTTTGTTGGAATTCATCTGGATTGATGGAATTATGGTTTTTTTTATTATATATATATATATATATATATATATATATATATATATATATATATATATTTGCTTGTGTTGAATTGGTGCTATTTGGTGCTTGGATTCTAGGCATATGGAGATTTGAAATCTTTGCTGGGAGTATTTTTATTGATTTGGCTTTTTAATTCATGGGTTTTGGCAGTAATTATATTGGAAGTATTGGTGTTGATTCAAGGGCTGGTTTTATGTCCTTTTGATTTTTTTTTTTTTTTTTTCTTTCGATATAACTATGGAGATCGAAGAATTCTTGGAGTTTCATTCTTTTTTTCTTCTTCTTTTGAGATAACATTTTGTGCAAGGGCAGTTGAGACGCCTAAAATAACACAGTTGACCAAGCGTCTAGGCAGTGGCACATGAACCATTCAACCATCAAAAATTTGAAAAACATACAAACCATCATAGGAACACGGTACCGCAAACAAGCAAGTAATAGAGAGACTTAATGTTCACATTTCCTGGGCAACTGCTCGAGGCAGATTAGTTACGTTCTCTCACGCGTTAACCTAGGCTTATAAAAGGCTGGGCGGCCATGGCTGGGGTGGGACCTTTTTTTTTTTTTTGTGTGTATATGGCTGGGGTGGGACCTTGGTCTAGTGGTCTAGGTGATCACATCAGTCCCTTGGCAAATTGCCTTGTTATAATGGTTTCACAAGAATTTGAAAAAAAAAAGCAAAATGAATTTTGGTGCAATGACCACATGTGATTTTGTACAAGGGGACTAAGTGCTCCCATGTGAAATAGCCCCAGAACTTCTTTGTGCACATGCCAAGTTGCCCCCCAAGGGATTCATTTTTAATCCAAACTGTTGACATCAATCAAACACTCTTTGGGCACCTCTTTGTGCAAGTAGCTCACTCGAGACTTTACCACAGGTCTGCAACATCATGGGCATAATCCTCCCGATCAATATGAAATATATAATGGAAGATTGCCATCACGGCTCACTGGTCAATGGCCTGGCATTTTTTGGCTTCAATGTCATGGCACGGTAATAATAAGTGGCAAACAGGTTGTAGAAGGCAGTTTTAGGCATTTCAGAATTCGGAGGGGTTCCATGGGGATATGATTATGCCACTGTATCTTTCCATAAAGGAGAACATTACTAAACTGGCTGTGCTGCCAATCAGAACCACCATGTTGGGCAAGAGGTATTCATCACTATTCACTGGGACAAGCTTTATTCAAATAGTGAAAGTTTATGTATATGCCAATGATATTTGCAAGCCAAGTTGGATGAGTAGTAAATTTGGCTGTCAAAGGTTTGTGGACTTCCTGCACTTTCTTTTCAAATTTAGGTGTGAATTTCCATTGCCCTTGTTTAATGGACTGACTGCCAAGCTGGACAATGAACTGATGAGTAACAGGAGTGATGGCTGAACTGGGCATCTTGGTGATTACCTAGGCCCACACCTCCATGCATTCTTGTAGTGGGTATGCAATGTAAGTAGTCCCATCTTGTAACTTGAAACTAACAGAAACAAGCTGGGGCTTATCAACATCCCCTACTTCCATATGCACAAGCTTGCCCATTTCTAGCTTTGGCCCCATTGAAATACTCAAGGGCAAGCAAAAGACCTGTCATGCTTGTGACCTTCATGTGATAGACATTTTCAAATAAGGCATTGATTAGTTGGTATAGAGGTTTGCCCCATGGGTCAAGGAGACAGTGGCTTGATGGGTGGGTTGACAGGGCATGGGGTTTGGTTCCCATACTGGCCCTCCTATAAGTGGTGGAGCTGGATGGTCCCATCCGATTGTATGTTCTTTAGTAGGTTGAGATGAGAAGTAGGCTGATGTGTGAACAAGATGGGGAGATGATGATGAAACGATGAATGGGCGAAACCATTGGACTTGGCGATGGCAAGGGAGAAGGACGTCAAGCCTCCTTGCTTAGGAGCTAGAGTGCCTTGTTATGGTGTTGCAAGGAGATTCACACAACTTTCAAAGGCCGGCTAATGAGATGAGAAGTGTGAGAGCCCTGGCTTGTAATTACAATGCCAAAGTAGAAGACATTCCTCATTCATAGTAGACAAGAGAGGTTGGAGAGATCACCACGGCTTGCGAGCAATTGAGCGATGATTGGTGGGAGCCCTTGGGCGAGTGACAAAATTTCAAAAGGCAAGAGTAGAGTTGATGTTGGTTCGCATTGGTGATTGGGGCTTGAGGTGAGGCAATAGGCAAAAGGGGTTTCTGCCATGCCATTGGATGGACAACCATCTCTCTCTTTCCTTGATTAACACCATCGGAGGGGAAGGAACCAAGACCTCAACCTCCATTGTTGTAGGATCCCAAATGACCTCAATAAAGTGTGCATCCTTGGCTCAAATGGCATTCCCAACCCCCGAACCTGATGTTGCTTGCTTGACCCAAGGCTGCATTAAGGCCCGATGTTACTAGACCCACGAAGACGTTCATCTCATTTGCGACAATGTGGATGATCATCTTGTTGGACTGGTCTTGCCCCAATAAATTCATTTGCGTTAAGGATGTGAAGATGGAGGATTTGAATTTTGATGTTCTAGCCTTGCTGAATTAGAGAACGAGGAAAAGTGATAAGAACCGATCAAAGTCAGTCTTGCCCAGGGAGTGCAAAAATTCCTTCATTAACAGTTAGGAATTTTCCCATTAGACTATTGCATTAGGCTTCAAACTTGCAAAGTAATGCCCGACATTAATCCTTGTCTTGTTGTTATATGGATCTTATGGGATATTAATGCAGGAACATTTTCACACTGGGCTCGAGTGGGTTGCCTGTTGGATGCAGGGGCATACTTGGGGTGGGTGACCTATGTGATTTGGGGCCCATGGGGGAGGTCTCGTGTTCGAGACTCCTTACCAGGGGTGATTGATGCGTATTTCACATCGGGCTCGAGTGGGGTAGCTCGTGGGATGCAGGACACACTCGGGGTGGGCGGCCAATGTGATTTGGGGCCCACGAAGGAGGTTCGGCCGAGGTCCTAACCCATGAGATGTGGGGCCTGGGCTATGAGATAAATGGATTAATTCACCATACTCTAACAGTTCGAGCTTTTAGAGCAAGTGGTTGATTGTCCTACATCAGATATGGTTCAGACAATAGGACTTGACATTGGACATGAAGGGATGGAAGTAGGGTGCTTCATATTGCAGACTTGACGAGTTAAGGGCTTCATCAGGCCAGACATTGAATTTAATTTGACTGGTAGGCGATGACATATTGGAAGGTACATGAGCTATATTGGCTGCGAAGGGCGACGTTGACTGAGCATGGCTAGGCCGTGTTGGTGGTGGTGGATAAGCGGGTGCTGGATGTGAGGGGGAGGTGGATTTGTAGGAACATCCTAGGATAGCTCGGGTGTACCTCGATGGAACGTGCACGTGCTACTAATCTGCCGTGGAGTATGATCTGCTGAATTGCATGGCTTTAGCATCTCGTAGGCTAGACTTTTGGCATTGTTTACTCATCATGTAGGCAAGAAGTAGAAGCAAGGTGTGCCATAACGACCGTTGCAGGGCCATAAGGGCTGTTACATAACGGTAACAGTGGCAATTGTACGCGCTATTGGGTTTTAACAATTGTAACGGAAAAAATGGCCATGTACGCGCTATTGGTATGTACCTATTCTATGTTTTTAAAGTTCAATTGCTTTTCAATTAGCTGTGACACATGGCCACGTTACTGTTTGGTAATGTGGAGACAATGTAGTGTGTGTGTGAGTGATCCAGGGCTCAAACTTTAGTAGTGTTAACTTTCAAAAAAAAAGAAGAAGAAAGAAGGTCATGTCAGTGTCGGGGAACCACTATTAAAACTTTTGCTCGTTGATGTTGATAACATGAGAAATTGATGGGTGACTCACGGTTAAAAAAAAAAAAGAAGAAAAAGAAAAGAAAAAGAAAAGAAAAGAAACCGATGGGTGACTAATGCAAGTAGCACCTTTGGTAATAAGATGGGGGAAAGTAGACTTAGATGGTTTGGTCATGTGCAATGGAGATTAAGAACTGTGCTGGTTAGAAGGATTGAGGTGGTATGAGTTAAAGGTTCTAAAAGGGCAAGGGGAAGGCCCAACCCCAATTGATGACCTATGGTCCAACTGAAGGTCTGGCCCTTGATAGAGTGGAATGATAGACTAGGATTCACAGTCCCTTCCTAGGCTTTTAAAACATTAATGTTTCTATGAATAGCTTCTTGTACATTGTCATTCCATTACCTAGCTCCGTACATGATTTTGCCAAGTTCTTTGCGTGATTGACTTTTCCCTTTATATACTTCTAAAACATCTTTTGCCACTTTCCTAATGCATGCGGCCATCCAATTTCACATAATGTTTACTTCTTCTTCGACATTCCACTTTCCTTCTTCAATTAATTTACTTCTGAATCATATTGTTTCCTCTCCTTTTAAATTCCACTACCTAGTTTTTGGAGACCTATTAATTTCAATCCCTTTCTTTCATCTCTTAATGTAAACATCTATAACTATTAACCTATGTTGCACTATCAAACTGCCTCTAGGTATAACCTTGCAATCCTTACATATTGATCGTTCTAGTTACCTAAGAAGAAAGAAATCTATTTGGTTTATGATCCACTTTTGAAAGTTATTAATATCCATCTCTTTTTAAAGTACGCGTTTGCTAGAGCTAGATTGTATGCCATAACATCCTCCGTTTCATTTCTTCTCCCAAAAACCATGCTCTCCATGTATGCTCTCTGATCCTCTACTTTCTTTTCCTATATGACCATTTAAGTCTCCTCCTACAAATATCCTTTCTCCATTCAGAATTCGTTGCATTATTCCATCGATATCCTCCTAGAATTGTCTCTTGTTTCTACCCACTAACCCTACTTGCAACGCATATGCACCGATAATATTTATTATCTCCTTTCCTAGCACAAGTTTTATAAATAAAATCCTATCACTTACTCCCGCAACATCTAACTGTATCCTTTTAACCTTTATCTACCACTATCCCTAACCCATTTATGTTACTCTCCTTTCCTATATGCCAAAGTTTATATCCATCAAATTTTCTAGTTTTGGCCCCTTTCTGCTTGGTCTTTTGAACGCAAGCTATGCTAACTCTCCTTCGTTTCATCGTATCTGCGAACCCCGCACTCTTACTTGTCAATGTTCCTTTATTCCATGTGGGTATTCCGTATCGGTTACGGTGGCCGTAACGGTCACCACCATTACCTATATGGGAATCGGCCGTAACGGCTGATACGGGGCCGTAATGACCGTTACGAACCCCGTAACGGTTGACAATTTTCTTTTGTTTAAATTTTTTTGAAAAAATATCTAGAAAATCCAAAATAATGTAAATATTCCAAATATTTATTCATTTTTTGTTTTGAACAAGTTTATGGTAGTGTAACGGTCCACTCTTTGGTGAGAGTATTGTATCGGGTTGTTTAGTGAATTTATGAACATGATTATATGTCTCTAATGTTTACACATTGGAATCTAGCATTAGAACTAGAAATCATTAAAAAGGCATAATCTCTACTTTTTCAATTTTTTGAAAGAAAAAAATCAGAGCTTCTATTAGCTCAAATTACTTTTATCTACGGTTTTAATCTTAAAAACTATAGTAAGAGTGGTCAAAATTTGTTGTAAAATAATCTAGGAGAGTTTTTGGAATGAGAAAAGTGAAAAAATGAATTTAAATAGAAAACAAGTTGTGGTTTTTCGACTATTACAGGGGTAACGGTTGTTATGCCCCATAATTGCCTTTATGGCTACGATAACAACTGATATGGTCCAAAAAAACCAACCGCCCCGTTTCACCCCCGTATTGTGTAACGGTAATGGCCGTTACCTATACGTATTGGCCTTTACGGGTGTATCATAACGGATAC
Organism: Magnolia officinalis; assembly: GCA_021015155.1. NCBI lineage: Eukaryota > Viridiplantae > Streptophyta > Magnoliopsida > Magnoliales > Magnoliaceae > Magnolia > Magnolia officinalis. Next base: position 5,393,288 of record JAJHSJ010000012.1, on the reverse strand, counting down.
GGAACACCACTGGCAAGATGAATCCTATTCTCGTGGAAGTGTCTATTAGTTGTATTAGAATGTATGATTTGGCTGTGGATATCATTTCTTTGCCTTTTCTCCTAAATAGCTCCAAAATCTGGAAGAATTGAACTGATCCTGCGACTGTCATATATTTCAACAGTAGTTTTGCTATTGCATGAAATGAATGAGTTGATTGAATGCTTTGACAACTTCATAATCTCTGGGACTGCCATTGGGACTAGCCAATTGGATTAAGTAGATTAGCAAGTTGTGTTCTTCTTGGCCCCACGTTCCATCATGTTTTTAGGGTGGTAATGTGGAGGTTGATGTTCTACCCTCTACGAAGGGGTTCGAGGGCTCCTATTGGTGTTCAAGAATAGTTTCTCGATGTTTTGACTCCACTACTGTTTTTTTGATAAGATTCTACTTGCCAATGAGAAAAAAAGCAAATAGGATTTGCAATGGGACATTCTTTAGAAAATAAATTTTCCAATTTTCCAGGGAATAGAATGGAGAAAGAAAACAAAAAATATTGCAAAAATATATATATATATTTTTAAACTTCATATTTATTAAAAAAGTCGCAAATCTCACTCCATTTTTGCATTTCTTTCTTCTTCATTTATTTCCTTCAATTGATTGTAAATCCCAAAGAAGAAGATATTACGTTATCTTTTTGCCTTCTTCTTACCAGGCTTCCTTCGGTCGAAGTTGGAGAAAGAAAACTTGGGTGAATGGTATGGAGAAAGAAAACATAAAATATTGCAAAAATCTTTTTTCCTTTTAACTTCATATTTATTAAAAATTTTGCAAATCTCACTCCATTTCCACACTTCTTTCTTCTTCATTTATTTCCTTCAATTGATTGTAAACCCCAAAGAAGAAGATATTACGTTATCTTTTCGTCTTCTTCTTGCCTGGCTTCCTTTAGTCCAAGTTTGATTTTCTTGGCTTGTATCTAGAGTTTGTTTTTGAATTAGAATGTTTCGACACCCAAATGGGATGTGCAATTCTGGTACTTACGTGAATGATTGTCTAGTAGTTGTATCAGAATGTATAGTTTAGCTATAAATGTAATTTCTGTGCCTCTTATTATATCCTTAAATAGCTCCAAACTCGATGGTCATATATTTTGATGGGATTGATGCCATTCCATGAGCGAATTAATTGGATGTTTTGGCAGATTCCATTACTCTGGGGTGGGAGGCACTCTCAAAGTGTCCTGCAAAAGCCATCTCTATCGGGATTCTCTTTTGGGCTTATCACGGGCACAATTAACCTTAGAGGCTTAACTTTTGTATTGTGAGATAGAATGTGGGGTTTGAGGTTAAACATTTTGTTTTCTTTGATTTTTCTTTTTGATTGAGGATGGATTTCTAATGATGCTAAGGTAATTGCATACACTATTGCTAAAGAGGGTGCTAGTCGTGGGCTTCTTTATTTCAAAAAATCATTGCCTTGTTCATTCTTTCTAAGAACTTAATAGTTATCCACAAAAAATGTAAGTTAGGATGTTTTGCTCCGTCACATGGTGCTAGATGCCAACTTTCTATTGCATAATGTGGCTAATTAAATCTTAGAGCATTAATTTCCTTGCTATTCAGTTAAACAATGTTCATTTTGGTTTGAATTTTATGAAGCATTCCTGACTCATGATCTACTGTTTGAAAAATGTACTTTTCTAGAGGTTGCCTACAATAGTCGTCTTTACTCGCTTCTAGTAAATTTTGTAGATATGATGCGGAATTCTGTTTTATTTTAGGATTTGGAAAGAAATGGCTTTCTCTGTCTTTTTATTTTTCTAATCATCCATCTTTTACAGATTTGCTGCAAGGTTGCTGGCTTGGTTTCTCAGCCGGAATATGGGAGCATCTGTTGGGTTCCGGGTTGCTGGATGCAACTGTTTAAGGGATGTTGTTTTGAAGTTCAAGAAGGTTCCTCTTTCTTCTATGCTTTGTTGTGCAAATGTTGTATATGCTTATGATTTTAACCTCCAAAATGATATGAAAACATGTTTCTTATTGTTGTAATTTTGGTTTAACCTTGTGGGAGAATGCTTGGCATGATTAAATAACTAATTGTTTTGTGTTTGTTTGTTTTTTCCCTCCGTGATTTGTCCATCTGCTTGCATTGGTAGTAGAGAAGTTAATTCACACATGAGAATGAAATCTCTCGGTCAAACTTTTTAACATGATTTTGTGCATTAGGCTCTTGAAATCTCGTTTCAATAAGGATGAAAATGTTGGTATTGTGATCATTGGTTAATTGACTAGACGTCGTTAAGAGAATTTTCCTACTGACTCCTCTATACTTATGTTATATGATGATTTTCATTGGGGAAACATTTAAAATAGAAAAGGACATTAAATCCTCTTTTGGGGAGAACTGGAGTTGGGCTCCCCTCTGATGCCTTGTAGGAATGGGGCTGCCCAAACCTTACAGTGCTGGTCCCTTCCATTGTTTATGCTTGTAGAAAAACTTCCTCCTAAGATCTTTTAGTCTTGTTTTCTCCTTGGCCATTTCATATTCTAACCTTTTTCAAAAAATGCTGGTTTTGGCCCTTAGATGGTAGTTGAGTCTCATTGCTGTCATGTGATGGTGTAACCTGGTTATCGAGTCAAAGAGATCTTGTTACATGAGTCGCAAAGAAATGGACAAGAGTACACTCACAAGAATATTGGAGTAGAAAGGGAGATAACTTTATTGATATCAAACTTCTTCTCTTACAATACTTAAGAAAAACTCACACTTGGAAGATATTGGAATCCACTCCCTCCCCCCAAAATTTTTATAGTAAGTGAATCTCTAATGAGAATCTCCCAAACTAAGAGATTAATTTGAAGTCGATCATAGTTGAATTCATATCAATCTAATCTACCAAAGATGGAATGATGAGGATATCACGTCACATACACCCTTACACACGTATTAGAGGAGGCGGGCCGCGTCGATTTCCCTATGGCTAGGTGAGTAGTCGTGATTGTCCTGAAGACCTCATGTGCATGTGCGAGCATCTGGAAGACCCCACACTGGGAAGATGCACATGGGCTGCTTTATGGAGTGATTTAGACCGTTGGATCAGAGGGACGCGACGATTGGGCCATTGGATCGCATGGATCACATGATCGGGCCATTGGATCGTTGATCGTCCACATCAATTTTAGACTTTATCATATTTTAAGATTTAGTTTTTGATTATTTTATATTTGAACACATTATGAGTGTTTTAGTTGATTTTATTTAGACTATGGTTATTTTCGTTAAAATTCACAAGACGGGGATTTTTGTAAATTTTGAAACTTCTTAGATCTATAAAAAGAGGGGGGCGTGTGACCTCTCCCACTGAATTTTGTGAAAAAAAAGAAGAAAAGCTCTTGCTTTCTTCTCTCATCTTCATGCGATTTGTAGATACTTCCATGCGATTTGGAAGGAAGATTGGTGCGAGGCTAATCTTCATCAACGGAGGTGCGGGGTCTCTATCTATGCCCACACCATCTCTTTTCTTTCCCATCCAGGTATTTTCTTCAAATTCTTAATTCTCTCATCCCAAATCTTCGTCTTCTCCCAAACCCAACTTTCCCATACCCATACACAATTCAACCCTAACCGACCTAAACCCATCCTCTCATGCCACACGTGTGACTGTACGGCCACACATGTGAATCCCACCTGCCCATTTTGGTTTCCCACCATCATTATATTAAAACCCCTATCTTATATCCTCGAAGCCCTAACCCTAAACCTAAAATTCCTAGTTTTCCTACTTTTTCAAAATTACCCAAAACCTAATTTTCACCCTAGGTTGTATTAGGTTTCCTATTTTGAAATAGACTATATCTTATGCTAATTGGATGTCCCTACATCCATTAGATTCTAGTGTCTTTTTTATTTAATGATATTGTGTTACGATGTTGGTAGCTTAGGTCAGGATTATGCATGATTTTCTTTCGATTTTCATGATATTTGTGATAAACATAGCGACGTTTGTGTTTTTTTGTTAAATATCTTAATTCGGTTATTTGATCTCACACATTACTTAGTTCATGTATCGATCTTGCATCATGGTATAAGCCTAACAATGGTAAAAGCAGATATAGAAAATCCTAATTACATCTCTAAATCAACCCTATATCTTAAATCCCCCCCAATATTTTCGATTACATATTTTAATAAGCTCCCATATCTTCTAAAAATAGTAAATTGTAATCATGGATTTAAGCTCCCAAATCCATACAAATCTATAAATATACAGTTAAAAAATTAGAACATTTTGGGCCGTTTAGTGGGTTGCGGGCCTACATTATTGTTGGGCCCCCTACACTGGGCCATGGGCCTACGTCAAATATTCTTGGCTTTGTAAGAACTCGTCCTCGAATTGGAAACTAATCTCAACCTTTGGACTCGTACTAACTCTACCATGAATCTTCTTCTTCTTTGGTGGAAGCTGGTAGTGCAACATTGAGCGTTGGCTCAACATAACCTTTGTTGGAGTCCACTGTAGATGATGTCTTTTTTACTTGTGCTTTTGTGGATTCCAACTTGTTAATTGTAACCTTAAAAGTTCTTCATGGATCCTGCAACATTTGCCCAGTTTTTCGTGCCATTGTCATCTTTTGCAAAGGTGTTTTAATTTGAGGGTTGAGAGTTGAGATCCATTGGCATGTCTATAAATTTGACGATCCCTCGACTGATCCATTGGTGAATTTGTATGTAAGTCCAACATCAATGTGCATCGATATCTAATTGTTCCTTTGACTCTGTATATCTTTTTGTCGTTTTAAAAAATTCTGCCTCAATTCTAGGTTTTTTGTCACTTCCAATAATCGAAGGATTCGATCCTTGGTGTCTTCAGAAGCCGGGGCTGCCAGTTGTTGGTTAGGGCCTTGGTGGGGACCTTCCCCTACGTGTCCATGTGCTTTAGCATTAGTCTTTGTATTCCTTCCTCGCTATAGCTCCTCCACTTGATTGGTGAGATTGCCTACCACATGCGTGAGTTGATCTACCTGCACTGCAAGTATGGGTGCACATTTAACCGTTGGAACCGTGTAACTGGACCGAAACCGTTGGATCGGTCCGGTTCCAGGGTGCCAACGGTCCGGTTCCGGTTCCCAAATTTTGAAAACCGTTGATTACGGATCGGTTCCGGTTTAGGTTCTTGTAGAACCGAACTGAACCGTTAACCGGACCGTTGATCTAAACTGTAGAACCGATCCGTGACAGGAACCGTGGATCCGAACCGTCGATCTGATGTATATAAAACGAAAAAAAAACCCTAAGTTGCCTAAGTCCACGCCCTGCCCTCTCTCGCGCTGCACTCCCTGCCCCCTGCCCTCTCTCGCCGCACTCCCTCTGCCTCTCTCTCTCTCTCTCTCTCTCTCTCTCTCTCTTGCCGTCCCGGTCCCAGACACCAGCACCCCCTAGCCCGAAGGCCGTGCGGCGCGTCTGAGCTCTCTCTCTCTCTCTCTCTCTCTCTCTCTCTCTCTCTCTCGCCGTGATGTTTTGGGGTAGCAACGTCTCTGGTCTTTTGGGGCCTGAAACTAAGATCATAAAAAGAAAGGGGGAAAAAGGGAAGTTGTAACCAACGGTCTACATTTTACTAAACGCAAATCAGATAGGATCATTTGATGGGGGAGATTTGCAAATCAGCAAGCTCCAATGATCAAATTCAAAATCAGCAAAAGCAGGCTCTGGACGACGCTGAAACAAATCAACAGCTCCTTTCACTGTTACATCCAAACCACTCAACAATGCCAGATATACTCACTATTTTTTGCAATGCAATATATCACCACCATCCAAATCTCGGTCCCAGATTATTCTTTTTCTTCTATTTCATCTTTTTTTTTGTTTGTTTGTTTGTTTTTTTTTTTTTTTCAAATCAACTAACTGGGCTGGATTTTTAAAAGCCCAGAACCGTGGATCCGATCCGGGACCGAACCGTTCTTCACGGTCCGGTTCTAGGGTGCTAACGGTTCGGTTCCGGTTCCGGTTCCAATATTTGCAGAACCATTAGGAACGGTTCGGTTCCGATTTCACCTCAAAACCAGACCGAACCGACCTGTGTGCACCCCTAACTGCAAGTGTATGGATCAATTTGATTATTTGCACAAACTCTTTTTGTGCCAGCCCCTTCAAAGCCATTAGGAGATTGTAGGGTTGGCATTCCCCAACAATCACCCTCTCTGATACCAAAAGGTGCAACCTGTTATCGAGTCAATGAGATTGCAGCACACCGAATCACAAAGAAATGGACAAGAGTATGCCCACAAGAATATTAGAGATCAAACTTTTTCTCTTACGATATTTAAGAAAACCCCCCCCCCCCCCCCCCCCCCCCCCCCCCCCCCCCCCCCCCAACACACACACACACACACACACACTCACTCTCTCTCTCTCTCTCTTCTCTCTCTCTCTCTCTCTTATAGACTCTGTAAGTGAATCCCTAATGAGAATCCCCCCGAACTAAGAGATTGATTTCAACTCAATCATAGTTAACTTCAAATCAATCTAGTCTACCTAAAATAATAAAGTCTAACAATAGTAAAAACAAATATAGAAAATCTTAATTACATCTCTAAATCGGTTCTATATCTTCAATCACATTCCCCTCTTATCATCAATCACATCCCCTCATATCTTCAATCACATCTTTAAATCAGCCCTTATAGACTCTTTAAGTGAATCCCTAATGAGAATCCCCCCATCTAAGAGATTGATTTCAACTCAATCATAGTTAGCTTCAAATCAATGTAGTCTACCTAAAATAGTAAAAACAAATATAGAAAATCTTAATTACATACTCTAAATCAGTTCTGTATCTTCAATCACATCTTTAAATCAGCCCTCATATCTATCAAAAATAGTTAATTGAAATCCTCGATTTAAACTCCCAAATCTATTAAAAATATCAGCACATGTTGGGCCATACGGTGGGGTGTGGGCCTACACTATTGTTGGGCCCCACAGTGGGGTGTGGGCCTGCATCACGTACGTAGGCTATTTACTCTTCTTGGTTGTTCTACTTCCTCAATCGTGAGTTTGGCTAGCTGCAAAATGGGAAGGTGGCTTCCAGTGTCTAGGAGAATATAGTTTAGAGGTATGGGCATTAACATGTATTTGGGCTGAGATGTCCATAGGATAAGGTGTCTAGAATGGAAGTGTGGAGTTTAGGGTTGTTCTCATGTTTCTGGTTGTCCATTTTTGAACTTTGTTGTGGATAGGATTGAGGATTAACTGGACTGGAAGGTTTGGTGGACAATTTGAAGGAGATGTTACTGGGCTTTGAATATGTGAGGGTATGGTTGTGGGGTGAGAGGGAGACTTGTTCCTCAATTGGGGTGTGTGTTTATGGTTTTGGGTGGCATGACATGGGGAATGTGATTTGGGTGGCATTAATAATGTGTGCAACTCTAGACTTGTTGATATTAATGAGATGATTATTATTATTATTATTGATTGGTATTCATGCACTCTCAATATGTCCATAGAGTACTGTTTAACTTCAGCTTAGGTATCCTTATCTGACACTTGTGGAGTCTTTTGAATTTTTTATTTTTATTTTTATTTTTTTCCATTTTACCTGTATTTGTTGTAGCCAAAGATAGTGTCAGGGATAAATGTTTCCTTCCCCAAGTCAACTCCTTTTTCAGCGTCCTTTAAAAAAAGAATCTCTCTCTCTCTCTCTCTCTCTCTCTTTTTTTTTTTTTTCACCTCCTCATGATCTTTGTGGTATGGGTCTTTGTAAGTATCCTGTACTTGATTAAGGTGTTTGTAGTCCTTGTTAGTTGAATCCAATCCCTCGAGTCTCAAGCCTCTGCCATAGAGTGGTTTCCTGGTTGCTCGAAGCCAGTATCTCATTTTTCTCTAGGGAATGTATTCCTCCAATGTTGCACCTAGATCCATGTGCATAGCTCTCCCCTCCCCTTTCAATTCTTTTCTGCATTGTTTTCTTGGCCTTTTCTCTTTTATTGCTATTTTCTTTTTTCCTTCGGGCTTGTCTTTTCCTTAGCTCTAAATCTAATGGTTTGCGCTAGGATTCGTTTTCAGATGGGGTGGTCTTCCACACGGGAAGTAGATTATGGGAATGGCCTCATATCTAGATTCTTGCCAAAAGTAGTCTTCTGAACGCAACTAAAGACTCCTTTTTTAGGATATTTCTATATCTACTTCCACAAATTCGTGCATACTTCCCTTTTCATTCCTTATGTGGTGTCAAAATCAAGTTTAACAGGGATGTCAGCTATGGATTCACCATTAGGGAATGATTACTTGTTCTTGACACTGCATGTGAAGGTTGTGGAGCCTCATCATCTAGATGGGTGTTGAGGCGATTTTTACCTTGGTTGGAGTCCATCTATTAAGAACGAGAGATTGGCGTAATATCTCAGAGTTGCATGAGACTATTCTTCGAACGACATAGAATAGGGTTCTTTGCTAGTCAACCCGTGCAAGCAGGTGTGGACAAAGTAGAAGTGAGAATGTCGGCTTGAGTAACGAAAACATTAGTGAGAATCCAATGCCCTGAAAACCTAACGGTTCCTTCGCAAGGTTCGTCCATGGAGGGTGAGTTAGGGCTTAAGATCAGGCCGAAAGGCGTAGTCGATGGACAACATGTGAATATTCCTGTACTATCCCATGTTGGTCCTGGGGGATGAAGGAAGCTAGGTTAGCTGAATTGTCTTGCTTTTTCAGGGTGGGGTAGACGAAATGCCTCGAGCTAATGTTTGAACTAGGTATACAAGCATTCTAGGGTTACTCTAGAGCAAAGAATTGAAATTTTGGGTGTGGGCCAATTTGTTTTGGATGATCTCTCATCATCATCGTTGTAACCTGAAGTTGATTTCTCAGTCTTTTGTTGTTTAATAAAATTTTGTTTCCTTTCAAATTAAAAAGAAAAGAAAAAAAGAAGAAAATAATTATAAATTGGTTTTGTATGGACCATGGGATGCCTTTCAAGACAAATTTACATTATTCTTTGTTAGCAATGCTAAAGATGTATAATCATTTTCCAGTCTGGTAATATTTACATTTTTAATGCCCCATAATGCTTTTGAGTTCTTCTTCTTCTTCTTATGATGGCATCATGATCCCTTCTTCCATTGAATTTTCTGATCATGCTATTTTTTCCTAGCTTTGCTCATTTCTGGCATGTGCAAGGGTCATTTTTTGGAGGTTTTTGGTTTTTTTTTTTTTGAATGGCAATGAAAATTTTAGTAGCAAAAAGCGGAAAAAAAAAGAGAAGCATGGAGATAGGGTTGATGATAAATCAGCTCACATCCCCACTACTACAGGAAGTTGAGGCCTCCAACAAAACCTGAAATCTCTTCTAGCTCGCAACCCTGAAATTGGGTAACATCCATTGCTCATACACTCTCCTTTAGTTCCTTGTTGGATGTTCTTGCTAAAGGAGTTTGTAAGATGTCTCTTGTAATCAGAGATGCTCTTCATAGATATCTGTTTCTTCTTTTTGCTCGTTTCAGTGAAATCATTCTGTTGTTTCTGATTAGAATAAAAAGTTAGGCTCATGTCTATAATTTCCTCTTCCTCAATTTGTTCAGAGTTGCTAGCCTCTAGTGCATCTCTGAAGGATATATCTTCTCCTCTTTGCCTGGGTTGGACTCTCTGAGGTTTAGGTCTCAGCTCATCTCTTATTTGGTTCTCAATCCCATTATACTTCTACCATTGTGCCTGGGTAGCTCCATACCCTTCTGATGTTGTCGGACATCTTGTTTGTTTGATTGGGTGGTTTTGGAGGAATAGGGAGGATTTTAGGATTGTTTCTCAGTTGATCCATTAAGCTCCCTGCTGATGTTGTCAGACATCTCGTTGGTTTGATTGGGTGGTTTTGGCGGAATAGGGGGAGTTCTACTGTTATTTTCAATTGCTTCATCATCCCCGGTTGTTGTCCATTGTGGTAGAAGGTTTGGCTAGAGCAAGCTTATTCAAGCAGCAGGGAGAGAAGCCATTCTTCAGTGTTTCAGGGTAGAGTCTATTGTGATATCTCACCTCCAACTTGTGGATGATACAATCCTTCTTTGCAACATGCATATGGATCAACCCAAGCAATTGGATTCATTTTTTGATATTTTGAAGCGATATCAGTTGAATGGGTTAATCTGAGAAAGAGCATGATAGCTGGAGTTGCAGCCCCAAGGATTTTAGTTACTTCCCTTGCTGCAGAATTGGTGTAAAGGATTGGTCCTCCCCATAACTTTTCTCGACCTTCCTCTTGGAGCCAACCTTGGCCTCCATTTGGGACCCGCTGATGGAAAGATTTGAGAGATGTTTGGCAACTTCGGAAACATCATACCTGTCCCTTGTGGGTAGATTTACTCTCATCAATGTGCTTGGCTAATCTTCCAATTGTTATTATCTGTCTCTATTTCGTATTCCAGGGTCAATTGCTAGAAGGCTTGAGAAAACTCAGACGGACTTTCATTGGGCAGGTAGAGCAGGTGGTTTTAAGTTTCATCTTATGAGATGGGAAGATAGAGGGTTGCTTGCATACCTTCAAACCCCCCTTGCATTGAGGGTGATTGGGCTAATGTCACTAGATGGGCATCCTTGTCTGATGTTTGTCCTTGGAGGTTCTCCCGTTGGGTGGAGGATATTAGAGAGACAAAGGATACTCGGTTTGCTTTTCTCATATTTGTAAGGAGATCTGTTTTGTAGCAGAAGATTTGAATAAAAAAGGGCAGTCCTCCAGGCTTTTGCAGTTGGAGACTCCTTGTATAATCCCTCTCTCTCTCTCTCTCTCTCTGTCTCTTTTTTTTGGGTAATAATGTTAATTGTAATCTTAAAAAGAAGAAAAGATGGGAGGATGTAGAAGACAAAACGTAGAGGGATTCTTATAGGAAGAGTAAGAAAAACTAGGCTTTCTCATTAAAGTGATGGTGGCAGTTTGGGCAAGAACAATGGAATCTCTAGAGAGAAGTCATAGCAAGAAAACTTGGTTAGAAGGAAAGGTTGCGAGCCTGGAAGAGTAACAAGAGGAAAAGGGTCACAAATTGGAAAGCCATTTTGTTCTTTGGAGACTTGGGGTAGGAAGCTACTGAGGATAGTTCATGATTTATGTTTGGACTGGTGAAAGAATTCTAATCAAAGAAGATTAGTGGGTGGGAAGTGGGAACTTTGTCTTTTATTGAGAAAATTCCTGAGTGCATACTCGATGTCATTGAAGGGGATATAAATCAACAAATGCTTCAAATTCATCAGCCGGAAGAGTGTGTTGAGTCCTTTAGTTAGAAGGAACTCTGTGGGACCATGAAATCTCATTGGTGGAAGAGTTTCTACCACTGCTTGAAGATGATTCTCTTCCCCTGAGGGGCAAATGAATGTGGACTACCTCATCAAACAAAACCTTCTCCTCGAAGCTTTCTTCAAGGCCATAGTCCCAAAGAGTCCTCTAAGCCTTCTTTCGCCAAAGTTTGGGGGTTCATCTGCACACTTATAGTTGGAGCTTTTTGTTGGATGGTGGTTGCATATAAAATTCTCACTTTCAATAACTTGTAGAAAAGGAATCTTGCTCTGCCAAATATGTGCATTTTATGTAGAGGTAAGACAAGGAAACCACATCTTCTTCTCTACTCTGAATGGCTAGAGAGATATGCCGCATAATCTTGGGAATGCTGACACAATGTCTGACCTCTTCAAAGGGTGAGGCACCATTCCCTCCAAACCTAGAGGAAGATTTGTCCAAAGAATGCTCCTCACGTGGTTCTTTGTGACATAAGGAAAGAACCCAGTGGAAGAGATTATATACAACGGGCATTCTCTAGCAATAGTTTGAAGGGAAGTATCAATGTATGTATGTAAATGTATATATTATATACAACAGGCATTCTCTATCAATAGTTTGAAGGGAAGTATCAAATTCTTCTTTGTGGAGATGAGATGTGCATCTGAAATGTTCAGACGTGTCTTGCCATTGGATATTAACAGATGTTGGGAAGAGATTTTGGAGGATCATATAGTCAGACTCTTGGGTCCCTGCCCTGCTGGGTTGGTGGAAGCTTAATGTAGATGGGTGCTTAATGGGGAGCCTGGGTCCTTTAGGGTCCAGGGTAGTTGTCAAGGACTCAAATGAACTATCACACTTGTTTTTTTCTGGGCTTTCTGGGGTGGGTGACTCCTATCAAGATGAATTACAAGCTACTAGACAGGCTTATCCTTGTCTGAGAGGCTTATCTGGGTTCATTAGATCAGCTTATTATTGAAGGTGATTCCAAGGTGTGCTCTTTCGTGGTAGGGATATCCATTTGTGAGTTTTTTCAAGAGGGCTTGTCTTAGATGTAAGATCTTTCCAACAACAACTGTTGCTGACTACTTGAGATGCTCTTCTGAAAAGACATCCAGTTAAGTTGGTGAAACCTAAAACATCCTTAGTTCAGAAAAGACATTCAGTTGATAATAATACCTAAAGTATTCTTAGAATTCTCAAAAATCTCATTATCTGACTCCAAGAGATCATTTATATTATGGTTTTTCTTGCCTTGGCCCAGACCCTAGCCTTATCTAAAGGAGCATGTCTGCCTGCCTTATGGGTCACGTATGGTACAACGGGTCTTGTTCAGAAGATCTCCGCAAGACCTTCGAAGTAGCCCATTTTTCAATATTTGGAGACATCTACAAGGTAAAGATATGATGGATCTTTTGTGCATACATTCAACGGAGGCCATTTTCCGAGATTCGTATACCCCTACAAGGTAATAAGGCATCCTGGATCTTTTGTGTGTGAGATAAGTAAATAAGTTTTTCTGTGTTCCAGAAGAGGAGAATGGTAACAAGTAGTCAGGTTTATCTCCGGTGGGAGTAGAAGCCTATCTAATCACAATTTAAGGCAGGTCCTGTGGCTGTAATGAATTTTGCCTAGAATTGTGAAACAGTCCATTTGTGAAGTCTATTTTAATTTTAGGAAGATGTTTCTCTGAGAGAGATCACAAATTTCCCTAGATAATTAAATATATTGTATCCAAATGCAGTCTAAAGTTTTGCACTCAGCATTCTCTAATTTCTTCACCTAAGACATGGGACTAGAGCACTAGCATGCAGTTTCTTTAAACCCATTGGCTTTTCTCAGGATATCCTTTCAAGTTATAGAAGATCACCTTGAAGCTTGTTGAAATGGCATTTGCTAGATTTAGTTGCTTTTTGGCAGCCTGTCAGTGAGTTTTGAAGTCTATGTGTCACTTCCTTTTTAAATATTTGTTCAATTCCTTTCCAACCTTATCTCTGATGGTCTTAGGCTTTTAAATCTTGTTCTGAATCAGAAAAGAATCAGAAGTTACTTTTACATGGGATCTTTTTAGTCAGCATTGCTTTCTATGTGTGAAGAGACTGATTTTAACTATTATGCCCCAGGTTTGGAAACTATTTTCATTTGTTGCAATTTGTATCATTTATTTTGTTTCCTCCAAGATTTTGAGGTTGAGAGTTAGCAGGATTGCATGTCTGTTATGGTTACAGCTTTTGCCCCTTTCCTACCAGCCATGCCAATCATGAAGATGATTTGTGAAATTTCTCAGGGTGCTGTTGAATCCGTATCTATCGGTGAAATCAAACTCAGTCTGCGTCAGTCTTTGGTCAAGCTTGGGTTCAGTTTTATTTCAAGAGACCCAAAACTGCAGTTGTTAATATGCGAGTTGGAAGTTGTAATCAGGCCTTCTGAACAAAAAATGAGGAAGGCTAAACCTAAGACTCAGAGACCACGTTCTGCAGGCAGAGGAAAGTGGATGGTTGTGGCTAACATGGCAAGATTTTTATCAGTTTCTGTGACAGAATTAGTTGTCAAGGTAAGCACTTGCTGAGTTGCATCTAGTGACTTTCATCATTTAATTTGATCTTTTGTTTACACCCATTCGAAACTTCATCTTTTTTACTTGTAAGGAACAGTTTGGATAATTCTTGCTAGATGCATGACTTTCCATACACCTCGGTTGAAAACCATTATAAAACAGTTAATGTTCAGACGAAATTCCGTTCATTGGACTTCTATTTCGTTCAACTTGGGTTTATACTCAGCATTTTGTGTTACTCCATAAGATTTTTGTGTACGAAAGGCAGAGTGTATACTGAAGTCGAATGAGACACGAATCCAATGAAGTGAAGGAACAGAGTTTCTTCTGACCATTAGGAAAGCATCAGATGTAACTCTGTAATAAAATACACAAATCCAATGAATAGTCTTGTGGACATTGGGGATGTCAGGTTGAGGGAAACATTGGGCAAATTTCAGGGAAATGGTGGAATTTTTCAGTGTAACTTGAAATGTTAAGATACTTGATTACACAAGATCTCAAAACATTAGAATAGACCATGCATAGTAGTTTTCCATTGTTTAGGGGAGAAAGCAATATGCTGTTGGCCATAAATGATGCAATTTAAAAAAAAAAAGAGTTTATATCATTCAAATGTCATACAATAGAGCAATAAAACACAAGAAATCGACAGTTTTTTTTTTTTTTTTTTTTTTCCATACTTACATTGTGATTTAAAAGGGTGAAATCTGAATTTCTTCTGTTTTCACCTTCAAAATAAAAATTTGTTGTTTGAAATCCATGTCAATGTATGGAATACATGCATAGAAATGGGTCTCTACTTGTTTTCTTGCTATGTTAAAAAAATTATTAATTTTTTTTTTTTCTCACCTTTATGGTTTTAGTTCAAATCTGCTCTTGCATTGTGATTTCTCCACCTCGCTGTGAAAACCTTGTGTTGTCTCGGTTATGTATTGGCCGTAATGGCAGATACATAACGGTAACGGCCGAGTCTGTTGCGCGATACGGGGGTCGAAATGGTGACCCCCTAGTTTTTGGCTCGAATCGGCCATTATAGGGGCTGTAACGGTCAAGGTGTAATGGTCATAAACGACTAGTTTTTTTTTTTTTTTTTTTTTTTTTTTTTTTTTTTTTTTGTCTTTTTAAGTTGTGATTTCTCTTTTTTGGCACTTTTCTCGTCCAAATTCTTTCCTAAACTATTCTACTGCAAATTCTGACCATTCTTAGCTTGAATTTGATGATGAAAACAAGTTATTTCAAAGGTTCTGTTGAATTGAAGCTTCGTGGGCCATTTTCTATTCTACTGCAAATTCTGACCATTCTTAGCTTGAATTTGATGATGAAAACAAGTTATTTCAAAGGTTCTGTTGAATTGAAGCTTCGTGGGCCATTTTCTGAAAAATCTTCAAAAATAGGTATTTATACAAATTTTTTTTTTGAATTTATGTTGTTATGGTTGAATATGATGTGTTATTCAAATTAGAACATATGAATGTGCATTTTACAGATTATGCAACTGATTTATTATTATTTTTTTTTTTTTTGTTATTTTTTTTTTTTTTTTGACTATTTTCGTTCAATTTTTTAAAATTAGCAAACACCTACACATGCGATATATTTTGATATTAAATTCATTCTAATATATCTACCATTGGTATTAGATAATTAGAAAATTAAATCTATGAGTTTTGCAGTCAATTCCAGGCTGTCAGGTTCATAAATTCATCAAACCACTCGATACAACTTTCTTACCTAAGAGTGGACTGTTACACCACCACCATAAACGTGTTCAAAATTATAAATGAATTCATACTTGGAATATTTAGATTTTTTTTTTTTTGTTATTTTTTTTTTTTTTTGACTATTTTCGTTCAATTTTTTAAAATTAGCAAACACCTACACATGCGATATATTTTGATATTAAATTCATTCTAATATATCTACCATTGGTATTAGATAATTAGAAAATTAAATCTATGAGTTTTGCAGTCAATTCCAGGCTGTCAGGTTCATAAATTCATCAAACCACTCGATACAACTTTCTTACCTAAGAGTGGACTGTTACACCACCATAAACGTGTTCAAAATTATAAATGAATTCATACTTGGAATATTTAGATTTTTTTTTTTTTGGATTTAATGGATTTTTTAAGAACAAATAATTTTTTGACAGTTACAGGGGGCGTATTGGCCGTTACGGGGCCGATACGGTCCGTAATTGTATCGATAACCGTGGGCACCATTACGCCCATCGTTACCGCAACATTACACCTTGATTGTAGGGTTCAATAGTTGCTCTAATAAAAAGGCAATCACTCACTTGCAAATTGATTTTGACCATCCGTCAGTTCCATGGAATCATCGACCTGGACTTGAATGCATATTCTTTGTGAAATAGGCTCCTCTCATCTCCGAACATCACATTCTATGTAATAAAATGATCATACTTTCTTAAATATTTATATGATACAAATCACAGAACTTAATAACAAATAAACATAACAACTTATACCTCATTCCCAAAGTCCGCTTTTCTCGAACACTTCAGGAATAACTTCTCATACATGTCGTGCATCATTGTCTTTAAGTCATTGTCATCGCCCAACCTCCTACTGTAGTGGTAGTTGGGGTTCAGGAAGTATGTTAGATCTGATTGAATTAATTATTATCAAGTGAACATTGTTTTTTTTTTTTTTTTTTGAAGGACAATGAAATTCTTTTAGAAAAGAGAGCTAAAGATAGGGATCTAAGGCTGTTTACATCGGTGAATACCGCTACTAAGAGGAAGGATACATGTGTCAACAGCCTTTATGTCAGAGGTCGAACCCAGAACAACGTATAATTTTGCCCTACCATAGACCTCCAACATAGATCCACTTTGATTCTACAAACACTGATTATTCCTTTCCCCAATGGGGCCAATATGTTTGCCAGAAGAACTAACCTCCACCTTTCCTTTTTTCCCACCCCTAACCCCATGCCAAGCTAGAAATAATCCTTCAATGGACCTCAACATCACCCACAACACTTTGAAAGCTTCAAAGAATCTCACCCACATCTCTCTAGTGAATGAGCAATAGATAAATAAATGATTAATTGACTCTGAATTTTGCATGTTCATCATGTAAATATTTGGAATCACCATCTTCCTCTTTTGAATGTTATCTATAGAAAGCACCTTAATCTTGCCCACCAATCAAGCAAAAGCCACGATCATAGGAGGGGTGCCGTAATACCAAATTTGGGAGTGTGACCTGTGCTCTCACTAGAGGAGGGCCCTTATAACAACCTAAGAAGGATGAAAACTGGAAACGGCCTTGACTTCTCCTTAGTCCACACCAACACATCCTTCTCGCCTAAAGAAGGATAGTGATGATGCAACTGCGCTAAGATCTAAATGAACCTGTTTGCTTCCCTATCCTTCATGTTCCTTTCGCACAGGGGAGACCAAATCACTTCATCTCTGGAAAGCGAGAAGCAATGAACGATGGGCAAATTCGCTTCCGGAGATAATCTAGTTCGCTTTGGAAAAACAATGACATATGTAGAAAATTAAACCTAATTACTTACTGGTTGCATGAAGAGGGTGAGAAAGAGGCCTCTCTCATTGATCGTCAATGATCGTGTGCACCCATTTTTATGAACTAGGGGCTTTTGCTTTAATCGCATCTTTCATGGAGCATATCGACTTGTACATAAACCCATCAACGAATGTCTCATTATCCACCATCCTTAAGACGGTAAATGGGCTCTAGAATCCCTAACAAATTATGCACGCGATCCCAAAATGCGCTACTGAATACAATTCCCAAAGCCCTCCTCCCTACTGGAGTATCACTCTTATCCCATTCACCCCACTCGGTAAAGGAGAATAAGTGTCCAAGTTCCTGTCTATGTTTTGGAGTTTGCTTTAAGGCGATAAAATTAGTAGTGAACCATGTCGACCCAGGCCACACTATGTTACCATTACGCATTCACATCTTGGTAAGAACCCAAGTGTGATTGTAAATGAATTTTGTGATTGCTCTCCTATCGACAATCAAACTCTTAATAGTTGGCCTCTTTTCTGTCGCTTCCAACATTAAGTCCATGCAAGGGTAGCTAACGGAATCCAATGCACATTGTACTTCTTCATCAACTCCTTTCCCCCATTCACAGACGTGCTTCCATTGTTTACGACGATCTAGACAACATTCTTCTTCTCCACCTTCTCCATCACGTCATTAATCAGTCGATATATATATAATTTGCATCCTTAATCTCATTTGATGCACCAACAAACTTGAGGAAGATGGTCTCCCCCCTATAGCAAACCATAAAATTTATAGGGGACAATCGAGTTAGCTGTCTATTCATCACACATTAATGTGACCCCATACTATGTATCAATGTACCGCCTTGTCTCCACCACCTTAGCATCTACTTGCCCATAATCTCCTGTAAGGAGGGCGGCTTTGCCCTTGATCCTGCACGTTGTGGCTCAGTAATCATGTTCTTAAAGTGAGGGCTCTTGTACTATGTGGAGGCATGAGGTCATAAATAAACCATGGGGCAACATACTTGCCCATTTTCTTCCTTAGATAACGTCCTTCAACCGCTTTTGTCTACCCCCTGCTTCCCCATAAACTATTGGATATGGTGGTGGATTTGGCTTCTTCACACTCTGTAAGCGGTGTATACCCCAACCTCCTTGCTATCACTGCTACTCCCATCCTCCCTTCCATTGCCACCACCCTCACCACTACTACTATTGACCACACCACTACTCCCACTAGCCTCTTGCATAGGCCCTTGGAAGGTAGCCCTACTTGACTCCTACTGCATCCTATGGTCCATTTCACATTGTGTAGCTTTAACTCATGAATCTCATGTTTGTACTGAGGATCATCATACTCCTTTACTCTCCCCCGACCTCGTATAGGACATGATAGCTCCTTCGTGTACTCTATTTTATGCAAAGCCTATTCTTGCCTCACCTTCACCCCTTTATTTACTACTTCCTTCATCAAAGCCCTCACCTCCTTCGAATCTGGGCAATGAACAACATTTAGATGCCCGCCTGCTAAGTGTTCCTTCAAATGGGACACCTCACCATTCACTGATATACATCCGCAATATTCTCATTTTGACCTGAATCCATTTCAGGAAGTGGGTCCCGTGCTGCCAACTATGTCTATTTGCCTAATTTTTTGCACCTTTTTTTTTTTTTTTTACCTGCATGGTTGCAATACATAAAAGTTAAGTGTCAAAAACAACTAACATCATCTGATTAAATTTCGAAGTATTTGGTCCTGTGCTGCCGACCTATGTCTACCTGCCTCCCTTTTCCACCTTTTTTTTTTTTACCTGCATGGTTGCAATACATAAAAGTTAAGTGTAAAAAACAACAACTAATGTCATATGATTAAATTTCGAAGTATTTTTAATTTTTTAGATCTTTTCATTTTTTAATAATAAATGTTTCGTTAATATTTATTTGATGCACTAATGTTTGTTACACGCTTACACTAACTCACTACTAAATCAACTGCACTTATTTGTATGAATTGTATTTTTTAAATAATAGTTTAAAATTATCTTTTTAAATTTTTAATTAAAATAATACTTCTATTTTCATAAATGGCCACTAAGTGTGCCTAGTGACTTTCAGCAGGCTGCACTTTTTAACTTATATATAACTCAACCTATAATGATAAATCAATATATTTTGTTTTTAAAATTGTTATAAAATTGATTTTTGTATTTTTACATTATTATTATTATTATTTTTTTGAAAATTATAGAAATTGTCGTAAATCTCTGAATCAGCTTACAACTAGGGTGTTGTGATTTTTTAACACCACAGTTTCAATTTTTAAATGTGTGAAAATGGAAGATTTACGGATTTTCCCAATTTCTTCGATTTCCCCAAATTAAAAAATCGGAGCTTAAAATCCATGATTTTGCATCTAAGTCATGCATAATTATGGATGACAAGCATCCTTCAGCAAGTTATAAGCAAGAAATTTAGTAAACAATGAACAAAAACACAATTTCTTACCAAATGGGTTTTTGACCCTTTTCCGCGTTCAATCTCGATTTCCCGTTGAAAAAGGTGATTTCTTTCGCAACAACTTGAAATGAGTTGCCTAAATCTACTCTAGAACAGACCCCAACAAAGAAATTGGAGAAATAGGTATTTCTTTTTGTGAATTTTCATTTTATTTTATTTTTTTTCCCGGTTTTTTGGGACAAAGGGTCGGGGTTCATGTATCGTTGATACATATCGCAAGTATTGATGATATTACGGTAGATTGACATTTTATACTTGGAGTGGTATGCTATTGTGATATATCGTGATGACTAAGTCTGTGGTATTATTGTCTCGCTGGTTACCAATAATGATAATATTGGCAGATATCAGCCGGCATTATTGGTACTATGATCACTGGCCCTGATAAGTGTCGAGCTTTTAGGCACTAAATCAGCTACACTTCAATAATGGTTCCCTCCCAATTATGTGTCCTAATGCGGTTGTGATCAAGACACATTCTTGATCTCCCAACCATTTATTTTTCATATTAATGTGTTTGATTGCCACTTCCAAGTTTGATTCTAACAGTTTTTTTTTTTTTTTTCAGTCCACATGATTCAACCCTCTGTTTATGCCCAAAAGCTCCATGAGGCAAATAGGTCCTACTTGGTGTATATTTACATGAGCAAGGAGAGCTTAGCTCTTTAAGTGTCTCAGACTATTCCTCAGGACCCAACGTTGCTATTTTTCAGTCACCCATCACAAATTATCTTGGATGTCTCCCGTCGTTAGATGAGCTGGTAGAGAGTGTAGTGTGTGAGTGATCCAGGTTTCAATCCCTAGCATGGTGTGCCGTAAAGGTCGTTGTAGGGCCGTAAAGGCCGTTACGTAAAGGTAAAGTGGCAACTGTTACACGTTACGGGGTCGTAATGGCCGTAACAACTGTTATGGAAAAAAATGGCCTGTAACCGCCATTAACGGCCCGTTACGCCCCCTGTAAAGGCCATAACAACCTTGTAATGGTATGTTATGGGGCAAATGCAAGTTTTTCGGGTTTTTTTTTTTCAATAAAAAAAGAGAGACTGTAACAGTTGTTATGGGGCCGTAACAGCCGTTACAACCCGTATCGTAAAGGTAATGGTGGTGGCCGTTATGGCCACCGTTACTGTTACGGAATACCTTGATCCCTGGTAGTGTTACCTTTCAAAATAAATAAATAAATAATCTTGGACAATCCCTCACTAGGCTTTCTTCTTTCACTTTTCTAGTGGTGAGTAACAAGCATGAAAATTCTTTCATGAATAATGAAATTTATGTGAAAAAAGTAACAAATTGTGTACTAGATAATGAGTTTCAGGAGAAGTGATTATCTCGCCATTCCATCCCTAGTGATGGAATCAGCCATCTCATAGGCTCATACAGGTGTTCCAGTTTTTGTCAGCTGACTATACTCGGCCTTTGTGTGTAATTAGTGTCTTGGTAATTACTAAATGTTGCAACTATGTTCTTGAGTGCTGCAGGTGCCAAAAGCTACTATTGAAGTTAAAGATCTGAAAGTGGACATATCTAAAGATGGTAGATCATTGCCAACGCTGCTTGTCAAGCTTCACCTTCTACCATTTCTTGTTCACTTGGGTGATTCAAGGCTTAGTTATGACCAGTCATCAAATTTTAGTCAAGGAGCAAGTATGTCCCCTGGACAAGAATCTTCAGCACTGATGGAAAAAAATACTCCTCCTTTCCTTTGTGAGGAATTGTCACTCTCTTGTGAGTTCAGTCATGATAGGTGAGGTTCTTGTTCAGAGAACTCGAGTTCTGTCTCTGTTTGATTTTTTCGAGGCAATCCAGATGCAAACCTAAGTTTTCTGGCTTGAAGGCGTGCGAAAAGAATGTTGCCCTAGTAGAGATTATTGAATATTACCTTAAGATTAATGCTTTTCTTTGTGTAATTGAAATATGGAATGTTATGGAGGACATTCTCAATTTGCTGGAATTTGGTTATTCAATTAGTAAGACATGCTGCAGCAAGATTCCGAAGCCTGTGCCATAGCTTGTTGATGATGTTTCATTTTTCTCTAACAATTTTCAGGGAAATAGGTATCGTGATCAAGAATGTGGATATCACCAGTGGAGAAGTCACTGTTAACCTAAATGAGGACTTATTTCCCAAAAAAAAGACAGATGCTGTTGAAGGGGCTACTGTGGACTCTTCAGATGCTAGGAAATTGGAGAACAAGAAAAATGCACTTCAATCACTGAAGAAGAATATTCTTGGGTTTCCAGAAAAGGTTAGTGGGCTATAGTGTGGGCTTATACAGCACCTTGTGTTAGTTTCTCTCTTCTTTTGTACTTGTATTTCATACCTATTGAATCTTGGATTCTGTTCATGCGGTTTTACTTGTTGCAGCTGCTGATTTTTTATTTATTTTCAGGATGGGAAATCTCAATGTTCAATTGGCATGTGCCATTTAATAGTTATATTTAATTGCCACTTAAATAATGGCTTCTGAACAAATTTCACAATTGCACCCTTATTTTATCAGTTCGGCAGTGTTGTTGGTATTAGATTGGCAATATGTGTAAGTTGGCGTGCAGTAGAACTGGATATTACATAGCTTGCCAGCTTTAGAAGAGTGCTGGGTGCCTGATAGTCTGACATCTCATATTGACATTGAAAGGAAATTTATGCTAGCCAGCTCTTATTTTGCAAGATCCAAGTTTGACTCTGTTCAAGGATGTTTTCCAACATCCGAGAGATATTTGTTAAATTTTACTTTGATGTGGATTTGGTAGTCTGTTCTTTCAATAGTTGTATCGTCGGTTAGCTCATTTATAGGTAGAGAATTGATCTCAAGCACTACCAGGAAGTTATGGCTTAATTGTTAGCATTTGAGCTGTTAACGATGCTGAATTTTATTGCATATAAAACAAGATCAACGTTAAGGAATTATTAATGAGTCTGCAACTTCCATCCAACGTCAATGATCTGTTATCATTAGTCTGCAATTGCTCTTGCTACCAATTGTGTTTCGTAGAAAAAGGTAATATGATAAAGGATTCTGCTGGATAGCAGTTACTTGTGTCAACATTGTCTTTGTGTGTCTTTGCCATGTTCCAGAAAGTAACGTGATAAAGGAATTCTGCTGGACAGCAATTGCTAATAAAATCCGAACACCCCAGAATCTCCAAAAGCGTCAACATCGTCTTTGTCTTTGCCAATGTTCCAGAAAGTAACATCATAAAGGGATTCTGCTGGACAGCAATTGCTAATAAAATCCTAAACTCCAGAATCTCCAAAAGCGTCATCATTGAGTATATTGCTTGTTTCTTTTTGTTGTTCATATAATCCGAAATGGCAGTTTTGGGTTTTATCCTTTGCATCGTTTAGCTAGAGATCGGAGAGCGGGAAATGCTAAATTATAGGTTTCGAGTAGAGCTGTACATGAACTGAGTTAGCTCGGTTAACTCGCTCGACTCAACTCGAAAAAGCTCGATTTGACTCGGTTCAGAATTGAGTTTGAGCTTGTCCGAGCTCGAATTGAACCTCAACTCGAATCGAACTCAGATCGAAACAGTTCAGTGACTCGATTATTTTGATATTGACGTTGCTTACCAAGTGTTTGATGAAATGGCTCAACAAAGTGTTGTTTCGGGTGCATACATTCTCTACGGGATCGACTGGTGGCAAGGAAGGTATGGATACAAAACAAATAACTACAAAAAAAAAGAACTTTACATGATAAAACTACCCCCATATCTAGATTTTGATGCTGCCTACCGAGTGTTTGATGAAATACCTGTGAATTGCTGCTGTTGTCTTGCATATTGTGAGAAATTGAAGGTGCACTTTATGTGTTTGAGAAAATGTCGCATAGGCTCGAACTGGCCCGAGTTGCTGACTGAACCGAGCCGAGCTGGCCAGTTAGGCTCGAGGACCGAGCCGAGCCAAGTTCGAGCTGGGGTCAGCTACTGGCTGATTCGAGTTGAGCTATGCCAAGCTCGACTCGGTTCAACTTGTGTATAGCTCTAGTTTCAAGGAAGGGCTCTGCATTCTGAATATTAAAAATTAACAGAACCATGAGAGTGTGTTTGTAATGTAATTTTATTAGGGAATTGTTATAAAGGTGTGGCTTTGGTTAAATTTGGTGGTTAAGAGATTCCTCAAAACTTTTTTTTTTTTTTTTTTTTTGGGTTAACTTGGCTCTTTTTTTAAAATTTTTTTTAAAGGATGGTGAGATCAATGGGGATGTTTCCTTTAAAAATAAAGTTGGGTGGATGAGGTGAAGATGTTTCTTTGTAGTGTTGGGATCGCTACATGCCTATGTAACTTAAGTGGAAATTACACAAGACAACTATTTAACTACTATGTTATATGGGGCGTGTTTAGCAGTTAGAAGCCAACATGAGTAGAGGTTAAGTGTTTGCATAGATGTGGATGTTTAGATGGACGTGTGAGAAGACTAAGAACTATATTAATTAAGAATTAGATTATCTGAATCAGTTTAAGAACAACCCCAATGAGAGAAAAAATTGATGCGGAGTGGATACAAGATAAAATGATGTAGTTGGGTGTGTTGGGTGAAGGAAGAATCCAGGCTGAGGCATTGAAAGCATATTGAATCTTGTGCGGCAGAGTTAGGACAAATGAAGCAGATGCTCGGTGACTAAGCAATATGGGTAGCAAGGAGGAATCACATGTGTTCCTTGACATGGTGGCCTGGTTTGGACCTAGAGTCGTCTGAATTGACCTCCCTCTGGTTTTTAAGAAGATTGAAGGGGGGGATCGACGATTGCAAGAAGGAGAGTGAACATTATATTGACCATTAAGATGGGGGGACCCAAATTGGAGGACGAACTCTTTGAAGCTATAGTTGACCATTTTAGAGGATTGTTTGTGGAAGAATTCCTCAACATGCCTCTATAGGATGGTGTTCAGTTTGATAGCATTCTAGCCAACCAGGTAGCATTGCTTTCGCTCTCTTCAGGGTGGAGGAGATTAATAGGTTGTTTTTTTTTTCCCCTCATGGAAGGTGACAATGCCCCTGGTCCTGACAGCCTCTCCTTCGTGTTCTACTAAAGATGCTAGTCGGTCATTAGGGATGATTTTCTTGTTGTCTTTAGGCAGTTTCAGTTTTACTTGCATCCATTTGTCACAACATGACCACAACATTCATAGCATTGATTTCGAGAAAGTTTGATGCAGGAGACATTAAGGTTCTTCGTCCAATCAGCTCAGTGGGTAGTTGCTACAAAATCCTTGCCAAGCTTTTGTCTATGAGGACCTCCAAAGTTCGCACTTCTTAGGCATATCATATTGTGGGCTCAGTCAACATTCATCCTAGGCTGGTTTATCATTAATGGACCATTCATCACTCATAATGTGATAGAGGATTTAAAAAAAAAAAGAGGGTAGAAAAGGCTTTATACTAACATAAACATGGGAAAAGCTTACAACAATGTTAATTGGTCATTTATTGATTTGTTGTTGGAGAGATTGGCTTTAGTAGAGGATGGAGAAAGTGGATTCATGCTTACATCTCATTGTTGCACTTCTTTGATATTCTAAATGAAATTCAGGTTGGTTTTTGAAAGGGGGAGAGGGGGGTTGGAAGGGAGATCCACTTTCTCCTCTACTTTACGTTATGGTGGCAGAATTTTGGTGAAGACCAGGGACTGTGGCTTCATAAGAGGTATGACGGGGTTGGTTGAGTAGGGCATTTTGCTCTCATCCTTTATGCAGACAACACCATTCTTTTGGGAGATGGTTGGAGGAAAGAAGCCTTTGAGATGTTTTGAGATTGTGTTCGGGCTGAAAGCAATTGTTGGAAAGAGCTCCATCTTAGAGGTGAATATACAAGACGGGGAGGTAAAGGATTTGGCAGATTTCATTGGCTGTGAACTAGAGCTTGCTTCTAATCATGCTTCTCTGTATGTTGTTGGGAGTTGGCAACTTTGTTTGTAGCTTGGGATGAGGTGATCGAGAAATGTCGCAAAAAGCTTGTGTAGTGGAAAGGGAAACTCCTATCCTTGGGTGGCAAGATTACTCTAATAAAGGTTGTTTATACTAATTTTTCACTGTTCATGATGTGACTCTTTAACATGGTGTCGTAAAGGCCTCTACGTAAAAGTAATGTTGGCAACTGTTACACGTTACGGGGTCATAACGGCCGTAACAACCGTTATGGAAAAAATGACCCATAATTGTCGTTAAAGGCCCATTACGCCTCCTGTAAAGGTCATAACACAACCCCGTAACGGTCTGTTACAGGACATACAGAGATTTTTCTAAAGTTTTTTTCAACATTACGGAGTAGATATAAGTTTTTGTTTTTTTTTTTTTTTAATTTAAAATTTTTAAGAAAAAGAGTTCGTAACGGTTGTTATGGGGGCCGTATCAGTCGTTACGACCCATATCGTAAAGGTAATGGTGGTGGCCATTATGGCCACCATTACTATTACGGAATACCTTGCTGTTTAAATGTCCCATGAAGGTGATAAATTGCTTGCAATCCCTTGAAGAAAGATTCTTATGGAATAATTAGGAGGATATGAAACGTATCATTTGGTAGGTGTGACAAGAGGGTTGTAAGCCACATAATTAGGGAGCTTTGGGCATTATCTTGACATGGTAATTCAATGAAGCCTTGGTCGCTAAGTGGTGGCGGAGGCTCTTTTGCTAAAATAAGTTTTGATTGGCAAGTACGGGTTAAATGCGAATGGGTGGGATGCGAGATGAAGATTCTCTAGCAGGGGTTCTAATGTGGGGGTATTTTCACATCGGGTTAGAGTGGGGTGGCCTATGTGAAGCGGGGGCACAGTCAGGATGGGTGGCCCATGTGAGGCGAGATCCATTTGAAGTGGGGCGCACAAAGGGGGTTCGACCGAAGGCCTGACCTGGGCTATGAGATAAATGGATTGATTAGCCATGCTCTATTATTTCGCGCTTTTAGTGCAAGTGGTTAGTTGTCCTATGCCAGGCTCAACGATCTCGAAGGCAATCTAAGAAACATACAACTCTTTCATTTCGAACACCAGAGTTCACTATGACTTTAAGATTCACTTTTAGAAAGGTAGGTGGTGTTCAAAGCTTCCTATGGCAGTGCAATTTCAGGGCATGTTGAGAGTGGTGATCGATCCTGATTGTTACGTTAACCAGGATATTAGTAGATTGTCCAATGGAGTAGTTTGAAATCCTTTGTTCAATAGACAATTGACGGATGAGGAGATCCAGAGCTTGGTTGATTTGCTGGCTCATCTTGACATGGTATACGTTCCAAATACAAGTACAGATAGAAGAATATGGTTTCTGGACATGAATTGCATATTCTCTACTTCTTCCTTCAGAAAGATAAGGGGAATCTTACAAAATGTTATTGTTGATTGGGTGTCGGTGCTTTGGGAGAGGCTCTAGGTCAATGCATTGATCTGTCTAGTCTGCTTGGACAAGGTGCTGATGGCGAGTCACCTCATTCATAGCATAGAGGAATGATGATTCTACATAGATGCATACTATGCAAAGGGGGTGGGTAGGATGTACCACATCTATTCTTGCACTGTCCATTGTTTCGCAGTCCTTGGAAAGTGGCGTTGGTTAAATTTGGGCTCAGCTGGTGGATCTCATCAAAGAAATAGTGGGATGCTGATAGCTTGCCCATGGGGGCTAGTTGGCAAGGCCATATGGTATGAGAGAAATGTGCTATATTTGAAGGGAAGGATAAATTTGTGGCGGGGGTGATATGCTCCATATGGGCTCTGGTGGCATAGTGGAGTAGGAAGAACTGGGTTGTGTTGAAATTCTAGGCTGTGCTTCTATCCTCAAAGTGGGATGAGGCCATTAAATGCTATATTTGAAGGGAAGGAGAAATTTGTGGCAGGGGTGATATGCTCCATATGGGCTCTGGTGGCATAGTGGAGTAGGAAGAACTGGGTTGTGTTGAAATTCTAGGCTGTGCTTCTATCCTCAAATTGGGATGAGGCCATCAAATGCACGTTGGCTTCCCCAAAGATCATGTAGCATGGAAGACTCCATCGGCAGGATACGTGAAGATGAATTTTGACAGATGGGTGCTACAGGAATTAACGGGATCATTCGGAATCGTAGAGGGGAAACATTGGTTGGAAAAACCACATCCTCACAATTGATAATCTTCGCAAACGTGGTATGCAGCTAGTGAATATATGCTTATGCTGTATGAATAATGAAGAATCGGTAGATCACCTCTTGCTACATTGCCCGTTCATCACTGCCATATGGTTAGAATTTTTCCTCAGATTTAATATCAGCGGGTGTATTCTGGGCTCCTCCTCATCTAAGTTAGCTTATTGGCACGGATTCAAGTTGGGTAAAGTCAAGAATCGCATATGGAGAATGGCTCTTCTTGCCATTTGGTGGTCCTTTTGGGAGGAAAGAAATGATAGATGCTTCAATGATATCAAGTCCTCGGTCCAAGTGGTGATTTCTAAAGCTAAAAAGAAGATTATTGAATGGGTAGTTAATGTTCATGGGCTTAAGGATGTGGATCTTTTGTTTCTAGGTTATTAGTTTTTTTTGTTTTTCCTTTTCTTTGGCTTCGTTGCTATCTCAGTAGCTGCCTCCCTTGTTCTCTTTCCTTTTTAATAGAATCTCGTTATCTTTGAAGAAA
Source organism: Magnolia officinalis (assembly GCA_021015155.1). Lineage (NCBI taxonomy): Eukaryota > Viridiplantae > Streptophyta > Magnoliopsida > Magnoliales > Magnoliaceae > Magnolia > Magnolia officinalis. The sequence continues at coordinate 5,364,855 of JAJHSJ010000012.1, read as the reverse complement.
AAAAAAACTTTGGTGGGGGATTTCAGATTTTGTTGTTCGTTGAGAGAGGGAGGTTTTTTTTTTTTCTTCTTCTTTTTCTTTTTCTTTTGCATGGATTGAGAATTGTGGAGAGCCATAACTTAGATTATCACAGAGGGGGGGATTCCAGGAATGTCATCGGCTGGGCAATGGACACCAGGTACCCATCAAGGTTTGTTAACTTTTTAGAAGAGATTTGGGAGATCAATTATAGACTGAGGGTCACCTTTTGGCACGTGGATTGGTCCACTAACAAGGACAGCCTAGTGAAGAGAGGTGCCTCTAGTGGTTCCTTTTGGATTTTGGACGGAGGGTAGTAGGTGACCTCTAGGGTCCTTGCTAAGGATTTGGGATTTCGTCGTGTAGCCAAAATTTTCAATGGTCCATTGGAGTTGGCTGTTTATTTTGTGTTTCTTGGCATTTTCACCTTTGTATATATTTTTGTCTTAATAAAAACAATCCACTTCTCCCAAAAGCTCTTCAAAAATAAAAAAAAATAAAAAATTCCACTTCTCCGAAAAATAAAAAAGAGAAACGATGCACTGTTGATTTGAGTTGGTTTGGTCACTCACGAGCAAAGAAGACTGGAGATTGCTCCAGTACAGATGGGAACACTTACTAAGGTTGAAGGCGTTGAAAAGAGGATGAGAGAAAGGCTAAAGGATGTGGATAGAGGCGGTGAGAAGGGATGTCGAAGCTTGTTCACTTGCCAAGAATAGGGCCACAGGTAGGGATGCTTGTTGAAATAGCTCAAATAGCTGTGACATGGCTATAATGATGATTATTATGGTGATGAATGATGTGTACACACACATATTTAGATATCCATCTGAATCTTTAGTGCTTATACTGAGGTGCATATTTTGTTCCACCTTTATCTATGCTGATTTTGATGGTTCTTGGGCGGTGTGCTGTTTTGTTCCGTTGGTGCTGGAAATTTCTATTGATAATTTGATATTATGTTGGAACTTCTGCCAAGTATCAACAGTTCATAAAACAATTATTAAAATTAATTAACAAAAGTTATTTTTCTTTGGAAGGTTAGTTTCAATTTGCCAAGGCTGGATGTGAAGTTTGTTCACCGGGGGCAGAATATTTTTGTTGAGAATAATGTAATGGGTATTCATCTACGGAGCAGCAAGTCACAGTCCTTTGAAGAATCAGGAGAAACTACTTCCCGCCTTGACGTTCAGATGGATTTCAGCGAAATTCATGTACCTCATTGGCTGTCCTTGAAAATTTCTATCTTATATTAGACTGTTCCTGATACAGTCTATCTTTTTGGTGTTTTTGCTTTAATGATGTCTCTGTTATCTTTTCAGCTTCTTAGAGAAGGTGGCACATCTGTCTTGGAGATACTGAAAGTTGCTGTTATTTCTTCATTCGACGTTCCATTGCAAGTAAACCCTTAATCTTTTATTAAGGTTATTTTCAGAAGCAGAGTACGTCTGTTACACAAATCATCACTATTCCTTTTATCTCTTAGCACTACAATGTATCTTCTCTTATTAGTTTTCACACTTGGTTTTTTCTTCTCTTTCAATATTCTCCTGGTATATTTTTCTTGATATGAAAAATTCAGGTTTCTAGCACTTATATCGAACTTGGCAAGCTTTTCTATGGCTACACTTATTCTAGCATGCCTTTGCTTTCAGCTCACAGCACCTGTCAGAGCTGAAACCGACATCAAACTTGGTGGTACCCAGTGCAATATTATTATGAGCAGATTGAAACCATGGATGCAGCTTCACATGTCAAAAAAGAAGAAAATGGTCCTACGTGAGGAAACTCCCAGCATTGATAGGTCACAGCAATCTGATCTAAAAGCCATAATGTGGACATGTACTGTCTCAGCTCCAGAGATGACTATTGTGCTTTATAGTCTCAGTGGCTCGCCATTATACCACGTGAGTTCTACACGTAGTTATCTTTTGTTGTTTCGTGGGTTTTACTGACAAGTGCATGAATTTGTATTTACTTTTACTGCATTCTGATGTTATTGTCATTTTTGACTTGTATTCAACGCACTCTTCTCTTTGCATTTTTTCCTTTGGAAATACCTAGGAACATAAAATGGTTGTTTTCCCATTTGTGCCTCTCCAATTCTTTTCTCTGATAGGGGTAAAGCTGCAACCCGATATGTTGCTAACAGCTTCTTAATTTCTAACCGTAAAAGATGGAGGGATTTTGTCTTAAATGGATGATCTTGCAAGAGTTTTGCTTTATGTTATCTGGATTGTTTACTCCTGTGGGCATGGCTTAATATTTACATTTGGTAGGAATTTGAAAGGTGTCAAGAATTGTCCACAATGAAATAATGTAATCTAGTATGGTAGTCTTAGACGGACACACAAAAAAATTCATGTTGGCTGTAATCTTGAATAACATAATAAAAATGGAACCAGATTGGATATCTTTATACGGACGAGGATGCATGAACCAATATATTTTTGTAGGGTAATGCTAATGTGCCTACCTTCATGGGCATGTTAGTGTTTGCCCAAAGCTTTTAAATGACACATCTATCTGGACTCTCATTCCCATACTTCTATTGGCAGGTTAAAATGCAAAATCACACAAATTGGATGATACTAACCATCTGATATTATCATGCAAAAATGGATGGTCAGATCTAGCAGGGAAAAGCCATTGAAACATCTATTTGATAACAAAATGATTAACATTCGAAGGGTCAGAATATCCGATCAGTGTGGTTTTTGCATCATGGCCTGCCAATACTGATATGATGAGAAGTCTTGAACGACTCTTCGACTCTCCCACATGATGGGTGTGAGTGTGGGTGTTACTTAATGTTCTTTTTACATTAGTCAGCTGTTAAGGTTTAGACGTGAATGTGAACACTGCTCTACAATGTGTGAGGACGATTCTAGTTCCTGGACCACTGAGATAATTCAGTCCAAAATTTTGTGAATACAGAGTCGAAGAGATTGCAACTATATATCCCCCCCCCCCCCCCCCCCCCCCCCCAAAAAAAAAAAAAAAAAAAAAAAGATTACAATTATATGCTCTTTCATCCTGTATCACTGTATTTTGCACAATGCTGTTAAAATGTTATAATGCTGACGAAGTTTCACCAACTAAATTTGGAAAATAGAACAAAAAACTAGGGACACTTCGTATGTTACTAATGTTTGCGCTTTTCAGCTGTGTATTTTTGGTCTTGAACAAAAAACTGGGGACTCTCGCTGATTGTAATCAACCTATGTACTAGACTATTAGATAATGCTTGACTGTAATCAACCTATGTAATAGTCTGTTAAATTACGCCTGTGGGAGTTTTGTGTTCTCATTACTGGTCCCAAGCCTGGATAAAGGAGGGTTGTGTCGAGTTGGCAGCCGGCATCTAACTTATGCCATAACTTTGTGATATGATGAATATGGATGTCTGATTTTAGACACCTTGTCTGGAAAAATGTATTGGATATGTTCTTAAGCTTTGCAACTTAGCCAAATTCATTAGGGTCTAACTTCAATATTTCTTATCAACTCCTAATCACTAGGCATCATTGTATTGAGACTAGACTTGCTCAGCCATTTTTGCATGGATTCATCAAATTACTATCTGTTGGTTTGGATACAGATGGAAAGTTTGATTTTTCTTGTTGAGATGCAACAATGCTGTGCATGCTTATAATCTGTGTTACTGCAAACTGCAAACTGCCCAAAGGAACACTTGTTTAGGATGTAAGAATGATTGATCATGTGTTCTAACTTCAAAGTTCAAACAGTAATTCCAACCTGCAACTTCTGAGGTCTTGATACAAGAAGGCTATAATTGGATCTTCTTTGGTGCTTCTTGATATCGAGTGTAAATGCATTGTTGGATTGACAGAAGTTTATGTTAGCAGAATGCTGCAGGCAGCTTAGTTATGAATGTCTGATGGGTGTATATTGTATGGTTGATTTCATAGAGGTTGTCATTTGCCAGATTGGTGCTTTCAAGTAGTGGAATGGATTGTTCTTGGCCTTGGTTGATTCATATATCCTAGAGTTTCAGAGCTGTCGTAGCACATTGACCTTTTAACAATGGGTTCTGGGGTGCTTTCTATCTTTGTATTTGGTATGGGGACTTTTGCCATCTTTTTGGTACTTTCAATAAAATTAGTGTTGCTCTTAAAAAAAAAGTATTTTGTGGCGTTCTCATCCATCCATCCATCTATTTATTTGTTATTATGGTTTTTTGTGATGTCTTTGTTGATGTGACAAAAGCAGTAACTCAATTTGTAGGCTGGAAATAATATATGCACACACTATTGAAAAGCAATATGAATGAACATGTGGATCCTTTGGGGAAATTTTAAGAAAATGATATGACTGATTCCTTTCCCTTGCTCATTGATATATCAAGTGAATGGTATTGATTTATTAGTTTCTTGATGCAGGGGTGCTCACAGTCGTCACATTTGTTTGCAAATAATATAGCAAGTATGGGAATTGCAGTACACGTTGAACTGGGTGAATTACATTTGCACATGGCACATGAATATCAACAATGCTTGAAGGAAAGCCTATTTGGTGTTGAAACAAATTCCGGTTCCTTAATGCATATAGCACGGGTTAGTCTAGATTGGGGGCACAAAGAAATGGAATCACCTGACGAACATGATACCAATAGGTGGAAATTAATGTTCTCCATTGATGTAACTGGTATGGGTGTATACTTTAGCTTCCAGCGTGTTGAATCACTTATATCAACGGCAATGTCCTTTCAAGCACTTCTAAAGAGCCTATCTGCTTCTGCTAAAAGAACGACACAAAACAGGGTGGGCCGTTCCAGCAAACCGTCATCAAAAGGGACTCGTCTCTTGAAATTTAATCTTGAACGGTGTTCAATAAATCTCTGTGGTGACGTGGGAGTGGAAAATGCAGTTGTTGCAGATCCTAAGCGTGTTAATTTTGGATCACAGGGTGGTGAAGTTATAATTAGTGTCTCTGCTGATGGTACCCCACGTAAAGCCGATGTAATGTCTACAGTCTCCAATGAATGCAAGAATCTGAAATACTCGATGTCTCTTGAAATTTTTCATTTCAGTCTTTGTGCGAACAAAGAAAAGCAGTCCACTCAGATGGAACTAGAAAGAGCTAGATCTATCTATGAGGAATATACTGAGGAACATAGGCCTGATGCAAAAGTAACTTTGTTTGATATGCAGAATGCAAAATTTGTGCGGCGTTCTGGTGGGCATAATGAGATTGCTGTTTGTTCTCTTTTTAGTGCAACTGATATTGCGGTCAGGTGGGAGCCTGATGTACATTTGTCACTATATGAATTCATCTTGCGTGTGAGGCTTCTTTTGCACACTCAGAAGCTGCGGGGACCTGATAACGAAATAAAGGGAGAGCTTTTCAATGGAAAAGATATGGAACCAGAGAAAGGAGCTACTCTAGACCCAGTGCGACCTGATAAACAACTGAAAAAAAGGGAATCCGTTTTTGCTGTTGATGTGGAAATGCTGACAATATCTGCTGAAGTTGGAGACGGAGTAGAGGCAATGGTTCAAGTGCAGTCCATCTTTTCTGAGAATGCGAGGATAGGAATACTACTGGAAGGGCTTATGCTTAGCTTTAACGAAGCCAGAGTATTCAAGAGTAGCCGGATGCAAATTTCTCGCATTCCTAAAGTGTCTACCTCACATAGTTCTCTTGATGCAAAAGTGACCACATGGGATTGGGTGATTCAAGGCCTTGATGTTCATATTTGCATGCCTTACAGGTTGCAGTTACGTGCTATTGAAGATGCTGTTGAGGAAATGTTGCGAGGTTTGAAGCTTATCTCTGCTGCTAAGACTAGTCTGATATTTCCTGTAAAAAAAGAAAGCTCAAAGAAGGCAAAACTTAAGTCGTCAAAAGTAGGACGTGTACGATTCAGCATACGCAAGCTAACAGCCGATATTGAGGAAGAGCCGATACAAGGGTGGCTTGATGAACATTATCATTTAATTAAGAATGAGGCCAGAGAATTAGCTGTTCGGTTGAAGTTTCTTGATGATATTGTTTCAGAAGTTAACAAGGATTCAGGGACTGCTGAACCCAATGAACTGTCTTCTGAAAGGAAGATACACCATAATGGAATTGAGATTGATGTGCATGATAGTTTGGCTGTTCAAAAATTGCGAGAAGGAGTTCACAAGCAGGCATTTCAGTCCTATTACGAGGCATGTAAGAAGTTGGTAATTTCGGAAGGATCAGGTGCCTGTAGGACAGGCTTCCAAGCTGGCTTTAAGCCGAGTACTGCTAGAACATCTCTTCTATCCATTTGTGCTACGGAGTTGGATGTCACCTTGACTAAAATTGAAGGTGGTGATACTGGAATGATTGATTTTATAAAGAAGCTTGACCCTGTTTGTCTCGAGCATGAGATACCATTCTCTCGGATGCTTGGGCGAAATATTGTTCTGAATGCTGGATCTCTAGTTGCCAATATTAGAAACTACACATTTCCAATTTTTTCTGCAACTGCTGGTAAATGTGAAGGTCGTATTGTGCTTGCACAACAGGTCAGATTCAACTTTGTCAATTTATTGCTGCACTATCACATTCCGTGAATATGCTTATTTTCGGTGTCTGCTAGATCCTCTGTAATCTTTTGGCAGTTATTTATTATTTATTATTCTAAAAAGCCCAGCTCTTTTATGGTAAAAAGTTGACCTCAGATCCATGTCTGATTTGAATGGTTCCTCTCTTAATGGTTTTTGCTTTAGTTTAGTTTAGTTTTTTCATTTTACTCTTTTGGATAATGGAAATAGTACACTATTAAGAAAAGCATGTCCAAGAGTTAAATGAACTTATAGAACTTTCACCTTGCAATCTATCCACAATTCTCCCTTTTCTTGTGAATACGAGAAGCTGAAGAGACCTTTTTTTTTTTTTTTGAAAGATAATTGTAGTAAAAGAAAAGAACGATGATGGATCAACTGCTGGGAAAAGTACTTGAAACCAAAATAAGGAAAGAGGAATGGGCGAAAGGTTTAAGAGCTTAGGCCCACATAAAAGGATGGTCCTTTTGGGATCAACTGCTGGAAAACAGAAAGTACGTAAAACCAAAATAAGGAAAGGGGAGTGGGCGAAAGGTTTAAGAGTGTAGGCCCACTCAAAAGAATGGTCCTTTTGGGACCAAGGCAGACCCATGCCAAGAAAGGAGGAAATCATCAATCGAGGAAGATCATGAAGAATCCTTCCCAAACCAACTTTGTGAAAAGGCAGTGCATGAAGGGTTGGTCCACCGATTTGGCAACTAGAGGCAGGAGATGTAATCGTGGTTGTGAATGTCTCTTTTGAAGATGACTCACATGAGGACCTTGTTCCTATCCATCAATTGAGCAAAAAGCAATCACCCTTGGTGGCCCTTCATATGATCAAATGAATTCTGTTAGTACGCCTTCCTCACCCAGCTGAGAAGATCGAATAACATCATAATATGATTGAACCAAAACTTACTTGACTTCTCTTGGTTCCAAACCAACTATCCTTTCTACTCACCATAGGGTTCCATTTTTTTCGAAGAATAACAAAATTTATTAAAGATGAATGCTAAAGGCGAAAAGAGAAACAAGTAGGACTTGCTACAAGCCAAAGAAAACAAAAAACATAAACAAAACAAAAACAAAAGTAAAACAAAACGAGCCTAAGGCAAAAGAAGCAGGGTTGGCCTGCTATAGCTCGAAGAGGGTAGGTCTTCTAAAACCCAAAGAGGGAAGAAAGAATACAAGGGTCAGAAATCAAGAGACAGGACAACCACTCCACAACATCCCTTGTGATGAATGTGACCGCCTGAGAGATAAAAGAGGAATTTTGGAAGCAACAATTGTTCCTCTCTTTCCAAATGACCCAAAGGAAAGCCACGATGACCATACGCTAGATGGCTTTGTGGTCATTTCCAGCACCTCCCCCATGTCATGCAAAGAGAAGATCCTTGGCGGTGAAAGGCATGACCCAAGAGGCATGGAAAAAAGCCAGAATGCATGACCACACCTTGTGGGTGAAGGGGCAATGGACGAAGAGATGGTTGATCGATTCCCCGTTTTCCATGCAGAGTATGCAGATGTTGGGAAGAACCATCTCTTTTATGCTGGTTATCAATAGTGAGAGTTCTCCCCATAGCAAGAAGCTAGATGAATGCAATGGCATCGAGGGGTCTCTATAAGACCAAGTAAAGGAAGGAAAGTAGCATTGACTGCTAGAGGGATCCATTGAGAAGCTTGAACATCAAGTTGACCGGAACTTGGCTAAGCTATTCAGGGACCGCATTAGCATGTCTTTCACTCCTGGGGAGGGGAGGATGCCACTCAAAAGCTCCGGAAGCATGATGAAGTCTTTCATCTTTGAATCCAGTAGGTTTCTCTTGCAAGGAGGGCATTGGATCGCATACCTCGCGTCATAGAGACAATTGGCTACAGAAATAGGCTTGTTTGAGGCGACTTAGGCCAAGCTGGAGAAAAGAGAGGAGAGTCTTATCTGAGATCCAGTGGTCTATCTAGAAATGGATGTGGAAAGCCAAGCTTCGAGTAGGGTAAGGAAACTATTGCTAAATGAGAGAGGGTAGAGGAAGAGAGATTTATGCCAAGCATTTCACGTTTTGGAAAGATTTATCTTAAGACCGGAGATAGCCTCAAAATAATGAACAATTTTCCAGAGGTTTTCAACAGACGCCTCTTTAACATCACATAAAAGCAGCGTATTATCGGCAAACTGAGTGTGGAAACACAACACTCCCTTGGCCAATGATAGTTGTGCCCAAACTCACTTTCTGCAAGACAATATAGGGATCCCTTTCCTTTAACCCATGTTTTGGTATGCGGTAAAGTCAAACCCACATTAATTATGGCAATAATAATGTCCACACGGCACAAAGGGTAACGGTCTATGATTAAGATCTTTTATCAATTAAGATATGCATTGCCATTGAACAAGGCTCATATTGGATTTCTAGGCACACAACCCTACAAGCAACTATTGGGCATGATGTTTCTAGTACTTTTGAGTGTTATCACTTCTGTGCATGCTTACTTCCCCCGTCCTAGATGACTTGGATTGGATGCATGGTTAAAATCTAAGAGCTTGGATGAAAGTCGTGACAATTCATTACATCTTAGATTGTAGATGATTTTCCCTTCAACTAAAAGTGAACGATGGATTATTCAACTCTTGAAATGATGGACATTGAAATCCCTTTCACCCAGTCCCCCGAAGCCTTTTCTGCACCTCTTGCTCCTCCCACTAGGAAAGGATCCGGCCTATCTAGCCACCCATTCACCTTTATTAACCAAGGAAGACAACTGTTGGTTCCTGCTGCTGTAGAGGACGTGCACCGCCATCATGGAGTACATTTGAGTGTAGAAGATGAGCATGATGATAAATGATGTATGAAGATAACCCCTATGAGCCCAATTGAACAATGGCCTCATTGAATGCCTCTTATCTATTGGTCAAATTAGCATGGTCCACCATCGCGTGATTGGAGGCATTAACTTCAGTGTGGTCATCGATGGTGAGAAATGCAAGCATGCAACCCGATTTCTCTTGCTAATCGTTAATCGGGTCAGATAGCTCCTGTTCATTTGTCTTATCCTTAGGACCCAAAGCCACGCCACTTGAAAACTTAAGGTTCTCCACATTCCCCTTTACACAAGTTGCCTTATTCAAATAAGAGCTTGTAGATGTCGACATTTTTGCTTCCTGTGCCAGTGAGAGGTCAACATTAGCTCCTTGCTTCTCAATCACCTCATGCCACTTAATCTACCCCTCTTTTGGTGGCCTATGGTGTACCAAAAACACCATTCCTTCCCTCTGCAAAATTAACTCTTGAGAGTCCCCAGTTGTGGTTGAAGCTCTCCTTTGATGAACCATTCCATGCCTCACCACAAGGCTGACTTTGTTCTTCCCAACAAGTGTTGACCAGAATGCTGATTTGCACCTCGGTAAGCCTGGATTCTGGTTATATTCTCGTTATCAGTAGTCTCACAAACATAACTTCTTCCTAATTGATCAACTTATGGTCCTTAGCTATCACTTCCTCCATGCATGCCCCAGTCAACCTTAACACCTCTTTCGTCCAAATTTCCATGAGGATTCCCCATATCTAAATCCACAGCTCCACTCCCATAGGCGACCACTCTGACCGGCATTGGATCACTTTGATATTAACTTCCCTAAATCTAACATGCCATCGATATTGGAGTTTGGTCGGATTGGAACTTAAAACTCAAATCTGAGCATTTCCTTGATTATGGAATGTCCTATTGTCAAACCCCTTGATCCAACATCCATCCCTCCACCTCTTGAGTGGACATGCCTACATTGCTAGACGCTACGGCACTCCATTACAGAATTTTGAGCCACCTTTAGCTTCTGGGTCAACCTTGACAATAAGAGAGCTTCCCTGCTTTTCCACTGAGGCTTCCCTCCTATTTCCATCTTTCTTAAGTTTAAACAAGTGAGCCCATAGCTTAGTGATTTAGACAGTTGGTCCGATGAGGCTCACTGTGGATGGGGAATTCAATCAAAATCTCCCCAAAATTGGAAGATCATAACTATGTAATTTTTGGCAATTTTCTATTCAATGTGGACGATTGGTGTATTTTCTGCACAACCATCGATTCGCTGCTCATTGTATGATGGGTTAGGATGTTTATACCAGGGGGGGCTTGTGGGTGTTAAACGGCTATTTGGTGCTAATCTTTAGGGCCTATGAGAAGAAGAAGAAAGATGGGAGAAGATAAAATGAGAAGAAGAAGAAAGATGGGAGAGAGAGCATGAGATGCTTAGGATGTATTGAAACCCTAGCCCTCTCTTATTTATAATAGTAAAAACTTGACATGGACTTTTGAATGGGCCTATGGGCCTTGTTACATGGACTTGGCTCTAATGGGTTTTATTCAACCATCAATCTTTCAACACTCCCCCTCAAGCTGGAGCCTCCTAATGAGGCCCGGCTTAGAACAAGGGCTAACATAATCAAACCTAAGAAAAAGAGAGAAATTCTTCTCTAACAGTGGGGAACCCCCATCTGTGGTGGAGCACATTGGATTAATTGTCTAGATGATCGGCCAATGGGGACCACTTACAAAAACTTGAGGCTCAAGGATATTTTTCATATCCCCATTAGGGGATCATATAATTCCTTTCTAGGAGTTGAAAAAATGCCTCATAATGCCGGAAGGTTGCAGAAGTTGAAATGCCAGGAACCATTATGTGATTTAGACGCAAACAACCAAAAGGGGACCACTTAACAAAGACTCTAGGCTCAAGGAAATTGTGCATATCCACATTCAGGGATCATATAATTCCTTGCTAGGAGTTGAAACAATGCCCCATGATGCAGGGAGGTTGCGGAAGTTGAAACTCCACCAACTGTTATGCAATTAAGGCATGGACAGCTGAAATCCTGCAAATTTACCATGCATTCTCAGGGAATAAATTGAATATCCTATTGGTAGATGTATCCTGAAACAAATTGAAGAAAGAAAGATGGAAGGATGGAGAAATAACTGGCCCAAACTACCTTCAAGCCATGTGTGGATGCATCTCACTTGTAGTTTTATTCGAGTGACTTTTTTGAAAGGTAACACAAATATATTAAAGAAAGAAACAAAAGTTTTAGGCTCAAGGTAGTTTTACTTACAATTCAAGTTTGCTGGAAAAGGGAGGAAACAAAAGTTCTTGTTATTCATGATTGGCTACATGGCAGTGCGCTTGCATGGGTCAGTCTCCCACTGTTTATCCTATTATTCACTTGTCCTTCTTGCCCTATTTTATTTCTTGGTATCATTGCAATATTTTCAGTTATATATATATATATATATATAAAAAAAAATTTTTTATGGCACATTAGTTACCTAATTCAGTAAATACTAGATCCCCCTTCATGTATAATTCCTTATTTAAAAACAACCAAAGTTGAATGAAGATATCCGGATTCTTATCCTAATAAACAAAAAATAGCTTTGGTTTCCACTTGGGACACATATAATGGTAGGCTACTCTAAAAAGCATTCCAAACTCCAAAAATATCTCCCCTCCAAAACAAGAATACCAGACCCTTCACGTAAACTCCTAAAAAGTGCTGCATCCCTCCTTTCTTGTAATTATTACCCTTGAAAAATATTGGTTGCAACTTGCATGGACCTCATGCATGTTACTTGTGTACACCATGTAGGACAGTGAACTGGATCATGAGTTCATGACACAGACACCAAACCCTAATCAAAATCGTCAGAATAGCGATCTAACTTCAGCTTGACCCAGCATATGGACCCAGCATGGTGCAGCCCCTTGAGTGCACCGTTTGACTGTTTGGTCTATTTGGTGGGTGCTGTTGGTATTTGGAGTCAAATAGTTGATAAAAAGTCTCGAGTGCCCTTATTTTCGTCACTTACTTCCGGTCCACTTTTTGGGCACTAAGGGGTCGTTTGGATTAGGGGCATATGGATGATCTAGATATTTCAGTAACTAGGTAATTGCAGTACCAGGGTATTGTAGCTGCTGGGAATCATCATCAGTACATTTGGATAACATCTTGCAGTAGGTGATTGTGATTACAGAACTTCTAATACCTACCTCTTATTCAAGTATAATTGGGAATCACTGGTGGCATTGATCATGCTACAAATGGTCCAATCGCTAATCAAGACCATCCGTCATGTGGGTCATGCCCTTGATTGCCCATCCTTCTTAAAAAAGATCATTGTATGATCTTCATTGGCGGTCCATATTGATCTTTGATTATGTGTATATTATGTTTGAAAGCATGAATGCTTTATGTGAAAGTCTGATGCTTTTTTCCCCCCTTCTTTCTCTTTCGACTTTGTAAGTAGGCTTGCCTTTTATTTTATTCAAGTGTCATTGTTGGTTCCGTCTATCCTTACTTGGCATTGTATTGCGTTCTCTCTTGATTGCAGGCAACAAGTTTCCAACCCCAAATTCAACAAGAAGTTTTTGTCGGCAGGTGGAGGAAGGTGCGTATGCTGCGTTCAGCAAGTGGTACCACTCCACCATTGAAAACGTATTGTGATCTACCATTACATTTTCAAAAAGCAGAAGTTGCCTTTGGAGTGGGTTTTGAACCTGTTCTTACCGATATAAGCTATGCATTCACAGTAGCTCTCCGCAGGGCTAATCTAAGTGTTAGGGGTTGTGATCCCAATATTAAGGGTGATAATGCCACAAATGGTTTGCAAATTTCAAGTGTTAATGTTTCAGACAATCAACAGCCTAAAAAGGAACGCAGCTTACCATGGTGGGATGAAGTTCGGAATTACATTCACGGGAAAATTAGCTTGACTTTTGCTGAAAGCAGATGGAACTTGCTTGGGACAACTGACCCTTATGAAAAACGTGACAAGCTTCAAATTGTTTCTGGTTACATGGAGATCCAGCAATCGGATGGTCGTGTTTTTGTTTCCGCAATGGACTTCAAGATTTCCGTGACAAGTTTGGAGAGTTTAATCAACAGTTGCAGTTTAAAACTTCCACCTAGTGTATCTGGGGCTTTCCTTGAGTGCCCTGCCTTTGTCCTTGAAGTGACCATGGATTGGGAATGTGATTCTGGTAACCCCCTTAATCATTATCTATATGCACTTCCCAATGAAGGGGAACCTCGAAAGAAGGTTTATGACCCGTTTAGATCAACTTCCCTCTCTCTCCGTTGGAACTTCTCGCTCAGACCCTCTCTTCCTCCATCTGAGAAACAAACTCCATCCCCCAGTATGGAAGATAGGTCAGAGCATGTTTCAGTCAAGTCTCCTACCATGAATGTTGGCGCTCATGATTTAGCTTGGGTATTCAAATTTTGGAACATGTATTACAATCCTCCTAATAAGTTGCGTTCTTTTTCTCGATGGCCACGTTTTGGAGTTCCCAGAGTTGCTCGGTCAGGCAACTTGTCTTTAGACAAAGTGATGACGGAGTTTATGCTCCGTCTTGATGCAACACCCACATGTATCAAACATGTGGCGTTAGATGATGATGATCCTGCTAGTGGATTGACATTTAGAACAGCAAGGTTGAAATATGAACTCGGTTATAGTCGTGGTAAGCAGCACTATACTTTTGATTGCAAGCGTGATCCTCTCGATCTTGTTTACCAAGGTCTTGATCTGCACCTTCTGAAGTCATATGTAGATAAAGAAAACTGCACCTGTGCTGCTCAAGATGTTCAAACAATGAGAAGCTCACAAGCTGCATCAACAGACAGAGTAGGTCATGAAAAATGCAAGTTCCTGGGTGGTAGCTCAGAGAAGCATCAGGATGATGGATTTCTTTTATCTTCTGACTATTTTACAATAAGAAGGCAGGCACCAAAGGCTGATCCTGCAAGGTTATTAGCATGGCAAGAAGCTGGAAGAAGGAATGTTGAGATGACATATGTTAGGTCAGAGTTTGAAAATGGGAGTGACAGTGATCATACACGTTCCGATCCAAGTGATGATGATGGATTTAATGTGGTGATTGCTGACAATTGCCAGCGTGTATTTGTTTATGGCCTTAAGCTTTTGTGGACTATAAAAAATAGAGATGCTGTTTGGTCCTGGGTTGGTGGGATATCCAAAGCATTTGAGCCTCCAAAGCCTTCTCCTTCTCGGCAGTATGCGCAGAGGAAATTGCTGGAGGGACAACAGACAGTCGATGGGGATGAAACCCTTCAAGAAGATAATTCCAAGCCATCACCTGCTACGAACCAATCTACTAGTCTCCCATCTCCCCAGCATGTGGAGAACTTGGGGTCACCTTCAGCTAAAATGGAATCTTCATCCACTGGTGGAGTTGGTAAGTTCTGTGCCACAACATGGCTACATTATCCAGATATGTTAATTTTAGGATGGATATGGCTTTGTAGAACTCGTGTCAATCTACTCGTATAGTCTCATTTAGGGTTCTCTAAAATGTATGGTGACATTGTTATAGGATTCACCAACACATGTTAAAGTAGTGATCATGTTGAATGCAACCCATAGCTTGCTAAGTTAGCATGTAAGATGTAACATTGGATGCCTGAGATGTGCAAAAGGTGGGCTCCCCCATGAACATCATGTGGCCACACCAATGAAATCAATGGATGACCTATGATCTGATCTAACTGTAGAGGTGTTGCCCACCTGATGCGTCGATTGGGTTGATTTTCATGGTGAGTCCTTTCTTTTGCACACTTCAGATGTCTTACACATGTTGCATGTTTGTGGCAAGAGGGGTTTGCATAATAGCTTGGCATGCTACAGTTTGTATGCAATCCTTTGTCCATGCATTATTACCATCTTTTGCACATTCAAAGTGGAACAATCGACTTAATGAAAATTCATTTTGATAATTGTCTAATCGTAATAATTAATATTAGACATTGTTTGTTCCAATAAATATGATTATGCATTGGATATTCCAAATGAGCATCAATTTTGTTTGTCCACCAGCAAAGCATGGAAGCGTTGATGACTCAGAGGAGGAAGGAACGCGACACTTCATGGTTAATGTTATTCAACCTCAATTTAATCTTCACTCAGAAGAAGCTAATGTAAGTTCTTTTGTTTCTAACGTATTTAAGCAGTTTGAAATTGTTTGCCAGCATAGTTCTATTTGTTTCTAACATATTTAAGTGGTTTGAAATTGTTTGCCAGCATTAACTTTTTGTTTCTTTATCAGGGTAGGTTTCTTCTTGCTGCAGCCAGTGGCCGTATCTTAGCACGTTCATTTCTCTCAGTTCTTCATGTTGGTTATGAGATGATTGAAAAAGCACTTGGTACTGAAGGCATTCAAATTCCTGAGTCTGAACCTGCAATGACATGGAATCGTGTGGAGTTGTCTGTGATGTTGGAGCAGGTGCAAGCTCATGTTGCACCAACTGATGTTGATCCAGGAGCTGGATTGCAGTGGCTGCCAAAAATTCTTAGAAGCTCTCCAAAAGTAAAGCGTACTGGGGCCTTACTCGAAAGGGTGTTTATGCCTTGTACAATGTACTTCCGCTACACAAGGCACAAAAGTGGAACTGCTGATTTGAAGGTAGCATACTGCTATTGTGAAATTTGTCCTAAAACTTCAACACTCGGTACTTATCAGATGTATCTGTTGTTAACTGCCTATTGATTGCACACCATACTTATTACCTTATAATAATCTTATTTTTAATACAAGAGAGTTATTGGAAAGCCATATTACATTAATTTTTAAATTAATCCTTTTCTTCTAACTTTAAGCCATATTGATTTTTGGTATGTGCTACTGCAGGTGAAGCCATTAAAAGAGCTAACTTTCAATTCTCCCAACATTGCAGCAACAATGACGTCACGCCAGTTTCAGGTTATGCTGGATGTATTAAGCAATCTTCTCTTTGCTAGGCTTCCCAAGTGAGTGCCCCCATCTTTATTTTATTTTATTTTTATGATTTCCCATCCTCTGTTTTATGATGCCTTTGTTCTTTTCCATTCTATTCGCGAACTAGATTCCTGTAGACATGTAATACTTGGGCCTTCTTTTTTACTCTGTTGATTACAGTTGGGAGTAATTATAAATCATGAGGTTCTCACACGACCATTCCTAATATTACACAGCTTAATAAGCTAAAGTCATGGGGTGAATGAGTTCTTGCCCATAAATGGGTGCTGAACAGAAACATTAAGTGGCTGTTTGATTTTCTAATTGCAGTGGTAATCCAAGGTAAATGGGTAATAATTATTTACCTTTTTATTTCTAGTTGGATTTCCGAGGTGATGTTGACCGCCACCTTTTATTTATAGCACTCCTCACGTCACCCGAGGAGAAAAACGTTAAATCGTGGTGCCTACCATGATGTGTGTCTTATCCACACCGTCCATCCCTTTAGGCAGCTCATTTTATGGCATGAGCCGAAAAATGAGGCAAAACTGAGGCTCAACTTGACCACATCACAGGAAACAATAGAAATTGAACTCCTACCATTGAAAGCTTATCGAGGGCCCTAGAAGTTTTGGATCAAGCTGATATTTTTGTTTCCCCTTTATCCATGACTGTGTGACCTTATGAACAGGTTGGATGACAAATAAACATGAATGTTTCCCCTTTTTGAATGACGTCTTTATGATAATTGTCTCCTAAGGTGTGGTCCACTTGAGATTTTGATTTTCCTCATTTTTGGGCCCATGCCTTAAAATATGCTGTTAAAAAGGATGGATGGTGTGGATAACTCACATATATCATGATGGGGCCCACATATTTAAATCAGTAATAACAGGTTTATGGACTGATTTTTGAAACGTAATTCCTGGTGAATTTCAAACAGATGGAGTAAGTCATGATTACTTATTTCCATGTATTTACCAGGGAAATTAAAAATCAAACAGCCCATAAACTAGAGCCTTGACAGAATGAGCATCTAGGGGAGAAGGTTGAGGGGCTGTTTGACATATGTAGATAATAAAGAACCATAAGACTGAGGGGCCGTTTGGCATCTCTACTAATGAGAGCTTATTTGCTTATTCTAAAAAAATAAGCTGTTATTTTGGAAACAGATTGTTTGGTAAGTTGTAATTTTAGAGCTTATTAATTTATTTATTTTTAAGAAACTAACCAAAAAGCTCTTAAAAAATAAATGATAAAAGGAGGTAACTTTTTCTTTAAGAGCTTATTTGGCTTTAGCGAGTAGACATTTTTAAAAAAAATTTTTGGACAAGTTTGTCCTTAAAACTTTTTAAGTAATTCCCATCTCACCCTCCTCTTTACAATCTCTCTAAGGTGGACTCACATGATGAACAACCCATATTGAAGGTGGGGCTCCACATGATGAATGGTCCACATTAAGGTGCCCACATAATGCGCGGTCACATCAAAGGTCGGTCCCACATGGTGGATAACCCACATCAAAGTGTGGCCCCACATGATGGACGACCTACATCAAAGGTGGGACCCACATGATGGATGGTAGACATTGAAGGTGGGACCACATGATGGAAGGTTGACATCAAAGGTGGGCCACAAGTTGAACGACCCATATTGAAGGTTGGGCCCCACATGATGGACAATCTACAACAAAGGTGGGACCCACATGATGGATGGTGAAAATCAAAGGTGGGTCCCACATGATGGATGGCCCACATCAAAATGTGACGTTGCATGGACTATCCACATCAAGTGGGCCCCACGTGATGGACAATCCATAGTAAAGGTGGGACCCACATGATGGATGGTATACATTAAAGGTGGGCCCACATGATGAATGACCCATATTGAAGGTGCCTCCCATATGATGAATGGTCCACATCAAGGTGAGTCCACATCAAAGGTGGGCCCCACATGATGGATGGCTAGATCAAAGTGTGGCCCAGCATGATGGACCATCCATGTTAAGTGGGCCCCACTTGATGGACGGTCCACATCAAAGGTGGGACCCACATGATGGATGATGGGCATCAAAGGTGGGCCCACTTGATGGATAGTTGACATCAAAGTTGGGCCCACATTTTGAACAATCCATATTGAAGGTCGGGCCCTACACAATGAATGGTCCCTGTCAAGGTTACCCACAGAATGGATGGAGCGGGCCTCACATGATGGATGACCCGCATGAAAGCGTGGCTTCTCATTATGGACAATGCACATCAAGTGGGCCCCACCTAATGGACGGTCCACATCCAAGGTCTCGCATGATGGACGGCATATCCAAAGTGGCCCAACATGGACAACCCACTTCGAAGGTGGGGCCCACACAATGGACACATCAAATGTGGATTCCACATGATGGGTAGTGGACGTTAAGGAGCCCCACATAAAGGACAACTAGCATTGATGGTGGGCTCCGCATGATGGATGACTTACATTAAGGTAAGCCCCACATAATGGATGGTCCATGTCAAAGGTCAACCCCTAATGATGAATGGTCCACATCCAAGATAGGCCTCGCGTGATGGATGGTTCACTTTGAAGGTTTGGCTCACACGATAGATGATCCACATCAAAGGTGAGCTCCATATGATGGAGGATCCACATCCAATGTCTGACATAATGGACAACGCAAATGTCTTAAAATATGAAGGTTCTAGCCATCCATTCTTTTGCCATTTGGGGCATGACCAATCTGTCATGAGATCCACCAAAACAACTGTCCGGATTGCTCTTATAATGGAGTTGTTGTAATCTTTAAAATTGACATCAACTACCTCTAAAAGTTCTTATTTGAACGTTTTACCAAACATGCTTATTTCTTATAAGAGCTTTGTTGGATTTTGAAAACCTAATTTTACCAAATGAACTTATTTAAACAAGAGCTAGAATAAAAAGTGCTTATTAGAGTAGCTCTTACTTCAAAAGCTCTCATTAGATTAGAATAGAGATGCCAAAGGAGCCTTGAATTACCTAAGATGCCTATGTTCGTAAGAAATTATGGAGCCACCCATTAATAGTAATAGAACTCCGTTAAAAGTTTCCTCCCATTATATAAGCTACCGCCCCTTAATCACTAATAATGTGGGGGCATTTTCACACCGGGCTCGAGTGAGGTGGCTTGTGGGATGCAGGGACACACTCGGGGTGGGCAGCCTGCGAAACTCATGTGATTTGGGGCCCGTGTGAGGCGGGTGGCTTGTGTGAGGCGGAACCCATATGATTTGGGGCCCACGGGGAGGGTTCGGCCGATGACCTAACCCATGGATGTGGGGCTTGGGCTATGAGATTAAAGGGATTAATTCACCATGCTATTAGTTTAAGCTTTAAGATCAAGTGGTTAATTGTCCTGCATCAACTAATGCTACCCCAAACATCTGACTGCATATTCCAACTGAAATGGAACATAGTCCTGAAATGACATTTATCATCAAGAATAGACCTAAGAAATGATCCTAGACAAACACTTGACATGTCCCCCCTCTTTCAAGTCCGTCAAAAAGAAACAAAAACCCATGATTTGCTTTATTAGGTATAAAATGTGAGCTACCAGCAAATAGAACACCTTTTGGCAGTGTTAATATGGACACATGGATTGTAAACACATGCATGTGAGTGTGATGTACCAGAAAAGCTAGGTTTCTGAGCTAAGCAATTTTCCCACCTAGATCTTTATAGATTGGGAGCACTTGATAAGTTTGACTCTTGGCTTAAAAGGTCAGGCTGTCATTCCCCCTGAAAAATGTCCGGATTAAAGTATTCTGTAACGGTAATGGTGGCCATAATGGCCACCACTGTTACCTTTACGATATGGCTTGTAAAGATTGTTACGACCCCCATAATGATCGTGACAATCTCTTTTTTAAAAAATTGTCGTTATCTACCCGAAAGGGAAAAAAACCATTTCCCATATTTCCATTGTGTTTTTCATGCTTTCCCTTGGTCGCTGAGTGACAAGAGGGTCACTTGTGATGAACTGTTTGCTGTTGCTTTTTCCCCCTCTAATAAAGTCATCCAATACACACACACACACACAAATAATCCTCTTCCTCTTTGGCCATAAAAAGTAGGATCCCTTATTGAAGGTGGTAAAAATGGAGAATTTTTCAACACTTACACCCAATAAAAAGCCTCCACTTGTGGTAGTGTCAACATTCTCCGATCAATACACAGGTCACCACGTGACCTACTGAAGAAGCACCTGAAAATACAATTAAGAAAAATAGTTGTACTACTCGATCATGTCCAAATTCTAGAACTCTCATTCAATTAAGGTGAAGTCTCCTCATCCATGCTGGAATCAGTGCAGTCACTTAGGTTTCCTTCTAATGAGTATTCCAGATCACCTTCCTGCAGAATCCTCATATCACAATCATTTACACACTCCCATTGCCCGCCTTGTTGATGATACATGCCAACTTGGTACAACCTAGATATTGTTTAGGCGTTTTCTGAAGAAAAGAAAAAAGAAATTCAGGGAATTGAATTTTGTTCCATCATTTACATGCTCTTTAGTATCTTTCAATTTACAATGATTATTTTCATAGGCCTCGAAAAAGTAGTCTATCATATGCTTCTGAAGATGATGAAGATGTTGAAGAGGAGGCAGATGAGGTGGTTCCTGATGGTGTTGAAGAGGTGGAACTTGCAAGAATTGACCTGGAACGTACAGAAAGAGAACGGAAGTTGCTTCTTGACGACATCAGGAACTTGTCTGTTTCTGGTGATATTTCTGGAGATCTATGTCCATCCGCAGAAAAGGATGGTGATTTTTGGATGGTAACTGGTGGAAAGACCACACTGGTAAGATGCTATTTCCGTGAAATATTTAGAAATGAAAAGGCTTCTGTAAATTGTTATGTTGTTTTGGATACCTTAATCTCATTACAGCACTTATGCAAACCCAAACTTCTGAGTTCTTGGATTGCACCTCGTGGCTTTGTATAGGTTGTTCATCAGTTATTAATAGATAAGATATATATTTAGTCCATTTGGCATGACTTCAGAAGAGTCCTCAGTATTTGTCTCTCGATCTACTGTATGCATAACTTTGAAATTGAATGGCACCCAAGGCAGTGATGTCCTCTCTCTCTCTCTCTCTCTCTTCTCTCTCTCTCTCTCTCTCTCTCAACAGTGTGAATTTTGCAGTAGGTAAATGTAGTTTTCTAACTGAACATTTACTTCTTTTTACTTTTTTAATTTGACGCCCCTGCAGCTTGAAGAGTTTATTTGATATTCTGCATGTATGGCGCTTGATATGCATGTACCTAGAATTGTACACTTGGCATACATTGACGCAAATTAAACGGACTAAATCGTGGAACCCACTGTCACCAAGTCAAAGCCCCAAAATCGAATTTCTTGAACACTCCAAACTTTTGAATCGTGGACACTTGTTTATTGAAGTAGAACCATTGATATTTTTCAATTTTAACTATCCAATAAATGTCCAATTGTCATTTCTCAAAGTAAATAAATAAAAGAAAATAAAAGAAAAGAAAAGAAAATAAAGTAAAATAATAATAAATGTCAACTAGTCCAATAGTAAGCCTTTTCATTTGGTTTATGATGACTCTAAACTGGGTCCCATAATTTGGACAGTTTAATTTGAATTACTTGTATGCCACACATGCATTTTTTAAGAAATTTCTAAGGGCCTCTGTATTATCCATCACATTCCACCAGAGAGTATCATAGTGTTTTTTGTAGCAGCTTATGGATGGTTTTTCTTAGTGGCAGGAAACATTACATTGAATATTGAAGATTGTAGATGTACCAAATGAAAAGGCTTTTGTTATCTTGCTGTTGAGGTGATCCGGTGCTTGGCTTTTCTACTTAGGTCCAACTTCCATGCTGAATTTGCAAACTTGCCATTTGGTAATTGGAGCTTGCTCAACCAGTGTTCAAAGTATTGATGTCGCTACAAATTTCGCTGGCCAGGGATACAAAAACAATATCGATATCACCGATAATATCACTGATAACGGAAATGTGGAGAAACATGGGAAAGATGGTGGAATTTTCAGTGAAACTTTAGGAGTGCTAAAATGCACATTTGCTTATTTAGGAATAAAAATTTGCAAAAAGAATGTATACATTATAAGCTTTCATTTAATAAGGGCCTAAAAACATGTGTTGTCGTAAGAAACAATCTAACCATCGCATCCATCCCATCTAACCATCCATCCAAACATCCAATGATATTGTAGAATATCAATAACTCACGCTATTTCGCCAAAAAAAAATTAAAAAAATCATCAACAACTGGAAAGGAAACGAAAGATCACGGTCTTGATATCGTGCATGTTGCAATAATGATAATATCGAGATGTTATCAATATTATCAACAACAAGTTGAACACTACAGACAACCATAATTTTTTTAATAAACTATTTTTTTATTTATATTTTTTTTGTGATATCTCCATGTTGGTGATATTATTGAAATATCGTTGATACACTTGTGATACAAGCGTCACTTAGAATTTACACAGTCGAAAATATTGGCAATACAAGCGACAACTGGAATTTACACAGTTGAAAATATTGGCTATATCGATATGTTGGCGATACTTTGCTGATACCTGGAATTTATGATACTATTGGCGTTATTGGTATCGCTACCAGTGTTATCGGTATCGCCGAGCTGGAGATAACAATAATATCGAGGATATTTCGATAATATTGGGGATAATTTGAACAATGTGCTCAACAAGCATGGACCTGTCCATAAAAATTTGCAAAAATGGTGGATAGGGTTCTCAAATATCACCTGTTGGTTTTCATTGATGTGAAATATTCGGTTATCCTTCATTTTGAAAACTCTGGACCAGTTGGACACTTTTCATTGAATCCTAGTTTATTTGAACAAAATCTGAATTTGTTAAGTTGACATTGCAACTCGTTTATGCCTTTAGGATCTTGACTCTATGGCTTCTTGCTAATATTTGATATTTATATCTGGTATGCTAATGTGCAACATGCCTTATCTTTCCCTTTTTTCCTCTTCCTCATAATATGTTTACTGTTATAAATGGAACTCTGAAAAACATTGCTTTGGTATAATAATTGTCCACGTTTTTCATTCATTGCATTATGCGATGATTATAGGAAATGATATTATCAGATAGGATTTCATCCATTATAAAGTTATATGATACCATGAAGTAAGCAGTCATGAATATAATTCTGCAGATAAGAAGGTAGCAAGTGATGGACATTTATGATTTGTGGATATAAAAATATAGAGCCATAATGCAGTATTCTTCATACCTTGTAGAAGATGCGAATTTATGTTGGGCCCATGGATCACGGTAAACCATTTGGTTGAGGGGTCCATGTGGGCTGGACATTAAGACCATTTTAAATCTTACCATTCATTTTTCTTACCCTCAATTGAATACAATCATGGTTATTATTGTGCTAAATTGCATGATCCTTCTAACCAGAGGTCACTCCTGCTTTGAATCACACTTTGGACTCACATTCCTGCTTTGTCCCTAGCTATTTATGCTTGTTAACATTTTAAAACAGGCACTTCCCTGCTCCCTCGCCCGATCTTTTGCTGCTTAGCTTCATGCTTCGTGCTACTATTTTTTGGTTCATGTGCAATCCAAGGTGGATTCCTCCTAGTCAATAATATTTTTGATTATTGGTTAGTCCATGTCTGTCATGCATAAATATTCACTGTATAGTAAGGTATAACGAATTCTTCAGGATCATAGCCCTACAAAAAGTATGCACATATACAAAAATCAATATGTAATAAATGTCTCTGTATAAGTACATACAGCCATACTTACATATGTACCCATATGTGTTCCACAGATAATATATACAAAATATTCAGTATTTTCTTCTGTCCACCTAGTTTATGTGAATGTTTGTAGGGAACCAGTTCAACTCGTGTGCACCATATAAGGGTGTACTGTCACATGTATTCAGCATTTACATTGTATCCGGACTGTCTATCTTGTCAAATTTACTCTCCAAGGACCACCATGCCAACATCACACCTATATAATGATCCTAACCATCCTATCATTTTGCCCAAATTATTTATGACAAGATAAATCAATCGATATGGACTTTCGAGGTCATGGATTAATTTTAGTGCTTGCAAGAAGATGGGATTGAAGTCCCCTAATTGATATGGTAATCAAACATCTTAACTTTTTATTTAAAGTCCCACTTTCCAGTAGTAGTACTTTCACATTCTACTATACAATTTGCTGGGTGCCAACAACAGTTCTCTTTTGATCTTATGCTTCTATTGAGGTATCATATCTGTTTTTGGAATTGGCCTTTATGGTTGTCAGACTTGGTCTTATGCACAGAGAAGCCATCAGTCTAAAACTGTGTTTTCACGTTTAGTGTTATATACAATTTCCATTCAAATGCAAGTATTAGTTTTTTTTTTGGCCTTATTTTTCTTTCCAGTTTGGTACCCAAGCGTTTTAAATTATTCCTGACCTATTGTGCTTATCTGTGGTTTATTTTTATTTATTGTTTATCATTATGCTGTGTGTAATGGCTATTGATTTTGCAGCCTTACAGATTCCACGTCATTTTCAGGTGCAAGGTCTGAAGAAAGAGCTTGGGAACATACGTAAGTCTAGAAGGGAAGCATCTGCATCTCTGAGGACGGCTTTGCAGAAAGCTGCACAACTACGGTTGATGGAGAAGGAGAAGAACAAAAGCCCTTCGTATGCTATGAGAATTTCTTTGAGAATTAACAAAGTGGTATGGGGCATGCTTGCAGACGGTAAATCTTTTGCTGAAGCTGAGATCAATAACATGGTGAGTGTCCAGAGATGGGCATAAAAGAGGTTTTTATTTTATTTTATTTTATTTTATTTATAATATAAATTTTCTTTTTTTTAAAAAACTTTTTCTTTTAATGCTTGAGAGTAGTTAACATTCTTCCTGATTGCTTGCTCTCATCTCTTTTCAAGGTGTCTCTACTGTGCTCTTAGTTCCCTTCATTTATGTTTTACATATAATGAATAGCTTTCAAATGCCATCTTTGAAGACTGTGATAGCTAGGATTATAAAGTACTTGTATCCATGGATTTTCTGAACTGGTGAAATGGCAATCCGACTTATGTCTTATGCAAATTTATTGTCATTTTTGGGGGACAATACATTGCAGTTTGCATACTCACATCCGGAATTATTGTTTCTAAGATAGGTGGACACGGAAAGAGCATGTAGTAAAGTGAAGCTTGAAGGCTACCAATGTTCTTACCTGTATACTTGTGGCATGTGAGTGCCAGTAAACAGACATTAAATGGCATATGCATCATACATAATGAGGAAAGTGGATTGC
Organism: Magnolia officinalis; assembly: GCA_021015155.1. Lineage (NCBI taxonomy): Eukaryota > Viridiplantae > Streptophyta > Magnoliopsida > Magnoliales > Magnoliaceae > Magnolia > Magnolia officinalis. The sequence continues at coordinate 5,339,150 of JAJHSJ010000012.1, read as the reverse complement.
TTATAGAGTTCTGCAACCAGAATTACATTAGTTTACCTAGAGAGTAATTGACAGCAACCTAAGCATGCATGCAGATAATGGAATAAGCAAAAATTGAGCCCAAATTAAACAACCTTGAACCTGAAATCCATGTAGCAGATTTGAAGCTGAAAATTCCTCTCCTTGATTCCAAGAAATAGATACAGAAACTCAAATTGAAGGCAAATAACTGGAGAAAGTCCAAAAATCTTCTAGTATTGCTACTAGAACTAATAAAGAATCACTCTTCTGGCATAAAAAAAAAAAAAAAAATCCTCGGAGGACACCTCATGAAAACTTTTATTAAAAAAAAAAAAAAAAAAAAACAGTCATGTTGAAATCCATGACACCCCTTACGGCCATTTGTAACCACATAAAACAATTCCAAACCCAATTTACTATCACATGAGGACTTCAACTTATTACACACCAAAAGATAAGAGTTTGATATAGTAGTGGCTGACAACTCAAACTTTCCTAAAACCAACCAAATCCAAATTGCAAATAAACTGAAAAAATCTTTGATCAATAAAAGAAAGGATTCGTAAGTTAACTTGCTCACCCAGCTAACTTAGAGACTATTTAACAAACTTTGATTGGACCAACGATTAATCCAACCATCAAAACTTAGAATTAGTCATGATTGACTCTTGGTCGCCCACTTGATGACATTGTTAACAAAACCCAAATTTCGTTATAAGCATATAATTTGTTGGTAATTCAATCATAACTTTTCAATTCTTGTCATGTGTCCTAGACCTGTGGGAAGATAATTTGATAGGCTATTGACAATCCAATTTCTTACCATTTGGAGGTCGTTTGGCCCTCGAAAAGTGACCGACAACATAAGCAATGAAAATATTCCTACTGTTATGCATAGGTTCACCTCCAGTAACGTGCGTAACGTACATTAGCAGTTTAAGTCCTTTTACTAGGGAAGTTTGGAACCGTTTCTTTCAGTTCTTTGGGGTTCTCTGGGTACTCCCGGATACTATAGACGATTTTCTGCTATCTTGACATGGAAGGGTTATAGGGATCTCAGAGAAAAAGACATGGAGACTCTCTCGTCTAGCGGGTCTTTGGGCTCTATGGCTAGAAAGAAATGGTAGATGTTTTAAGAACAAAAGCGAGAAAGCGATATATGTTTTTAGGAGAGCTAAAGCTTTTGTTATAGAATGGGAGGCGGGGTCGAATAGTTTGTTTCAACTTCTGTCGGGGTGCAAGTAGAGTTTTGCATATCGGGTTTCTAATATTCTTTTGTACATTTTGGCTCTTTGCCTTTTAATGAAATTATCACTTCTAAAAAAATAAAATAAAATCTGCCTAACTATGATTACACATATGCTTGCTGTATATTTCAAGGTAGTTCTACTCGGTGTTCGAAATATCGGTATCGCGATATGTATTGCACCCTTGGGACACAGATACATATCAGTTCTCAATTGAGACTAATTTCAAAGTATTTAAGAGTATCTTATCATATGAAAAAAGAAATTATTTTAATATTATTTTAATAATTTTTAATTAAAAAATGTTTTTTATTTTCTGAAAATTGAAAAAATTAAAAAATCAGTAGATTAGCCCTCATACATGATTTCATGTTTGGCGTGCAACACTACAAGAATTTAGGAGAAATTGGGAAATTTTGGAATTTGCCCCAATTTTCCCCAAATTGGACCATTTACACTCAAATTTCGAAATTAGAGTATATATGATGAGATACTCCTAAATACTTAGAAATTAGTCTCAATTGACAGCTCGTTGAAGGAAAATTAAAAAAAAAAAAAAAAAACATGAAGAACTAATGGATATCGAAATCAAAGCTCTAAGTCGATGATTTTTTATGTAAAACATGAAGAACGAATGGAATTGTAACCATTTGACACTGATTTAACATAATTTTAACAAAAGAAAAGGGATCAGAAATTGAAAATGCTCACCGGATTGAACATGTGGGATATATCGGCACTACCTGTGCATTTCGTATTGCACAGGTGGGATACAAGATATATTGGCAGATATCGTCGATATTTAAAACTTTGGTTCTATTCTGTGCTATAAATGACTGATCTCCAACTTGAATTGGAATATTAGTCCTGTTTTTGTAGAGATACTGAAGTTTTTTTAAAAAAAGGTGTAAATATTCTGGATTTTTTTATAATTCTAGGTTTTCTCATGTCTCTTACCTGTGTTGTTGATGGTAACCCTTGAACTTAATTTATTAGTCAACTAATTCAAACATGAAGAAGAGGCCTAGCACCAGATACAGGTGCAGGTGTCATCGTAAATCTGGACCCCAGGGAGGACCATGCAGTCCCAAACGAGGACCCAGCAAGTTTTCGTAGAGTTCCAACCAGTGAACTGCAGATTTGGCCATCAAAAACTCAAGTTTCAAAACAATGCAACAAAACAGCAGAAATATGAGACACATGTGACTGTTTGGAGATCTAAAATAAGTAGATTCTATGCTGACATCAGCCTTCTTGCTAATGCCAGCATCTGATTTATATAAGTAGCTTCTTGCAGCAGCTATATTCTCGTGCTTGTGAGCTGGTTTAGCTAATTAAAGTCCAAAATCAATCACATTAAAACTTGGATTACTGTCACGTGGTCTTAGGAATTGGCTGGACGGCCAAAATTTGGGGCTTTAGACCTTCCCCTTGGTTGCCATGCCAATTGTGGTTTAGCTTATGGTTAGGGTAGAGTCATTACTTGAGTGTTTAAATCAGTTATGATATCTGAAGTTATCTCACACCTAGGATGAGATTGAGGTCTTATGGTTGGTTTCAAGGAATATTTAAGGGTTGTTACAGCCTTAGGAGTTTCTTTAATAGTAGGATTATATGTTTTCTCCTTTAGAACAAATCGTGCAGAATGTTTTTTTTTTTTGGGGGGGGGGGGGGGGGGGGGGGACATTTGAACCGTATATCAAGTTGAAGAACTTGTGTCTCCTTATCTCTCACACATGTGAATTTGGTGTGGGTTTGAATTATTCTTATTTCTGGAAATTGTGTTTGGAATTGGATCACTAAAACCTGTTCTCAATTGCTAGGATTTGGTTTACAATTCCTTTACCTAGTTGCTGGAAACTGGTATTTATTTGCTGAATTTAGTGATTAACCCTGCAATCTTTAAATTTGTGGTGGAATTCATGGACGACTTATACCATAGCATCGTGTAATTGAAGATGACAATCAATCAGGATGTCTAATCCTTAGATTGACTGCATCATCTACTCAGCAAGGAATCATGGAACACTCAGATTACATTACAGAGAGCTATAAAGCAAGGCTGCATGTTCATGTTAGAATCTGTGGGTTGGTTCAAACTTGATTAGTAGACAATTAACAACAAAATCAAGCCTTTATAGTCCTTCGTCTTTCTGTACTTTCTCACACGAGTTCTGCTGCCGTTACTACACCATTATTAATGACCGTTGTCAGGAATTTGGAAGCATCCAATGTTTCCCTCGTTAAGTTACAAATTTCTGCTGTCTAGGAAATTTCCACCCTGGTCATCTAGCATATGAGCTGCTGAGATTCACAGTATCTGATATGGGCTTTTATAAATGTATCCAGGACCAGCTGAAACCATGAAATATCTGCATACTGGCACGATCTCATGTTTGAACAGTTCTTTCCTTTTTTTGTTGGTAAGGAGAGATTTTATTGATAACAGAATATATTTCAACAGAGGGATTATAGTTTGATGCAAGGAGAGGGTTTCCCCATGCTATCATTCGCTAATTAGATGGCCTCGTCATTGAGTTCTTAGGCACCTAGGAAAATGAATTTTATGCTTGAGAAAAAGTACTTGATGTCATCGTGCAAAGATACAAGATGCCGGGTTCAGTAATTTCCCTCCTCACTTAGAGGAATTGAGAGTGGAAACACTTGTGATAATACGAACATTGCAATAACTGGATGATATATGAATGTGCACTCCAATTTCCCTAACTTCCGCCTTGTTTGTATGTGGTGCTTAATTGGGGGTATGATATGATTCCCATTCAAATCCCTTAAAGTTCCCAGAACAGCTTTTGTTCCGTGAGAGCTGTGCTTTTAATATAGAACTAACAAATATGCATAATCCTGCTTTTATCACTTTATCCTTTATGCCCCTATTACTGGTGACTTGTTTGTTGGCAATCATTTCTATTGTTCTGGAGGATATGAACTATTATTTTTCATAGCTTTTCAGATATTTGGATTGCCATGCTTATGCAAGTTTGCATCATGTGTGCCTTGAGAGTTCCACCATGATGATGCAATTTTCAGAATATTTCATTTCAGGAATCATTCTCCCTAAATGAATTTATCATCATATTCGGAAGTTTCATCTGATGCAGTTCTTTTGGCAGATTTATGATTTTGATCGTGATTATAAAGACGTCGGTGTTGCTCAGTTTACAACAAAGTCATTTGTTGTGAGAAACTGCCTGCCTAATGCTAAATCTGATATGCTGTTATCAGCCTGGAACCCTCCTACTGAATGGGGAAAGTAAGAACATCACTTTCACTAGTTTTTCGTGTTTGTTTGATGCCTGTAATGGATTCTTTGTTTATTTATAAAGCATCGATATCTTAAGGACTCCCAAGCTGGTGGTTTTGGGTCTACCAGAATATCTCCTTTAATTGTTCCACTTTCATGATGGCATCTGCACCTTATACTTAGAATTGCAACTACTGATCAGTAATTCTTACACTCCTATGTATGCCTTTTGACTTCATCCTGTGTTCCATCTACTATTGGATCAATTCAAGCAAGTTGTTACACATCCAAGCAGCAGATTTCTCTGAGGACTCTGTAGCCTGTATGGTCTTCAGCATTGATTTAATGCTGCGTCCAGGTGGGTGTTGGGATTTTAACTGCGGAATTACACAGATCTAGATCTAGGATAGCAATTCAATGGCACCAAGCACACACGAGAGAACACACAGATTTAATGTGGAAAACCCTTGTGGGAAAAACCACGGCACAAAGCGACAGATCTCCACTATGAAAATAGAAATTACAAAGAGAGAGGACTTACCTGATTCAAACAACCTCGAATCTCACCCTTGCTACACCCTTTAATTTCCCTAGAACCCCTTTAGAAAGCCTTAGAATTATTTCCCATGAACTAGAAAAACCCTAGTGATGCAATTACCATGCATAGTAGTCTTCCATTGTTTATGCAACCATTAGTGATGCAATTATATGCAAAATGGGTTATGTAATTACAAGTAGTGAAACACAAACAATACAATCAGCAACTAAAAAGAACCAAAATATACCTAGGCCTCAGATTCACATGGAGTTATGAGGGGCTCAAATTCGTCATCCTTGTTCCCATTAGGGTGGCCACAATAATATTGCTCAACATATCGGCAATATTGTGCCTAGATGATAACGGGCTGTATGTACTCTCCAATATATCTTTGTTACTCATCCTCACCAAATTGCACCAATATCCCCATCCATGGAAAATTTGAGCATCCCAATTTTCTCCATGCTCACCTCTAAAATTAATGGTTTTTTTGGCCTCAAATCCATACCAACGCATGAGAATCATGCGTGGACATGGATTCATGCTAATATTTAGGGGGGAAAAGATGGAAATTTAAACAACTTTTTCTCACCTTTGAGTTCCAGGCCAGTGCCACTATCGAAAAGTGATTTCTCCATCAAAATTATGTTTTGATGTTAAACAACGCAATTGGAGTAGTTAAAACTTAAAACAACCATGGGAAGAGATGTCTCAAAAAAAGAAGGATTTATATACTTTTTTTTTAAATTTTCTGATTTTTGGCTGGAATTACGCTGTTATTGTTGATAACGGCGGTAATTACTCAGGAATTTATGCTGTTATGACAGGAATATGGCATGTGTCAAAGATATAGTGTCTTTATATTAAAGTTGGCATGCTGATATTGCAACATATTGGCATGTATCGGCCGATATTATCATATTATCCATGATATTTTGCAATATTGTTATTCCCCCTATATTTCAAATGGGTAAGGTGTGATGCCAATAATATCAGCTGATGTTATCATTGATACATGGAAAACTGTTTGGTCAAACAAAGTTGAGCTGAGAGAATCAAGTCTGTGATGGTCTCTTTCTTGGAGATTAATGGCTCGTATTTACTGTATGTTCTTAATCGCTGTTTTAGGAACATTGCTGTCTCGAAGGCAGGGGTCTTCTCTAGGGTTTTAGTTTTCTTTAGACACTGGGCCCCATAATTGTATTCACTTTTGTGGGAGTAGGGCTGCCTGGGTTTGGCTTTGTATTTTGTATTTTGTTTCTTTTTGTTCTTTTCTTTTTCAGTTTTTCGGGAGGTCTCCTCTGTTGTTTCTGTTTTTGTTTGATTAATAATATTCTTGCCTTAAAAAAAAAACCAGGATTCTGGTTCTAGATTCTAATTGCAAGTAATGAAGTAGATATCTTAAAATATAGTATGCAATTGTCTAGCACAACCATAACTTCTATTTGTATGGTTGCAGAAAATTTATGCTTCGGGTAGATGCTAAGCAAGGAGCTCCAAAGGATGGCAACTCTCCTCTTGAGCTTTTTCAGGTCACCCATTTTCTTGCTTCCAATTAATCTATGTTTTAGTTATGGTTATGTTGAAGACGAGCATGCATCTGTACATATTATCCTAGAGTTTAGTGCCTGAATTGGTAAGTATTTAGAACATAACACTGCCAGTGGAGAAGCTATAACGTTAAGGCGGAAAGAATCATTATAAGATCCATGCAAAGTAGAATCAATTAGCTCCTAGGGTTTGATGTGTAAGAGATACATAATATAGGAAGACCTGTTTGAGTAAAAACCGACTCATTGTTAGATACAAATGATGAGGTTGCTGGACATTCAAACAGACTCTCGTGCGCTCTACACTCATAATCTATTATGAGGTTTGCTAGCCTCCAATTCCTTCCAAATGCAACCTCTAAATGCTGCCAGACATGTCCACCTGCCACTTGTGTAAGACATCTCTACATCTGTGGGACCCACTGTTTAGATCATTGGCCAAAAAACTCAGGCTGTTTAACTATCAAGTAGGCCACACATGTACGAAAGAGATGGACAATGGGCTGTCAATAATGTTCATGTATATGTCAGCAGTGAGCCACATCATAGTGTCCAGTAGTGCAAGCAAAGCCCCAACCCCGCATGTGGATCCACTTGATCGCATGGTCACACATTTGGGCTCCACAAGTGCCACACATGTGGGGGAAAAGATAATGTACTTTGGAAGGGAATAGTCTCTTTACACAGAGAGGTGATAAAAGGGATCGGTTATGAGATCGGAAAAGGGGATAAAATCAGATTTTGGGAAGATTTATGGATAGGGGACACGCCATTGAAAGATGATTTTCGAAACATTTATCTCCTCAGTCCTTTTCAATCAGCTTCAGTGAATTATTTCTTTTCTATCCAAGGAGGGGAAATTGTTTGGAATGTGGACTGCAGAAGAAACCTTCAAGATTGGGAAATCAACGAGTACGTTTCGCTTCTGGATCGCATCTTCAGAGCAGTGCCAGACCTGTCTAGTGAAGATAAAATCATATGGAGACCAGATAAATCCAGTGCTTTCTCGGTAGTCGCTATTTAATCAGATGGTTAGCAGCCCTCCTGCCTTATCTAATCCTGTATTCAGTCATATTTGGAAATTATCTATTCCCCCCAAGTTCGTTTCTTTTGGGTGGCTGGTTGGTAGGAAGAAAATCCTTACGGTTGAGAATCTCAAAAAAAGGGGCATGATTCTTGCGAATGTTTGCCTGTGTTGCATGAAGCAAGAAGAAACGGTGGATCATTTGCTCATTCATTGTCCATTCATGAATCTCATTTGGTCTGATTTTCTCTCCCGGTTCGGTATAAGCTGGTGATTCTCAGAATCAGTGGACCTTCTGTTAAAAGCTTGGCATGGGATCAGATTTGATAAACAGAGAACGTGGATCTGGAGAATAGCTATAATCGCTATTTGGTGGAGTGTTTGGGAAGAAAGGAATGAAAGATGTTTTCAGGACAGGGCGCACTCAGCTGAGAGTGTAGCTAGTAAGGCCAAGCACATGATCATTGAATGGGCCACTTTTGTAGACAGTGTTAAGGGTTGTAATCTTTTGTTCCTCGGAGTTTAAGATGGGCTTGCTTTCTCAGCTTCCCCTCTTCTCCTTTTTGTTTCTTTGCTTTCCTTCTAATATAATTCAGTGATCTTTCAAAAAAAAAAAAGAAAAGATAATGTTAATTAATTGCTTTCATTTTGTGTTCTTGAATTAAGGAAAAGGTTGGAAATAACCTTGCTTAAGATTACTAGAAGATAGTCTTTAAGTAGAGCAGTTTGGACTTTTCACTTGGCATTACGGTCTCTCTTTGGTATGTTGCAATTTGTTGCCCATAGATCTAAGCATGTGTTTCTATCTTACTATTCTTTCCTTTTTCTGGACCTTTTTTTGTTGGAGGGATACAAAATTTTTATTGAAACAGAAAAGAAGGATGATGAGGCGTCATACCACAAACCTTGGGTCACTAGTTCTTCAATACAATGAGATTGATTTGCAGAACCTTCAAGATCGATTTTCAAATTTGTTGAGAGACCAAGTTATGAATATGTTAAGAGACCAAATTATGAATATGTTAAAATAAATCTAGAAAACAATGAATGCCTTGCTTCTATTCACATCTCCTGAACTATGCTGTTCTTGTTTCACAAGCATTTTTATGCAGAAGTCCTGAAAGTCATCACTTGCAACATATTAGTAAGGATCAGAATGTCCTGTTTTGGCATCCAAGGAAGCTTCCAATGGGTCCTTTTTCCTTTTATGTGCTGTGAGAATAATACTATGTTGTCTCATTTATCGAGTACTTACAGTTGGTGAAATAATGTGGTTTGCTCTGTGAATCTTATTTGGAATTTGTTGAACATATTCGATGAATTAACTGTTGCTTACAATAATTAATGGCATCTTCTTCTTCTTTTCATACCTTAGGTTGAGATTTATCCATTGAAGATACATTTGACTGAAACAATGTATAGAATGATGTGGGATTATTTCTTCCCAGAAGAAGAACAAGATTCACAAAGACGGCAGGTAAGCTTCATGCTCAGTTCTTCTGATTGATATGGTGTTACTTCTACATTATTTTGCAATCTCGAATACCTTCTGATTCCTGCAGGAAGTTTGGAAAGTCTCAACTGCTGGGTCAAGACGTCCAAAGAAAAGTGCGTCTGTCTCTGAATCAGCTGCATCAAGCGGGCATCCAATAAGAGAATCTGAGGCTCCCTCCCGAGCAGGTGCTCCTGCAGCGTCCTCGGCTTCTGCTGGAGTTGGTCAATCTGCTCATGGTGATGCTTTCCAAGTGAGTTTCTGCGGGAGCATTAAAAGCGCTTTCAAGTTAAATTCCTCTATTTCAATCACATGTATACAAAATTAAATTGATCTGTGAATTGCGATTTATCAGCTAGGAAACATAGCTGATAAGTGACAGTGGATTGAATATCAAGGAGTCAATGAGAGTACATTTGCTTTTATTTTTTATTTTACGGATGGGATTTCCTGTTGTAGATACCAAAGCTTGCACCCTCAATTTGCACTACCTATCCTATTCCCAACAATTCCTTCTTTAGCTAAAACATCAGTCATTATGTTCTCCTCTCTACCAGTGTGTCCCCAAATGGAATGTTTAGCCTTTCAGAGAGTAGACGAATTTCATACATAGATGAGCTAGCTTCCATGAATCACTGGAAACCCTTCTAACCCAGTTTATCACATTAGTGAGATTGTGAGAGTCCCTTCCACGATGTCTTACTGGAGCACTTGTTGGTGAAAAACTGCAACCCTTTTCTATAGGGCCAATCCTCTGACCTAGTCGAGCTCCAATTGGACTATAGAAAGGAAAGCAAGCTAATCTGTCCTCATTTGTCAACATGTGACCAGTTGAGCTGCTTAGGTTATCATTCTAGGACATCTCCAGTGATGCCAAATGATGAATGTTGTTCAAGAAGACTAGATGATGATACTGTTTAGAATAGATTAATAATAAATTGTCTGTGTTCCTTGTAACAAGGTTGCTCCTGCATGCAGGTATCAAAGTTGCAAAACCTAAAAGCAAATATTGTCTGTGGTTCAAGTACAGAGCTTCGACGAACATCTTCCTTTGACCGATCATGGGAAGAAACTGTTGCTGAGTCTGTAGCTAATGAACTCGTCTTACAAAGCATGTCTTCCACGAAAAGTGGCCCCCTTAGTGTGACACCAGAGAATCAGCAGAGTGTTAATGAGGAGACCAGAAATAAATCAAAAGATTTCAAGCTAATGAAGCCCGGACGCTCATCCCATGAAGAAAAGAAGGTTGGTAAAGTGCAAGAGGAGAAAAGATCTAGGGCTCCAAAAAAGATGATGGAATTTCATAATATCAAGATAAGTCAGGTTGGTGAGACTCAGCACAAAGACCAGATATTCAAATTCTGGAGTGATCATCTTTAGACTGACCCTTCTTTTCATGGTGATCTTCTAGGTTGAGTTGCTTGTTACTTATGAAGGATCAAGATTTGCAGTCAGTGATTTAAGATTACTGATGGATACGTTCCATCGTGTTGACTTTACTGGCACCTGGAGGAGACTGTTTTCACGAGTTAAAAAGCATATTATCTGGGGAGTCCTGAAGTCTGTAACTGGCATGCAGGCAAGTTATCCTCACATGCTCCGTTCTTTTTCCCTTTTGTGTTGTTGTTGTTGTGGAGACGGCTATGCATGCATGTGTATGTGTTTGGTAGAGGAGGCTCTGCATGTGTGTGCATGCTTGCAGCCTAAAGAGGGAGATTGGATCAGAGTGGTCCAAGTGATCTCTCTCTCTCTCTCTCTCTCTCTCTCTCTCTCTCTCTCAATCAATGGTGGATCATGTTCTCACCAGGAAAGCGACAGTCGTGTCAGTAAATGGTGGATCATGTTCTTACCAGGTTGAGAATTAATTGTACTCCCATATTTTGATTGCATTTGGTGGGATAGCTATTTAGGGACTAGATATTTGTGTTTTCAGTAAGGAAACTCTTGAGGAAGACTATTTTGGCTTCCCATTGACTCCAGTTGGATATATCCTAAATATGTTGAGTGCTTAGTTATGGTATGTCATTGATATTGATTGCAATCAGTTGACTTGTGCTCTCTCAATTCATTTAGGGTAAGAAATTCAAAGATAAGGCTCAAAGCCAGAGGGAAGCCATTGTGGCTGCTGTTCCTGACTGCGACCTTAATTCCAGTGAGAGTGATGGAGGTCAGGCAGGGAAATCGGATCACCCTATCACTTGGCTCAAGCGGCCAAGTGATGGAGCGGGTGATGGATTCGTCACGTCCGTAAGGGGATTGTTCAATTCCCAGCGTCGCAAGGCCAAGGCCTTTGTCTTGCGGACCATGAGGGGTGAGGCAGACAACGAGTTCCATGGCGAGTGGAGTGAAAGCGATGCTGATTTTTCTCCCTTTGCAAGGCAACTGACCATAACAAAAGCTAAAAAACTCATTAGGCGGCACACAAAGAAATTCCGCTCCAGAGGGCAAAAGGGTTCAGGTAAATTTCTTTTCCTTCATCATCATTACAGAAAAGAAAAGGAAAAATAAAAATAAAAATCCATGAAGTCATAAAGTCCACTTGATTTTTTTTTATTGCCCGTTTGATTTTCCAAGAATTTTGAAACTGCCCCTTCGATCTACCATGTGTATTGAGTTTCTTACTGGGTCTTTGGTTAGTCTAATAAAATGGAATTTGTCACATTTATGGTGCTTCTGAACTGCGGGAGAGTACCTGAAATGGCCATAAACCCGTCCACAACCTCCAATTCTATTTATTTTGCTGTTTCTTCTTTCAGGTACAACATCTCAGTCCAGAGAATCACTACCATCATCTCCAAGGGAGACCACGCCGTATCAAAGCGATTCCTCAAGTGCCTCCTCTCCCTATGAAGATTTCCATGAGTAGGCAGAAGCCTGGCATGGATAGGAATCCTTGGACGCTTCTTGTTTGTGGCGGCAGCCTTGTTTGTCAAAAGGCACAAACAGGACCGCACGGAGTTTGCTTTAGATCCCGAACAGTCTGCAATTGGCTGCGAGGCTTTATAGAGGTGAGAAGTCATCTTAATTTATCGACCCGGCGATCATCGAAGATGGGTGGAATCGAGATGGTTGTCGAGTGATCTCAAATAATTGCCTGGGTTTCTCTCCCTGGCAAAGCAGTGGAGGATGGCCCGCATTCGGCATCTTTAAGCTCTGCATCCATGCTGATCAATGGAAGCAGATAGATTTATTGTATGTTTTGTCAACGTCAGAGGAGCTTATTCCCTCTTTTTTGTATCTCTTATGCTTATCCATGTGTAAACCTTTTGTTCATCTCCTCTGCGGGAAGGGATTCTTGGGTTCTCCAGGAATTCTATGTTTTTGCAAGTATATATCTAATTGTTGGCGAGAAATAAAAGGCTACGAGCTTATCTTCTCTAATACTTGTCCAGTGGATTTGCAATCTCAGCCACTGAGATGTAGTTTCTGTGGTGCTGCTCCAAAACATTGCATGCAACGGTAATTTACAATGTAAAGTGCATACCTCCTGCTTTGGGCGGGTTTGGGCTGAGAGTATCTGGCCCAAGTGCCAGGTTTGGGGTTTTGTAAATGGGTTGGGCATTGACCACGAGCAACGGTTCGTCAGCCCAGCCTGACCCCTTTAGGGTAAAATTGGAAATTCCTTCTCCACTCCTAGCAACTCTCTCTCTCTCTCTCTCTCTCTCTCTTCAAATCCTCAAAAACTTCTCTTTCTTAGATGGAAAGGGGCGGGCTCGGGCCCAGCAGAAACAGTTCGGGCAGGGCTTGGGTTGGATTTTTTTGGCCAGTCACGAGTCCGGAATTGGGCTGGGTTTGGATAGGTAGAGCTGTACACGAGTCGAGTCGAGTCGAGTATCGCCCTGCTCATACTCGACTCTTAATGCCCGAGTGCTGCTCGTACTCGACTCGCCCGAGTACGAGCCAAGTACGAGTAGTAAACGAGTAGAGTCGAGTCCGATTTTCGAGTCGAGTACGAGTACGAGCACACAAGTTGAGTAATAAAAATAAAAAAATCAATCCTACACTGCCACACCTTATCAGGCGAGTAGAAGAGGGACGATCGGTGGCAGCTGCGTGCAGCGGTGCAGGGCAGGGCGATGACGGACGCTGGGAGTTACGGGACGAGTTGCAGAGGGACGACCGGCGGCAGCTGCGTGCAGCGGTGCAGGGCAGGGCGATGATAGACGACGGGACGAGTGACAGAGGGACGGCTGGGAGGGAGTTTTTTTTGAACGCTCGCTGGGAGGGAAAGGTTTGGTCGTTTGAGCGCTGCTTGAAAAGGACGAGTGGGGTAGGGTTTGGGCAGACTGGAAAATGACGGGTGGGGTAGGGTTTGGGTGGATTGGAAAAATGAAAATGACGATTGACGGGTGGGGTAGGGTTTGTGCGGACTGGAAAATGACGGGTGGGGTAGGGTTTGGGCGGACTGGAAAATAACGGGTGAGGTAGGGTTTGGGCGGACTGGAAAAATGAAAATGACGGGTGGGGTAGGGGTTTTTTATTTTTTTCGGGCGGACTTATATACACGGGTAGCGAGTCGAGTACCGAGTACCGAGTCGAGTACCTCTAGACTTGTACTCTACTTGTAATCTAAACGAGCAGTGAAAACCTGCTCGTACTCGGCTCTAACTCAGGCGAGTTGAGTATGAGTTGAGTATTCCGAGTCGAGTCGAGTGAGTACTCGAGCCTCAGTCTGCTTGTGTACAACTCTATGGATAGGGGTTGGCCCAGCCATAACTCGGCCCGTTGACATCCCTAACAGCGCATTACACTTTTTAGGATTCACTATTTATCCGACATAACTGATCTAGTGGGCTGACCTTACCATGCACCTAGTTGCATTCGGACTTGTTGGCATCCACATTGCCTATCTGGACTATCCATTAGGTTCATGCTACTCTGCGAAAATCACAGCAATCTGATGGTCCTAGATACCCGCAAATGGACCGATCTTGGACAAACGAACTTACCCATCCATTTTTGCGTGTCACCGACTTTACGGTTTGGAGCAATCCAGTTGGATGAATTTTTCAAGGCAGCTAATGATGAGTGAATTTATTTACTGGACAGCCCAGATAGATCATGTGTTTGCAATGGAGTCCACTTGTACTTGCTACAAGGACCCAATTTTGTTACTTTTTCTGTAAGGCCGTCAACAGGGTGGGCCTGCCGTTGGTTTGGGCCCTCATTTTGAACTGTTTGGATTGGGCCTCTGCAAACAATTTGATTTTGCTTGGCCTGAGCCCGGCCCATTGACAGCCCTACTTTTTGCTGAGGAAAATTTGATACTCTGGCGGAGTGATGGATGATAGACCGGCGTACAAGTAATTATGACTAAACTCTCCAAATTATGGGACCCAGTTAGATGTATCATGAACCAAAACAATGCTTGTCTCTGAGTATCAAATTTCATACTCTACCAGAGTATCCGATGGTGAATCTGGCTACCGGGGTATGAGAGAGACTCGCATGAATAAAATGGCAGAAATGCACTGAATAAGTACAAACATTCAAATTACATAAATACCCTCGTGTTCCAAGCCCCTTCTAATCTACTTCTAGAATCCATGGTTTACCATACAAAGGCAACCGCATGGGTAAAATTGTCTAAAGCTGCTGGCTATATATGGTAGAGATATAGGGGCACGCGTACTACATTGCTGAGCACACGTGCATAATGGATTCGATACAGCTATTTACATGCCACGCCATATTTCAAAACTGTCGCAAGTATGCTAAATCCGAAGTGGGGCCCACATGATGGATGGTTCAGATCAATGATTATACCTTTTTTTTGCCTAATATCATTTTGGACCCCCTTCAATTGAAAACGTTAGGTTGATTCAATTGAATTGTCTCATAAAAGGCACATCCAATCAAGAGTTAGACCCTACATTATAAAAACTCCATGTCAACGACTAGACCCTCCTTGCTACTGTCAATGTGGACCGTACATTTTCTTGGATCGGATGGTTAGGATGATCTAATAGAAGTCTCTCTCTCTCTCTATCTCTCTCTCTCGTAGGTAACTAAATTGTCTCCTGACATGCAAATGAAATAAAAGCGGGCCGTCCCACATGATGGACGGTCAAAAACAAGGAATATCATATAATAGATATGGACCATCCATTTTCCTACCTATTCATCGGATGGCTGGGTTTTCAATTGATTCTACGGACACACGCTCTCTCTCATCAATGTGAACGACATGAATTATACCATGATGACTAGACTAGCAAGTGGGAGAAAACTGACCAAGCCTTCTTTCCATTCAAAGCTCACGACATGTTCGCTTCAAAATTCAAAGGCCGACCACCACTTCAATTCTCAAATGCCATTGCCTGCTCTAAGGTGCATGAATTCTCAACAACACCTGTTTTACCCACTCCCCACGCTTCTGGGGCCCATCACGTTCTATCCGTAAAATCCACTCCGTCCATCAAGTTCCACCCTTGATTCTACCACCCCAGAAAAAAATATAAACAAGACCCACAAACGGGTGGACCACACCACTGGAAATGGGAATGGGATGCCAACCATAACCTCGCGTGAAGGGCCACCATGGTGTTTATTTTTCATCAACCCTGTTAATCAGGTGTAACTCAGCTAGGAAAATCAAGTGAAAAAACAAAAATAAGCGTGATCCAAATATCAAACGGGCCACACCGTGTGAACTTAAAAGTTTTAGGAGAAATTTTACATTGTTCCCGTTGGCGTAGCCCATAATTCAGGCTCATCTTTTCTATGTACGGTTCAAATAAGGATTTCCACCTGATGGATGGAGCAGATTTACGTAAAAAAATATAGTGGGCCCACAGAGCTTCGGTGTTTTAAGGTTCAAATAAGGATTCCCACCTGATGGATGGAATGGATTTATGTATAAAAATATGGTGGGCCCACAGAGCTTCGGTGTTGTAATGTTCAAACAAGTATTCCGACCTGATGGATGGAGTGGATTTATGTATAAAAAAAATAGTAGTCCCACAGAGCTTCGGTGTTCTACGCAGCTGACTAAAGCTGGTGTAGAAATGGCGGTCCCTCTTAGATGCGTATGGCAGCCATAACAAGTTAGCCCTCTTAGATGCGTATGGCAGCCATAACAAGTTAGTATATACGATATTAGGGGATTGTCCTCTGCCTCCCGGAGGCAGGAACTCCCTGCCTCCAACGTTTTCATTGGTCAACGTCATTGTAAGTGCCACCTAATCAATGTTTTAAATATATTTGAAAAAGTATATTTAATAAAAACTTTAACGAGACGTTAAACGGAAGCGGTTTCCCTGCTGCGTAACTCAGACGGTAAGCATAATGTGTAAAGTCTGTGGAGCTTACCGTCATTGCAATTTGTGCATTGTATCAATTCCACCCATCTCTTTTATCATCTAATTTTAAGGTTTTACAACAAAAATTAATCATATCCAAAGATCAAGTGGACCACACCACCTGAAATAGTGTGAATTGAATTATACCGTTGAAAAGTTTTTGGGGCCCACAAAAGTTTTATATCAAGATGATATTTGTTTTTTCAATTCATCCATGTCTTTGTGATCGTATGAACAGTTTGGATGAAAAATAAAAATCATTGGGGACTAAGAAATACTTCAATGGTGAAAATCAATACTTCCACGGTTTCCTTTGTTATGGTCTACTTGAGCTTTTGATATACTTCAGTTTTGGGCTCAACTCCTAAAATGATATGAAAAATGGATGGACGGTGTGGATAAACCACATGAATTCACAGTGTGCCCAATAGAGTTTACTCAGTACAATAAGACTCGGTATGCAATCTGATTTCACGTTTCTAACGGATTTCTGTCCTAAGCAAGGATTCCGGATGGGCCCACTGTGATTTTTGTGATAAATCCAATCCGTTCATCCATTTTTAGATATTATTTTAGGACATCATACCAAAACTAATGAATATACAAAACTCAAATGGGCCACATGAGAGGAAACAGTGGGGATTTAGTGTCCACCGTTGAAAATTTATATGGCCACAAAAGTTTTGCATCGGTCTAATATTTTGGTGTTTTCACTTCATCGTAGTAAAAATGACCTTATAAATAGTTTGGATGGCATATAAACATCAAGAGGTCCTGGAAGGTTTCAACGGTAGGAATTTCTTTCTCCATTGTTTCATCTTATACGGCCCAGTTGAGTTTTTGGTCATCCTAATTTTTGGTTACATGTCTTAAAATGAGTTCTAAAAATGGATGAATGGATTGAAATTCTTATAAACATTACAGTAGACCCTACCATATATCCCAGCATTGGAACCTCATGCAAAAGGCTTTCCCCAATGAATTCGAGTCCACAGTTTCCATTGGAAACGTATTGGCTACTCCCCTACCACTTGGTGCTATGTGGGCCTACCATGATGTATGTGTTTCGTCCATGCCGTCCATCTATTTTTCTAGATCATTTTATGGTCTGAGACCAAAAATGAGGTATAACCCAATCTCAAGTGGACCACATTACATGAAATAGTACTGTTGAATGAACATTGACCATTAAAAACTTTTTGGGGACCATAAAAGTTTTAGATCAAGCTGATCTTTGTTTTTTCCCTTCACCTGGGTCTTTATGACCAAACCAACAGATTGTATCTCAAATAAACAATAAGATGGGCCTTAGGAGGACTTTATGATGAATATCCAATCACCATTGTTTTTCTGTGGTGTGGTCCATATGAGATTTATATCCCTCTCATTTTTGGGATCAACCCCTAAAATTATATGTAAAAATAGATTAACGGAATGGATGAGACACATACATCATGGTGAGGAAGTGATGTCACCCATTTATATGGGTCCCACTATGATGTATGTTTTGTATCCACACCGTCCATCCATTTGGAGAGATCATTTTAGGGCATGAGCCAAAGAATGAATCAGATCCAAAACTCGAGTAGACCCCACCACAGAAAATAGTGGAGAGAGTCATGCCCACCATTTATTACGACTGATTCCAATCCAAACTTCGTCATTTTGTCTAGTGAACTTCGTCACTTTGTACTGCAACCCCATCACTTTGTCTACTAAACCCTGTCACTTTGTACTGCAACCCCGTCACTTTGTCTACTGAACTCCGTCACTTTGTACTGCAACATCGTCACTTTGCTAATGTACCCCATCACTTTATGCTACAACCTCGTCACTTTGTCTACCGTACCCGTCACTTTGTGCTGCAATCTCGTTACTTTGTCTAGTGAACCCTATCACTTTGTACTGCAACCCTGTCACTTTGTCTACTGAACCCCATTACTTTGTACTGTAACATCGTCACTTTGTCTACTGTACTCGTCACTTTGTTTACTGAACCCCATCACTTTGTACTGCAATATCGTCACTTTGTCTACTGTACCTTGTCACTTTGTCTACTTTACCTTGTCACTTTGTAAAGTACCCCGTCACTTTGTGATGGGGTTTTATTAGACAAAGTGACGGGTTTAAGTAGGATTACTGTACAAAGTGATAGGGTTAAGTATGGTTACTGGACAAAGTGACGGGGTATAGTAGACAAAGTGACGAGGTTGCAGCACAAAGTGACTGAGTACAGTAGGCAAAGTGACGATGTTGCAGTACAAAGTGATGGGGTTCAGTAGACAAAGTGACGGGGTTGCAGTACAAAGTAACGAGGTTCACTAGACAGTGACGAGGTTCACTAGATAGTGACTGGGTTGCAGTACAAAGTGATAGGGTTCACTATACAAAGTGATGGGGGTTCAGTAGATAAAGTGACGGGGTACAGTAGACAAAGTGACGAGGTTGTAGCATAAAGTGACGGGGTATAATAGACAAAGTGACGATGTTGTAGTACAAAGTGACGGGGTTGCAGTACGAAGTGATGAAGTTCACTAGACAAAGTGACGAGGTTGCAGTACAAAGTGACGGGGTTCAGTAGACAAAGTAATGAGGTTGCAGTACAAAGTGACGGGGTTCAGTAAATAAAGTGACGAAGTTTGGATTGGATTCAGTCGTAATAAATGGTGGGCGTGACTCTCTCCATTATTTTCTGTGGTGGGGTCCACTCGAGTTTTGGATCTGATTCATTCTTTGGCTCATGCCCTAAAATGATCTCTCCAAATGGATGGACGGTGTGGATACAAAACATACATCATAGTGGGAACCCATATAAATGAGTGACATCACTTCCCCACCATGATGTATGTGTTTCATCCATTCCGTTAATCTATTTATATATATAAATTTAGGGTTGATCCGAAAAATGAGAGGGATATAAATCTCATATGGACCACACCATAGGAAAATAATGGTGATTAGATATCCATCATTAAAGTCCTCCTAAGGCCCACCGTACCGTTTATTTGACATCCAATCTGTTGGTTTGGTCATAAAGACCTAGGTGAAGGGAAAAATCAAAGATCAGCTTAATCCAAAACTTTTATGGTCCCCAAAAAGTTTTTAATGGTCAACGTTCATTCAACACTGTTTCATGTAATGTGGTCCACTTGAGATTGGGTTATACCTCATTTTTTGTCTCAGACCATAAAATGATCTAGAAAAATAGATGGACGGCATGGATGAAACACATACATCATGGTGGGCCCACATAGCACCAAGTGGCTGGGGAGTAGCCAATACGTTTCCAATGGAAACCGTGGACACGGATTCACTGGGGAAAGCATTTTGCATGAAGTTCCAGCGCTGGATGTATGGTGGGGTCCACCGTGATGTTTATAAGAAATCCAATCCATTCATCCATTTTTAGAGCTCGTTTTAAGACATGTAACCAAAAATTAGGATGATCAAAAATTCAACTAGGCCATACAAGATGAAACAGTGGAGAAAGAAATTCCTACCGTTGAAACCTCCTGGGCCTCTTGATGTTTATATGCCATCCAAGCTATTTATAAGGTCATTTTTACTAGGATGAAGTGAAAACACCAAAATATTAGACTGATGCAAAACTTTTGTGGCCATATAAATATTTCAATGGTGGACACTAAATCCCCACTGTTTCCTCTCGTGTGGCCCATTTGAGTTTTGTATATTCATTAGTTTTGGTATGATGTCTTAAAATGATATCTAAAAATGGATGAACGTGTTGGATTTATCACAAACATCGCAGTGGGCTCATCTGGAATCCTTGCGCACAATCTTACTGCAAAAGGCTTTGGCAGGAAATCCACGTCTAAAACGTGAAATCGGATTGCACGCTGAGTCTTATTGTACTGAGTAAACTCTATTGGGCCCACTGTGAATTCATGTGGTTTATCCACGCTGTCCATCCGTATTTTCAGATCATTTTAGGAGTTGAGCTCAAAACTGAAGTATATCAAAAGCTCGAGTAGACCATACCAAAGGAAACAGTGGAAGTATTGATTTTCACCATTGAAATGTTTCTAAGCCCCCAATGATTTTTATTTTTCATCCAAACTGTTCATAAGATCACAAAGACATGGATGAATGGAAAAAAACAAATATCATCTTGATATAAAACTTCTGTGGGCCTAAAAAACTTTTCAACAGCAGAATTCAATTCACACTGTTTCAGGTGGTGTGGTCCACTTGATCTTTGGATATGATTAATTTTTGTTGTAAAACCTTAAAATTAGATGATAAAAGAGATGGGTAGTTAAACGGAAGCGGTTTGTTCCTGCAGGCAAACCGCTTCCGTTTAACGTCTCCGTTAAAGTTTTTATTAAATGTACTTTTTCACATATATTTAAAGAGTGCGGATCCTCTGCCTCCCGGAGGCAGGAACTCCCTGCCTCCAACGTTTTCATTGGTCAACGTCATTGTAAGTGCCACCTAATCAATGTTTTAAATATATTTGAAAAAGTATATTTAATAAAAACTTTAACGGAGACGTTAAACGGAAGCGGTTTGCCTGCTGAGTAACTCAGACGGTAAGCAGAATGTGTAAAGTCTGTGGAGCTCACCGTCATTGCAATTTGTGCATTGTATCAACTCCACCCATCTCTTTTATCATCTAATTTTAAGGTTTTACAATAAAAATTAATCATATCCAAAGATCAAGTGGACCACACCACCTGAAATAGTGTGAATTGAATTATACCGTTGAAAAGTTTTTGGGGCCCACAAAAGTTTTATATCAAGATGATATTTGTTTTTTCAATTCATCCATGTCTTTGTGATCGTATGAACAGTTTGGATGAAAAATAAAAATCATTGGGGACTAAGAAATACTTCAATGGTGAAAATCAATACTTCCACGGTTTCCTTTGTTATGGTCTACTTGAGCTTTTGATATACTTCAGTTTTGGGCTCAACTCCTAAAATGATATGAAAAATGGATGGACGGTGTGGATAAACCACATGAATTCACAGTGTGCCCAATAGAGTTTACTCAGTACAATAAGACTCGGTATGCAATCTGATTTCACGTTTCTAACGGATTTCTGTCCTAAGCAAGGATTCCGGATGGGCCCACTGTGATTTTGTGATAAATCCAATCCGTTCATCCATTTTTAGATATTATTTTAGGACATCATACCAAAACTAATGAATATACAAAACTCAAATGGGCCACATGAGAGGAAACAGTGGGGATTTAGTGTCCACCGTTGAAAATTTATATGGCCACAAAAGTTTTGCATCGGTCTAATATTTTGGTGTTTTCACTTCATCGTAGTAAAAATGACCTTATAAATAGTTTGGATGGCATATAAACATCAAGAGGTCCTGGAAGGTTTCAACGGTAGGAATTTCTTTCTCCATTGTTTCATCTTATACGGCCCAGTTGAGTTTTTGGTCATCCTAATTTTTGGTTACATGTCTTAAAATGAGTTCTAAAAATGGATGAATGGATTGAAATTCTTATAAACATTACAGTAGACCCTACCATATATCCCAGCATTGGAACCTCATGCAAAAGGCTTTCCCCAATGAATTCGAGTCCACAGTTTCCATTGGAAACGTATTGGCTACTCCCCTACCACTTGGTGCTATGTGGGCCTACCATGATGTATGTGTTTCGTCCATGCCGTCCATCTATTTTTCTAGATCATTTTATGGTCTGAGACCAAAAATGAGGTATAACCCAATCTCAAGTGGACCACATTACATGAAATAGTGTTGAATGAACATTGACCATTAAAAACTTTTTGGGGACCATAAAAGTTTTAGATCAAGCTGATCTTTGTTTTTTCCCTTCACCTGGGTCTTTATGACCAAACCAACAGATTGGATCTCAAATAAACAATAAGATGGGCCTTAGGAGGACTTTATGATGAATATCCAATCACCATTGTTTTTCTGTGGTGTGGTCCATATGAGATTTATATCCCTCTCATTTTTGGGATCAACCCCTAAAATTATATGTAAAAATAGATTAACGGAATGGATGAGACACATACATCATGGTGAGGAAGTGATGTCACCCATTTATATGGGTCCCACTATGATGTATGTTTTGTATCCACACCGTCCATCCATTTGGAGAGATCATTTTAGGGCATGAGCCAAAGAATGAATCAGATCCAAAACTCGAGTAGACCCCACCACAGAAAATAGTGGAGAGAGTCATGCCCACCATTTATTACGACTGATTCCAATCCAAACTTCGTCATTTTGTCTAGTGAACTTCGTCACTTTGTACTGCAACCCCATCACTTTGTCTACTAAACCCTGTCACTTTGTACTGCAACCCCGTCACTTTGTCTACTGAACTCCGTCACTTTGTACTGCAACATCGTCACTTTGCCTACTGTACTCAGTCACTTTGTGCTGCAACCTCGTCACTTTGTCTACCGTACCCGTCACTTTGTGCTGCAATCTCGTTACTTTGTCTAGTGAACCCTATCACTTTGTACTGCAACCCTGTCACTTTGTCTACTGAACCCCATTACTTTGTACTGTAACATCGTCACTTTGTCTACTGTACTCGTCACTTTGTTTACTGAACCCCATCACTTTGTACTGCAATATCGTCACTTTGTCTACTGTACCTTGTCACTTTGTCTACTTTACCTTGTCACTTTGTAAAGTACCCCGTCACTTTGTGATGGGGTTTTATTAGACAAAGTGACGGGGTTAAGTAGGATTACTGTACAAAGTGATAGGGTTAAGTATGGTTACTGGACAAAGTGACGGGGTATAGTAGACAAAGTGACGAGGTTGCAGCACAAAGTGACTGAGTACAGTAGGCAAAGTGACGATGTTGCAGTACAAAGTGATGGGGTTCAGTAGACAAAGTGACGGGGTTGCAGTACAAAGTAACGAGGTTCACTAGACAGTGACGAGGTTCACTAGATAGTGACTGGTTGCAGTACAAAGTGATAGGGTTCACTATACAAAGTGATGGGGGTTCAGTAGATAAAGTGACGGGGTACAGTAGACAAAGTGACGAGGTTGTAGCATAAAGTGACGGGGTATAATAGACAAAGTGACGATGTTGTAGTACAAAGTGACGGGGTTGCAGTACGAAGTGATGAAGTTCACTAGACAAAGTGACGAGGTTGCAGTACAAAGTGACGGGGTTCAGTAGACAAAGTAATGAGGTTGCAGTACAAAGTGACGGGGTTCAGTAAATAAAGTGACGAAGTTTGGATTGGATTCAGTCGTAATAAATGGTGGGCGTGACTCTCTCCATTATTTTCTGTGGTGGGGTCCACTCGAGTTTTGGATCTGATTCATTCTTTGGCTCATGCCCTAAAATGATCTCTCCAAATGGATGGACGGTGTGGATACAAAACATACATCATAGTGGGAACCCATATAAATGAGTGACATCACTTCCCCACCATGATGTATGTGTTTCATCCATTCCGTTAATCTATTTATATATATAAATTTAGGGTTGATCCGAAAAATGAGAGGGATATAAATCTCATATGGACCACACCATAGGAAAATAATGGTGATTAGATATCCATCATTAAAGTCCTCCTAAGGCCCACCGTACCGTTTATTTGACATCCAATCTGTTGGTTTGGTCATAAAGACCTAGGTGAAGGGAAAAATCAAAGATCAGCTTAATCCAAAACTTTTATGGTCCCCAAAAAGTTTTTAATGGTCAAGTTCATTCAACACTGTTTCATGTAATGTGGTCCACTTGAGATTGGGTTATACCTCATTTTTTGTCTCAGACCATAAAATGATCTAGAAAAATAGATGGACGGCATGGATGAAACACATACATCATGGTGGGGCCCACATAGCACCAAGTGGCTGGGGAGTAGCCAATACGTTTCCAATGGAAACCGTGGACACGGATTCACTGGGGAAAGCATTTTGCATGAAGTTCCAGCGCTGGATGTATGGTGGGGTCCACCGTGATGTTTATAAGAAATCCAATCCATTCATCCATTTTTAGAGCTCGTTTTAAGACATGTAACCAAAAATTAGGATGATCAAAAATTCAACTAGGCCATACAAGATGAAACAGTGGAGAAAGAAATTCCTACCGTTGAAACCTCCTGGGCCTCTTGATGTTTATATGCCATCCAAGCTATTTATAAGGTCATTTTTACTAGGATGAAGTGAAAACACCAAAATATTAGACTGATGCAAAACTTTTGTGGCCATATAAATATTTCAATGGTGGACACTAAATCCCCACTGTTTCCTCTCGTGTGGCCCATTTGAGTTTTGTATATTCATTAGTTTTGGTATGATGTCTTAAAATG
Source organism: Magnolia officinalis (assembly GCA_021015155.1). Taxonomy (NCBI): domain Eukaryota; kingdom Viridiplantae; phylum Streptophyta; class Magnoliopsida; order Magnoliales; family Magnoliaceae; genus Magnolia; species Magnolia officinalis. The sequence continues at coordinate 5,314,445 of JAJHSJ010000012.1, read as the reverse complement.
ATATCTAAAAATGGATGAACGTGTTGGATTTATCACAAACATCGCAGTGGGCTCATCTGGAATCCTTGCGCACAATCTTACTGCAAAAGGCTTTGGCAGGAAATCCACGTCTAAAACGTGAAATCGGATTGCACGCTGAGTCTTATTGTACTGAGTAAACTCTATTGGGCCCACTGTGAATTCATGTGGTTTATCCACGCTGTCCATCCGTATTTTCAGATCATTTTAGGAGTTGAGCTCAAAACTGAAGTATATCAAAAGCTCGAGTAGACCATACCAAAGGAAACAGTGGAAGTATTGATTTTCACCATTGAAATGTTTCTAAGCCCCCAATGATTTTTATTTTTCATCCAAACTGTTCATAAGATCACAAAGACATGGATGAATGGAAAAAAACAAATATCATCTTGATATAAAACTTCTGTGGGCCTAAAAAACTTTTCAACAGCAGAATTCAATTCACACTGTTTCAGGTGGTGTGGTCCACTTGATCTTTGGATATGATTAATTTTTGTTGTAAAACCTTAAAATTAGATGATAAAAGAGATGGGTAGTTAAACGGAAGCGGTTTGCCTGCTGCGTAACTCAGACGGTAAGCATAATGTGTAAAGTCTGTGGAGCTTACCGTCATTGCAATTTGTGCATTGTATCAACTCCACCCATCTCTTTTATCATCTAATTTTAAGGTTTTACAACAAAAATTAATCATATCCAAAGATCAAGTGGACCACACCACCTGAAATAGTGTGAATTGAATTATACCGTTGAAAAGTTTTTGGGGCCCACAAAAGTTTTATATCAAGATGATATTTGTTTTTTCAATTCATCCATGTCTTTGTGATCGTATGAACAGTTTGGATGAAAAATAAAAATCATTGGGGACTAAGAAACACTTCAATGGTGAAAATCAATACTTCCACGGTTTCCTTTGTTATGGTCTACTTGAGCTTTTGATATACTTCAGTTTTGGGCTCAACTCCTAAAATGATATGAAAAAATGGATGGACGGTGTGGATAAACCACATGAATTCACAGCGTGCCCAATAGAGTTTACTCAGTACAATAAGACTCGGTATGCAATCTGATTTCACGTTTCTAACGGATTTCTGTCCTAAGCAAGGATTCCGGATGGGCCCACTGTGATTTTTGTGATAAATCCAATCCGTTCATCCATTTTTAGATATTATTTTAGGACATCATACCAAAACTAATGAATATACAAAACTCAAATGGGCCACATGAGAGGAAACAGTGGGGATTTAGTGTCCACCGTTGAAAATTTATATGGCCACAAAAGTTTTGCATCGGTCTAATATTTTGGTGTTTTCACTTCATCGTAGTAAAAATGACCTTATAAATAGTTTGGATGGCATATAAACATCAAGAGGTCCTGGAAGGTTTCAACGGTAGGAATTTCTTTCTCCATTGTTTCATCTTATACGGCCCAGTTGAGTTTTTGGTCATCCTAATTTTTGGTTACATGTCTTAAAATGAGTTCTAAAAATGGATGAATGGATTGAAATTCTTATAAACATTACAGTAGACCCTACCATATATCCCAGCATTGGAACCTCATGCAAAAGGCTTTCCCCAATGAATTCGAGTCCACAGTTTCCATTGGAAACGTATTGGCTACTCCCCTACCACTTGGTGCTATGTGGGCCTACCATGATGTATGTGTTTCGTCCATGCCGTCCATCTATTTTTCTAGATCATTTTATGGTCTGAGACCAAAAATGAGGTATAACCCAATCTCAAGTGGACCACATTACATGAAATAGTACTGTTGAATGAACATTGACCATTAAAAACTTTTTGGGGACCATAAAAGTTTTAGATCAAGCTGATCTTTGTTTTTTCCCTTCACCTGGGTCTTTATGACCAAACCAACAGATTGTATCTCAAATAAACAATAAGATGGGCCTTAGGAGGACTTTATGATGAATATCCAATCACCATTGTTTTTCTGTGGTGTGGTCCATATGAGATTTATATCCCTCTCATTTTTGGGATCAACCCCTAAAATTATATGTAAAAATAGATTAACGGAATGGATGAGACACATACATCATGGTGAGGAAGTGATGTCACCCATTTATATGGGTCCCACTATGATGTATGTTTTGTATCCACACCGTCCATCCATTTGGAGAGATCATTTTAGGGCATGAGCCAAAGAATGAATCAGATCCAAAACTCGAGTAGACCCCACCACAGAAAATAGTGGAGAGAGTCATGCCCACCATTTATTACGACTGATTCCAATCCAAACTTCGTCATTTTGTCTAGTGAACTTCGTCACTTTGTATTGCAACCCCATCACTTTGTCTACTAAACCCTGTCACTTTGTACTGCAACCCCGTCACTTTATCTACTGAACTCCGTCACTTTGTACTGCAACATCGTCACTTTGCCTAATGTACCCCATCACTTTATGCTACAACCTCGTCACTTTGTCTACTGTACCCGTCACTTTGTGCTGCAATCTCGTTACTTTGTCTAGTGAACCCTATCACTTTGTACTGCAACCCTGTCACTTTGTCTACTAAACCCCATTACTTTGTACTGTAACATCGTCACTTTATCTACTGTACTCGTCACTTTGTTTACTGAACCCCATCACTTTGTACTGCAATATCGTCACTTTGTCTACTGTACCTTGTCACTTTGTCTACTTTACCTTGTCACTTTGTAAAGTACCCCGTCACTTTGTGATGGGGTTTTATTAGACAAAGTGACGGGTTTAAGTAGGATTACTGTACAAAGTGATAGGGTTAAGTATGGTTACTGGACAAAGTGACGGGGTATAGTAGACAAAGTGACGAGGTTGCAGCACAAAGTGACTGAGTACAGTAGGCAAAGTGACGATGTTGCAGTACAAAGTGATGGGGTTCAGTAGACAAAGTGACGGGGTTGCAGTACAAAGTAACGAGGTTCACTAGACAGTGACGAGGTTCACTAGATAGTGACTGGGTTGCAGTACAAAGTGATAGGGTTCACTATACAAAGTGATGGGGTTCAGTAGATAAAGTGACGGGGTACAGTAGACAAAGTGACGAGGTTGTAGCATAAGTGACGGGGTATAATAGACAAAGTGACGATGTTGTAGTACAAAGTGACGGGGTTGCAGTACGAAGTGATGAAGTTCACTAGACAAAGTGACGAGGTTGCAGTACAAAGTGACGGGGTTCAGTAGACAAAGTAATGAGGTTGCAGTACAAAGTGACGGGGTTCAGTAAATAAAGTGACGAAGTTTGGATTGGATTCAGTCGTAATAAATGGTGGGCGTGACTCTCTCCATTATTTTCTGTGGTGGGGTCCACTCGAGTTTTGGATCTGATTCATTCTTTGGCTCATGCCCTAAAATGATCTCTCCAAATGGATGGACGGTGTGGATACAAAACATACATCATAGTGGGAACCCATATAAATGAGTGACATCACTTCCCCACCATGATGTATGTGTTTCATCCATTCCGTTAATCTATTTATATATATAAATTTAGGGTTGATCCGAAAAATGAGAGGGATATAAATCTCATATGGACCACACCATAGGAAAATAATGGTGATTAGATATCCATCATTAAAGTCCTCCTAAGGCCCACCGTACCGTTTATTTGACATCCAATCTGTTGGTTTGGTCATAAAGACCTAGGTGAAGGGAAAAATCAAAGATCAGCTTAATCCAAAACTTTTATGGTCCCCAAAAAGTTTTTAATGGTCAACGTTCATTCAACACTGTTTCATGTAATGTGGTCCACTTGAGATTGGGTTATACCTCATTTTTTGTCTCAGACCATAAAATGATCTAGAAAAATAGATGGACGGCATGGATGAAACACATACATCATGGTGGGCCCACATAGCACCAAGTGGCTGGGGAGTAGCCAATACGTTTCCAATGGAAACCGTGGACACGGATTCACTGGGGAAAGCATTTTGCATGAAGTTCCAGCGCTGGATGTATGGTGGGGTCCACCGTGATGTTTATAAGAAATCCAATCCATTCATCCATTTTTAGAGCTCGTTTTAAGACATGTAACCAAAAATTAGGATGATCAAAAATTCAACTAGGCCATACAAGATGAAACAGTGGAGAAAGAAATTCCTACCGTTGAAACCTCCTGGGCCTCTTGATGTTTATATGCCATCCAAGCTATTTATAAGGTCATTTTTACTAGGATGAAGTGAAAACACCAAAATATTAGACTGATGCAAAACTTTTGTGGCCATATAAATATTTCAATGGTGGACACTAAATCCCCACTGTTTCCTCTCGTGTGGCCCATTTGAGTTTTGTATATTCATTAGTTTTGGTATGATGTCTTAAAATGATATCTAAAAATGGATGAACGTGTTGGATTTATCACAAACATCGCAGTGGGCTCATCTGGAATCCTTGCGCACAATCTTACTGCAAAAGGCTTTGGCAGGAAATCCACGTCTAAAACGTGAAATCGGATTGCACGCTGAGTCTTATTGTACTGAGTAAACTCTATTGGGCCCACTGTGAATTCATGTGGTTTATCCACGCTGTCCATCCGTATTTTCAGATCATTTTAGGAGTTGAGCTCAAAACTGAAGTATATCAAAAGCTCGAGTAGACCATACCAAAGGAAACAGTGGAAGTATTGATTTTCACCATTGAAATGTTTCTAAGCCCCCAATGATTTTTATTTTTCATCCAAACTGTTCATAAGATCACAAAGACATGGATGAATGGAAAAAAACAAATATCATCTTGATATAAAACTTCTGTGGGCCTAAAAAACTTTTCAACAGCAGAATTCAATTCACACTGTTTCAGGTGGTGTGGTCCACTTGATCTTTGGATATGATTAATTTTTGTTGTAAAACCTTAAAATTAGATGATAAAAGAGATGGGTAGTTAAACGGAAGCGGTTTGTTCCTGCAGGCAAACCGCTTCCGTTTAACGTCTCCGTTAAAGTTTTTATTAAATGTACTTTTTCACATATATTTAAAGAGTGCGGATCCTCTGCCTCCCGGAGGCAGGAACTCCCTGCCTCCAGCGTTTTCATTGGTCAACGTCATTGTAAGTGCCACCAATCAATGTTTTAAATATATGTGAAAAAGTACATTTAATAAAAACTTTAACGGAGACGTTAAACGGAAGCGGTTTAACTACTGAGTAACTTAGACGGTAAGCGTAATGTGTAAAGTCTGTAGAGCCCACCGTCATTGCAATTCCTGCATTGTATCAACTCCACCCATCTGTTTTATCATCTAATTTTAAGGTTTTACAACAAAAATTAATCATATCCAATGATCAAGTGGACCACACCACCTGAAATAGTGTGAATTGAATTATACCGTTGAAAAGTTTTTGGGGCCCACAAAAGTTTTATATCAAGATGATATTTGTTTTTTCAATTCATCCATGTCTTTGTGATCGTATGAACAGTTTGGATGAAAAATAAAAATCATTGGGGACTAAGAAACACTTCAATGGTGAAAATCAATACTTCCACGGTTTCCTTTGTTATGGTCTACTTGAGCTTTTGATATACTTCAGTTTTGGCTCAACTCCTAAAATGATATGAAAAATGGATGGACGGTGTGGATAAACCACATGAATTCACAGCGTGCCCAATAGAGTTTACTCAGTACAATAAGACTCGGTATGCAATCTGATTTCACGTTTCTAACGGATTTCTGCCAAAGCCAAGGATTCCGGATGGGCCCACTGCGATGTTTGTGATAAATCCAATCCGTTCATCCATTTTTAGATATTATTTTAGGACATCATACCAAAACTAATGAATATACAAAACTCAAATGGGCCACACGAGAGGAAACAGTGGGGATTTAGTGTCCACCGTTGAAAATTTATATGGCCACAAAAGTTTTGCATCGGTCTAATATTTTGGTGTTTTCACTTCATCTTAGTAAAAATGACCTTATAAATAGTTTGGATGGCATATAAACATCAAGAGGTCCTGGAAGGTTTCAACTGTAGGAATTTCTTTCTCCATTGTTTCATCTTGTACGGCCCAGTTGAGTTTTTGATCATCCTAATTTTTGGTTACATGTCTTAAAATGAGTTCTAAAAATGGATGAATGGATTGAAATTCTTATAAACATTACAGTAGACCCTACCATATATCCCAGCATTGGAACCTCATGCAAAAGGCTTTCCCCAATGAATTCGAGTCCACGGTTTCCATTGGAAACGTATTGGCTACTCCCCTACCACTTGGTGCTATGTGGGCCTACCATGATGTATGTGTTTCGTCCATGCCGTCCATCTATTTTTCTAGATCATTTTATGGTCTGAGACCAAAAATGAGGTATAACCCAATCTCAAGTGGACCACATTACATGAAATAGTGTTGAATGAACATTGACCATTAAAAACTTTTTGGGGACCATAAAAGTTTTAGATCAAGCTGATCTTTGTTTTTTCCCTTCACCTGGGTCTTTATGACCAAACCAACAGATTGTATCTCAAATAAACAATAAGATGGGCCTTAGGAGGACTTTATGATGAATATCCAATCACCATTGTTTTTCTGTGGTGTGGTCCATATGAGATTTATATCCCTCTCATTTTTCGGATCAACCCTAAATTTATATATATAAATAGATTAACGGAATGGATGAAACACATACATCATGGTGGGGAAGTGATGTCACTCATTTATATGGGTCCCACTATGATGTATGTTTTGTATCCACACCGTCCATCCATTTGGAGAGATCATTTTAGGGCATGAGCCAAAGAATGAATCAGATCCAAAACTCGAGTGGACCCCACCACAGAAAATATGGAGAGAGTCACGCCCACCATTTATTACGACTGAATCCAATCCAAACTTCGTCACTTTATTTACTGAACCCCGTCACTTTGTACTGCAACCTCATTACTTTGTCTACTGAACCCCGTCACTTTGTACTGCAACCTCGTCACTTTGTCTAGTGAACTTCATCACTTCGTACTGCAACCCCGTCACTTTGTACTACAACATCGTCACTTTATCTATTATACCCCGTCACTTTATGCTACAACCTCGTCACTTTGTCTACTGTACCCCGTCACTTTGTCTACTGAACCCCCATCACTTTGTATAGTGAACCCTATCACTTTGTACTGCAACCCAGTCACTATCTAGTGAACCTCGTCACTGTCTAGTGAACCTCGTTACTTTGTACTGCAACCCCGTCACTTTGTCTACTGAACCCCATCACTTTGTACTGCAACATCGTCACTTTGCCTACTGTACTCAGTCACTTTGTGCTGCAACCTCGTCACTTTGTCTACTATACCCCGTCACTTTGTCCAGTAACCATACTTAACCCCATCACTTTGTCCAGTAATCCTACTTAACCCCGTCACTTTGTCTAATAAAACCCCATCACAAAGTGACGGGGTACTTTACAAAGTGACAAGGTAAAGTAGACAAAGTGACAAGGTACAGTAGACAAAGTGACGATATTGCAGTACAAAGTGATGGGGTTCAGTAAACAAAGTGACGAGTACAGTAGACAAAGTGACGATGTTACAGTACAAAGTAATGGGGTTCAGTAGACAAAGTGACAGGGTTGCAGTACAAAGTGATAGGGTTCACTAGACAAAGTAACGAGATTGCAGCACAAAGTGACGGGTACGGTAGACAAAGTGACGAGGTTGTAGCATAAAGTGATGGGGTACATTAAGCAAAGTGACGATGTTGCAGTACAAAGTGACGGAGTTCAGTAGACAAAGTGACGGGGTTGCAGTACAAAGTGACAGGGTTTAGTAGACAAAGTGATGGGGTTGCAGTACAAAGTGACGAAGTTCACTAGACAAAATGACGAAGTTTGGATTGGAATCAGTCGTAATAAATGGTGGGCATGACTCTCTCCACTATTTTCTGTGGTGGGGTCTACTCGAGTTTTGGATCTGATTCATTCTTTGGCTCATGCCCTAAAATGATCTCTCCAAATGGATGGACGGTGTGGATACAAAACATACATCATAGTGGGACCCATATAAATGGGTGACATCACTTCCTCACCATGATGTATGTGTCTCATCCATTCCGTTAATCTATTTTTACATATAAATTTAGGGTTGATCCCAAAAATGAGAGGGATATAAATCTCATATGGACCACACCACAGAAAAACAATGGTGATTGGGTATTCATCATAAAGTCCTCCTAAGGCCCATCTTATTGTTTATTTGAGATCCAATCTGTTGGTTTGGTCATAAAGACCCAGGTGAAGGGAAAAAACAAAGATCAGCTTGATCTAAAACTTTTATGGTCCCCAAAAAGTTTTTAATGGTCAATGTTCATTCAACACTATTTCATGTAATGTGGTCCACTTGAGATTGGGTTATACCTCATTTTTGGTCTCAGACCATAAAATGATCTAGAAAAATAGATGGACGGCATGGACGAAACACATACATCATGGTAGGCCCACATAGCACCAAGTGGTAAGGGAGTAGCCAATACGTTTCCAATGGAAACCGTGGACTCGAATTCATTGGGGAAAGCCTTTTGCATGAGGTTCCAATGCTGGGATATATGGTAGGGTCTACTGTAATGTTTATAAGAATTTCAATCCATTCATCCATTTTTAGAACTCATTTTAAGACATGTAACCAAAAATTAGGATGACCAAAAACTCAACTGGGCCGTACAAGATGAAACAATGGAGAAAGAAATTCCTACCGTTGAAACCTTCCAGGACCTCTTGATGTTTATATGCCATCCAAACTATTTATAAGATCATTTTTACTACGATGAAGTGAAAACACCAAAATATTAGACCGATGCAAAACTTTTGTGGCCATATAAATTTTCAACGGTGGATACTAAATCCCCACTGTTTCCTCTCGTGTGGCCCATTTGAGTTTTGTATATTCATTAGTTTTGGTATGATGTCCTAAAATAATATCTAAAAATGGATGAACGGATTGGATTTATCACAAACATCGCAGTGGGCCCATCCAGAATCCTTGCTTAGGATCTCACTGCAAAAGGCTTTGGCAGAAATCCGTGTCTAACGTGAAATCAGATTGCATACCGAGTCTTATTGTACTGAGTAAACTCTATTGGGCCCGCTGTGAATTCATGTGGTTTATCCACACCGTCCATCCATTTTTTCATATCATTTTAGGAGTTGAGCCCAAAACTGAAGTATATCAAAAGCTCAAGTAGACCATAACAAAGGAAACCGTGGAAGTATTGATTTTCACCATTGAAGTGTTTCTTAGTCCCCAATGATTTTTATTTTTCATCCAAACTGTTCATACGATCACAAAGACATGGATGAATGGAAAAAACAAATATCATCTTGATATAAAACTTTTGTGGGCCCCAAAAACTTTTCAACGGTATAATTCAATTCACACTATTTCAGGTGGTGTGGTCCACTTGATCTTTGGATATGATTAATTTTTGTTGTAAAACCTTAAAATTAGATGATAAAAGAGATGGGTGGAGTTGGTTGATACAATGCACAAATTGCAGTGACGGTAAGCTCCACAGACTTTACACATTATGCTTACCGTCTGAGTTACGCAGCAGGCAAACCGCTTCCGTTTAACGTCTCCCTTAAAGTTTTTATTAAATATACTTTTTCAAGTATATTTAAAACATTGATTAGGTGGCACTTACAATGACGTTGACCAATGAAAACGCTGGAGGCAGGGAGTTCCTGCCTCCGGGAGGCAGAGGATCCCCACTCATATTTAAAACATTGATTAGGTGGCACTTACAATTACGTTGACCAATGGAAACGCTGGAGGCAGGGAGGAGGCAGAGGATCCGCCCTCAAGGGATCGTAAAAAAAGGGAAAGAGATAAATGGTACTATGAGGTGACCTCATGGGAACTTGGTATGAGGTCAAGTTGTGTGGGACCCACTGTGATGTATGTCGAAATCCAACACCGTGAATTTGATGGTCCCCTTTAGGTTAGAAGACATCCCAAAAATCAGCCTTATACGAAACTCAGGTAGGCCATAACATCTAAAAATATGTGAAGACATGGCTAAAACATATAAAAGCACTTGGTGGGGCCCACTTGAGTTTTGGATGTGGCTCAAATTGGTCTGACCCCTCATCCATGTGGTGAACACACAATGAATGGGTTGGATCTATGAACCACATCTCGGTGGGTACAATAAATGGTTATGAATGTTTTAGTGGGAAGGTAACCCCTCTTAACTATTGTATGCGGTGTGTCCCATCCAAGTCATGGATTGACTTGAATTTTAGGACCGTGGTCCAATATGGATGGTGCATCTGACTTCACGGAATTGATGTTCGACCCACATCACGGTGGGGCCCACACAGCTCGACCTTATGGAAAGTATCCATGAGGTCGACCTCGAAGTACCATTTCCAACACATATATGGGAAAAGGGCCTATGCGGTCGAGCTCATGGGAACTCCCTATGAGGTCAAGCTGTGTGGGCCCCACCATGAAGCGTGTTGAACATCTACTCCATGAGTCAGATGCACCATTTCATGGTGGGTCCAGGGCTTAAACATCAAGTCAATCTGTGACTTGTGTGGGCCACACCACATACAAAAGTTGAGAGGGTTACCCTCCATTAAAACATTCCTAATCATTTTTTGGGCCCCCAAGATGTGGTTCACAAATCCAGCCCATCCATTATGTGTGTCCCACTTGGATGAGGGGTCAGACCAAGTTTCAAATGCATCCAAATTTCAGGTGAGTCGCACCAAGTGCTTTTATATGTTTTAGGCATGTCTTCACGTCATTTTAGATGGTACGGCCCACTGAAGTTCTGTTTTTTGAGATGTCCCATAATTTAAAGGGGACCCATCAAATGCACAGTGTTGATGTTCGACACGCATCATGGTGGGGCCCACACAGCTCGACCTCATGGGAGATATCCATGAGGTCGACCTCAAAGTACCATTTCCTATATATATATATATATATATATATATATATATATATATATATATATATATATATATATATATATTCTCGTAGCCGTCGGCTGCTTTCTTTAGAACAAAAGTCCAACATGGGGCACAGTTGGATGACGCCTAAAAATAAGACCGAATCAATTCTACGGGGAGTTGAGAAATTAAGTTCCCATACGGGGCCCATTTCTACCATTTCTCTGTACGAGTATAATAATAATAATAAGAATAATAACAGAGAGGCAATTGAATGTAATAGTAAAGTTGGTTTATGATGTGCAGGGGCGGCTCAAAGGGGTAGGCAGGTCAGGCAATCGCCTAAGCCCCCTAATTGAAATCGGATTGTGTACTGAGTTACTCAGTACGTTCTTATTATACTGAGTAAACTCAGTTGGGTCCACAGTGAATGTATTTGTCTTATCCACTCTGTTCATCTATTTTTTCGGATCATTTTAGTGGTTGAACCCAAATTTGAGGTGTATCTAAAGCTCAAATGGACCATACAGCAGGATGCCGTGGAAATAATGATTTCCACCATTGAAAGCTTTCTATGGACCACAGTGATATTTGTTTGTCATCCAACCTTTTCATAATATCACAAACACATGGATGAAGTGAAAATAAAAATATCAGATTGATCCAACTTCTGTGGCCTCCACGAAATTTTCAATAATAGATGTTCAATTCACACTTTTTCCTGTGGTGTGGTCCATTTGACCTTTGGATATGCTTCATTTTTGGGCCAACCACCTACACTTATCTGCTAAAATGTATGGACAGAGTGGATAAAATGCATGAATGACTGTGAGACCCACACAGTTTAATCAGTATGCTAATTGTACTGAGTTACTCGGTACACAATCCGTTCCCCCTAATTATGAAGGCCCTATATTATAGGAAAATTAAAATTCTTAATTATAAACATAGAATATTATATCCAAATTAAAATTAAGAAGGAAAAAAAAAAGGTCTAAATTTTTTTAAATAAAACTTATTAAAATGCCTATCAAATATGAACATCTAAAAATTAGTTTACAAATTTGAAATTGAAAATAAAAAATAAATCCTAAAAACTAGCACTATCAAACAACGGTCTAACTTTATTGCTGATTAAGTTCTCAAAAAATTAAATTATAAGCGTCATTTTTATGACTTGCGTAAGGCCCCCAAAAATGTTGAGCCGCCCCTGATGATGCGCTACCTAGTCGCTCTCCTTAGGTCAGTATTTGCCATTTTGCCATTTTGCCATTTTGCCTCCCTACCCACTGACCAATTATATGCGAGTCTGCTAAATCAAGATTCCTGACCAATTTCATACTAATTAATATAAATGCAATTCACCCAATGGTCAATGATAAACTCGCCATATAGGCAAAGTCAACAGCCATCTAGGCACCGTGTCGGCAGATTGGTCCACCTACCCATCATTCTACAGCACCCGATCACTTGGTCAGTCACAAGTTTGCACCACAGTTCGACGTGGATTTGAATGACAAAATATCAAGGATATATAAACTTTTCATATTTGACTTTTGGTAGAAAATTCATTTTCAAATTAAAAAGAAAATTCTTTTTAAATTAAAATAAATGATATTTTTTATTTTAAAAACTTATACTCAATAATATTCAATATTTGTTATGGGTAAAAATTAACTAACTAAGGCAACCAAAATGAAGAAGAATTTGGAGCGAGAGAAATAGAGGTCGGATAAGAGCTCGATCCAAATGAACAAACAAGACCTACACGGCTTAGCATTGACTACCAACAGTGAGCTAGGCTATGGTCAGTATCTTGCTGTCGCGACCAGTGAACGACCATAAGTATTGATCCAACTCCGCCCAAAGAGGGCCTTGGCCATGATCGACAGTTCGACCCCGTCTGTAGGACCTAGCCAACCCAACTCGGAGGTCGGCCTCAACCGTCCGTCGCAATCTCCTCGGAAGCCGACTTTCGGAAGGTTTCCTTCAAATGGCAGGAAGACCAATTCTCCGATATCTTCACCGAGAATCATGTCGAAGATAACGTATTAGATTCTGGAGACAATCCCTCGCACGATACGCAACTACATAACATATTTTATAAATCAGTTTTTATAAAATGGCATTTCATTCTTGGGCATTTTGATGAATTTTTTGTACAATTAGAACTTAGGTGATTCTCACTTGAATGAGCATGCGAAGCTCCCTTTGAAGATGAACTTGATCCCATACATGTTCTAGAGATTAGACCCAAGCAAATATGTATAATTATTATCTAAACCATCTAGAGCACTCATATAAGTGAATCTCATAGGAAATCAACTATTCATTAGTTGTAGGGATTTCAACCACCTCCCTTGTCTTGGTCACCTTATTGGCACATCACATGTAAAGCGAATGATCGTAGGTGTTGAAGCATCAGTGTCATTGATTAGGGAAGCACATGGGGAACTTATTGAAGCACGAAAGAGCATTAATCAAGCAACCCAAGCATGACCATCAACGGGGCTCAATCCGACAAGTTGTCAAGTGTGTGTCCATATACTCTTTACTTGTATAGGATTGAGTGTAAGAGTTTATGACCTAAACTCAAATATATTCTTATGTAGGACCTTGGCTCTTGTGTAAGGCCGAATTCATCAACACAGGTGTGAACGTGGTCCACTGGGCACGAGTGCGTACGTGTTACTCTTCGTATGTGCCTCTGGTAGGAGTGAACATAGGTCCTTGGATTATGACCACTAGTGGTTGTTGATTAATATATAGAAAACTAACTAAAATCTCTTGTGGGAGCCACCGACATGGGAGAGTACGTTTGTCTAGATCCGATTATTAAGATTATAGGTGAACCTGATTTAAAACTCTGATAGTGAATACCAGTACACTTGAGGAGAGTGCGTTCGCCAGTAGTGGAGTAAGTAAACATAACCAGTATACATGCTTATATTTGCGATTGTCATTTAAGCATAATTCTATTTATGTCAATGTGTTTAATTAATTAGATCATATAGATGCTTGAATTGGATTGTATCCTAGGCACTTGACTTGCAATGCATACACAAGTTCACTATTGCCTTATAAACTAGTTGTATAATTGACATATTATTAATAGTCTATGTAATCGGACCCACTTTGGCTTACAAGCCTTATTGTTAATTTGCCTTATATGTTTTTGTTATGGGTAAAATCGGACTAACCAATAAGATAAGGTCAGGTCGAACATCCATGTGCACCACAAAGAAGCTCGGACCCAGCCATGATAAAGGCCTCAGTCACATCCCCAATCTAAGCAATGAAGTAGCTCGGTCTCAACAATTTAAGGCAGGATGGCAGATCGGTCATCCACTTAACGCCAAAGGAAAACACGATCATGGTTCACCATAGAATTTAGGTCGGTGAACCAACTTCTGGAACAACCATATAGATCACTTCGGATTCTCCACCTCGGCTTCCTACTACACGCCTACATTAGTTCCGACCTGGTCCTGAGCAACCTCATCCGGGATTCCAGTTGAGGATCTTGGAAATCGAGCGCAACATGGATCCCCTTTAGGATTTCAATCGAGGATCTCAACGGATATAATGGCATTCCCATATATGAATTCTACCACAACTTGGGATCCAAATCATACTACAATACGCTCTTACTAAAACAAGGAATATCTCTATACGTCACCACCTCTCCTCACCTATAAATAGGAGCACCCCTAATGCTAAGGGTCCCCTGCTGCAGCCAGGGTCTCCTTTGTCCGTTCTTTTGCAAGTACTCAAAGGTCCAGAGAAGGTTACTGGTCCAGATTTCTACATCACTAGTTTTAATTGGTAAATTAGTTTATATTAGGCAAGAATTTTAAATTGGTCCTATTTACCCCCTGTAGGACTTAGCTATAATTATATAGCTCTATCGAGCTTCCGCACGCTTCGTGGTAGAATATCCCAGCAATTTCATGAGACTCCTCTCATGGGTGGTTTTTAAGATGTCTCATGCTTCTTTTATTGTTTCACATGTGCAAATGCGTTTAAATTCATTAGAAAAATTGCATACTTCACATTGAGAGCTTTAGCATCATAGGCATACCTAACTCTCTCATCAACACTCCAATTGGATATCTTTGGGAGTGTTAATGGTTTTATCGTCAACCACAACATGTTCTATACGCAGTTCATCCTTATTCAACAATTGACCAAACCATAGGGTCAAGGAATCTCAAGAATACCCTCATCCTAACCTTCCAATAGGTATAGTTAGACCCATCAAAATAAGGTGATCGTGTGATGACACTCCTATTATGAGTAGACATAATTTTAAAGCTCCCGACGAATCTTACTGTAGAATTATGACTAAGTCCTAGAGGGGGAGTGAATAGAACAACTTAAAATTCTTTACCTAATTA
The DNA here is from genome assembly GCA_021015155.1 of Magnolia officinalis. NCBI lineage: Eukaryota > Viridiplantae > Streptophyta > Magnoliopsida > Magnoliales > Magnoliaceae > Magnolia > Magnolia officinalis. The sequence goes on along the minus strand of JAJHSJ010000012.1, from coordinate 5,299,161 downwards.
AACTAATTTAGTAATTAAATATAATTAAGGCATAAGGGTCTAATTCTTATAGACTACAAAAGATTCAACTAATTGAGCTGCTAGTCTATGGTGAAATGGTAATTTTGTATACGCTTACAAGTTAAGTTCCTAATATACAATCCAATTCAAGCATTTATATAATTCAACTAATTAAACACATAAGCATTAATAGAATTATAAATATTAACAATCTCAAATACTAGGATCTATAGTGCTTCAGTTAATTCCCTACTCCGCTCCTAGCAGACGCATTTTTCTCGAGTGTACCAGATTTTACTATCATAAGAGTTTTCAATAGGTTCACTCATAAACTTTACAAGTGTATACTCCCACCGGAGGCCTATACAAGGTCTTATAAACGTACACTCTAGTTGGAGGCCTACACAAGGACTAAACAAATGTACACTCCCGTCAGAGGCCTACACAAGAACTTAATACACGTACACCCCCACCGAAGGCCTACACAAGGACTTACACACATACTCATCCGTGTTGGTAGCGATATTATAAAAGGAACTACGCAAGTTTATGTCACAAACTCTATACTCAATCCTATACAATGAAAGATTAAGTGGACTCTAAAAATGATAACCTTATTGAATTGAGCCCCGTTGATGCACTTTCTTGAAATGCTTCTTCAATGCTCACTCGTGCTTGAATCAACTTCTCATTTACTCTCATGATCATTGATGCAGATGCTTTAGCTCTGCGATCAAACACCTCACATTTGATACACCTATGAGGTGACCAAGGTAATGAGAAGATGATTGAATCTCCTACAACTATGAGATAGTTGTTTTTCAATTAGAGTTTCACCTAGACGAGTATTATAGAGAATTTAAATAAGGATTTACCTATAGAATTGGTGTTTAATCTCTAAAAAATGGAGATAACATAAACACCTTTATAATGGAGCTTGAAATGTTCATTAGAGTGATTAATCACAAGAATGGTGCCATGAATCTCTTTGGTTTAGAATCTATAAGTGGGATAATGAGTGGGGAATCATCTAGACTCTAATTGCAAATTTTTTTTATTTTTTTTATTAAAATATATATATATATATATATATATATTTTTGCCTAAGAATTGAATGCCCATTATATATATATATACATATATATACATATATATGTATGTATATATATATATATATATATATATATCTATATATATATATATATATATATATTATATATATATTATATATATTAAAGTTTGCAACGGCTAGTTAACGACTTTGTTGATAGGATCGAACAAGCCTTCGATATGATTGAATTGGTATATGATCCCATCAAGAAAATTCAGAAATTTACAATTTGGTTGGTGGACTGTTTCTTCAATTATATTGAGCTAGTCTTTAATTCTATCGAGTCCTATCGATGGCATGTCAATATGATTGAAAATGATGCTAACATGTTGACAAAGTCGGTGACCATAGAAAAGTTCAAGCACTGCTTGGACTTCATCAATCTTTCCATTCATTGATGAAATTGGGCATCCTTGCACAAGAGTGCGGATAGAGCTGTGTTCTAGGTGAAGAATATAGAGAGTGGTTTACGCTCAAGGTGGATGTTACACGAGAGGTCTTCAGGGTGACTTGGCAGAGTGCAAGTTAAGGTGGAGATTGTTGTGCACGATGCCTTGAATTCTGCCAATCTGTTGAATCGAAAATCCATGTTTTGGTTCGACCGGTCTCTAATTTGGTCCAATCGAAAATTGGGTGGATTCTCAGGTTGCACGTTACTAAGATTTACGCATTTTCAGTTTGACCAAAAAGTGCGATCGATTCCGTTCGATTCGACCGAACGAGTTAAGCAAATTTGTGAAAATTGGGCTATATAAGTTCTAATATTGATTAGGGCCTAATACGAACGAGTGTTTTCTCTCTAAGGGCAAGGGTTTGCTAGGTGCGAGTGTTTTTAAATACTTTTAAGGACTTGGGAAGGGATTTCTCATGGGACTATAGTTTTCCTAGGATTGCACATTACAAGGGAAGATTGAGCGATCCTGAAATCAAAGAAGGTTAGTAGTGTAAACTCTAAGGTTTTGATTACAATGGATCTCTGTCACTTTGTGTTATGGTTTTCTCCTGCAAGGGTTTATCCACGTAAAATATCTTGTGTTCTGTAGTTGCTTACTTGATTGTTTGGTTATTCTGCTTTATTGTGATTATTTTATCTTCGTTAAATGTGCTTTCGCAAAGCGCGTGAATTAGTATTGATGTTAGATCTGAATTTCTAATCTAGAGTTGATCCGATATGTTGTGGCTTAGATCACCACAGTGGTATAAGATAATAAGAGCCCGAACTCCAATAAAATCTAACCTCAGAAATTGTAGGGGTCAATCAACATAGCTAAAAGTGATGCGAATACAAGTGCATTCAAGGTATATCAACGAAGAAAACGCCAACCATAAGTGTTGTCCTTGTGGATAGACGACTATTGAGGAGCTGAAGACCTTTCACATGTGATTGGACATATAAAAGACCCCACTCAGGGAAGACACATGTGAAGGAAGATTGGAGAAAGAAGACCGAGGGCCCAAACTTTCCCGTACTTATGTTATTTGCGCGTTTTTGCTTAGTTAGGGGTCTTTTAATAATTTTATGTTTTTATTTGCTTATTCTAGGGGTATTTTAGTAATTTTATGTCTTTATTTGCTTATTTAAGTGGGCTAAAGCCCTAAACTCAAATTTTTAACTATTGATTAATGAAAAGCAAACCCTTTAGTTGCCTCATTCCTCTCTTCTCTCTAATGGTGCTTTTTCTCTTCCCTTGATCTTCCTCTTCTAATTTCTTCTTGTGCCCCTCCAACTTCTTCAAGATAATTATTTTTTTTTTTCTATTTTTCAGTTTTGGTTAATCCTTCTTCAATCAAAATCTTGAGAACCGATCTAAACCCTAAACCCCCAAATTCTCAAATCCCTAATTCGAGAAATTTCTTGGTTTTTCGGACTAGTGATCTTCATTAATCGATTGGGTGTGACCATGCAAGATCGGGAGGTCTCATCCCTCGCCGGATCCAACATAAGTAATAATTGAATGTCAAACTCCATGGTTATGATGATGGCCCTCTCCATTGCATGTTTCCTTTACGATTTTCTCAGTTATGATGATTACTGCTAGAATTTTAGATCATTTATTCCTTTTATTTCCGCTGTTTAATTATGTTCATGAGCATGCATCATAATTAGGGTTGTCCTGCGTCAATTTGGTATCAGAGAATAGGCTTGCATGGTTTTTGTCTAGATCAAGTTATCAAATTAGGGTTTTAATTTTTAGGTTTAATTTAGGAAAGTTCTAGATTTAGAAAGTTTTCAATTTTAGAAACTTTCCAATTTTAGAAAGTTCCTAATTTGAAAAAATTCCAGATTTGAGTTGTTTCCTATTTCAACTTAATTGTGTCAGTTCATAGTAGTTTTGCATTCATCGCATTCATCTTGAAAGTCATAACACCTAGTAGTCTAGTTAAGTAGAGTTTCGTTCAAGTCTTCATTATATGCCCACGAGAAGAGGTAGAGGTTTCGGACTTCAACCTACCATGAATAACGAGCAGTTATCTGAGCAACTTGCTCAATTGATACAAAAGATAACCACCTTAGAAGCGGGTCAAAGGTGTGAGTTTGCCCGCCTTGACAACCAAATTACTACTACCATGACTAAGGTCGAGCAACTAGAGGCGTCTTAAAAGAAAAATCCTGCTGTAGGGGATGATGCGCACTCCCAAGTAGGAGGAATCATTGAAGAACGTGCTGCCACACGTGGTGGTAGTGAGGATAGAGATCCTGGTAACGATCGTGGTGTGGTACGAGAGGCACGAGCCACATGTGATCATCAAGACCGCTATGATCCAAATGAGCATGCGATGAAGAGTGTAAGAGTTGAGGCCCCGAGTTTTGATGGGCACTTGGATCCCAAGGCATTCCTTGACTGGGTTGCTGACATGGACCACTACTTTGAGTGGTATGACATGTCGAAAAACCGTCAAATGCTGTTTGCTAAGATGAAGCTTGTAGGTCAAGCCAACCTCTTTTGAACCAACACCGAGCGTAGGATAGAGAAAGTTGTTAGAGCCCCTATCGCACATTGGTATGAGATGAAAGAGAAGTTGAAGGAGAAATACCTTCCTCTCTCATACCGTCAGAAGCTCCTTGACCAATGGCAATCCTTATGCCAAGGGTCAATGTCTGTCACTGACTACATCGCTAAATTTGAAAAATATGTGATGCGATGTGATATCCGAGAAGACTCTCTAGTAACGCTCTCGCGTTTCAAGACGGGCCTTCGTGTGGATCTTCAGCGCGAACTTATGACTCGGCCCTTAACGGACTTGGATGAAGCATATCAAGTCATGCAGGAGTTAGAGCAATATTTGAAAGCTCCTATCGTTCGTCGTTTTGAGTCCCAAGACTCCAGTGCTAGATCTAGTTCCTAAAGAACTAGACCTAATATTGGTAGTCAACGTAGGGCATAGGCGACCATTCCGCCTAGGCCTAGGGAGGACAAGGGCAAAGGGGTTCTTGGTGTCGGTCTTAATAACATGAGCCAAGTGAGGTGCTATGAGTGTGGCAATCTTGGCCACATGTCTAATCAGTGTCCTACGAAGAGCCGTGGGAGAGCCTTAATTATAGGCGAGTCCCACGTGGGTGGAGATGACCAGGGTGATTATGAAGTTGAAGAGTATCACCTTGAAGGAGGACTTACTGATGAAGAAGAAGTGGATGGAGAAGCAACACTTGCAGTAGTTAGGCGTGTGCTAACTCAGTCTAGAAGAACTGCTGACTGGTGTCAAAGCACTATCTTTTACACTATTGCTAAGTGTGGTGAAAAGAATTGTAAGGTGATAGTGGACAGTGGAAGTTGTCAGAATGTGATTTCCACTAGCACCTTAGATCGCTTAAAACTGAAATCCACACCTCATTCAGAGCCGTATAAAGTTTCTTGAGTTGATAAGACATCGTACCTGTCACCCAACAATATCTAGTCCCCATCGAGTTTAGGTCATACAAAGAGTCTCTGTGGTGTGATGTTTTACCTATGGATGTGGGACATGTTATCCTAGGTAGACCGTGGCTATTCGATAATGATGTCACAATCTTTGGTCGTTCAAATGTGTGTACTTTTATGTATAACGGTAGAAAGATCAAACTTAATCCCATGCCACCTGAGAATACACTAGGGAAGAAGAAGGATGAGAAGACAAGTGAGCCTAGAGGAATGAGAAAATCTAAACCTAAGTCTCTACATATAATCAGCACAAGAGAGTTTGAAAAAGAGGCTAAGGAGGATTCTATGGTGTATGCCCTTGTGGCTAGAGAGATTACACCTGAGGTTCCATCAGAGTTGCCCCATGAGGTGACCTCGATCCTGAAGGAATACAGTGATATATTTCCTGAAGACTTATTGAATGAGTTGCCACCTATGAGGGACATACAGCATGCTATTGATCTTGTCCCTGGGTCTACTCTACCAAACCTTCCTCACTACGGGATGAACCCTGCAGAGCATGCAGAGTTGAAGAAGCAAGTTGATGAGCTTCTGCAAAAGGGTTTCATCCAAGAGAGTATGAGCCCGTGTGCCGTGCCTGCATTGTTGATGCCAAACAAAGACGGCACGTGGCGCATGTGTGTGGACAGTCGTGTCATAAACAAAATTACTGTCAAGTATAGGTTTCCTATACCTAGACTTGATGATATGCTTGACATGATGGCCAGGTCCACTATATTCTCTAAGATAGACCTCAAGAGTGGATATCACCAAATCCGTATACACCTAGGAGATGAGTAGAAGACGGCGTTTAAGATGAAAGATGGGTTGTATGAGTGGTTGGTCATGCCCTTCAGCTTGACTAACGCACCCAGTACTTTCATGCGGGTGATGACATAAGCTTTAAGGCTGTTCATGGAAAAATTCTTAGTGGTGTACTTTGACGATATTCTTATTTATAGTACCACTAAGGAATCACACCTTGAACATTTAAAGAAGGTCTGTAGTGTCCTTAGGAAGGAAAAGTTGTACGTTAATCTTAAGAAATGTGCATTCATGTCTAGCCAAGTTGTGTTCTTAGGATTTATAGTGTCATCTGAAGGGATACGCGCAGACCCTGAAAAAGTCAGGGCCATAGTTGAGTGGTCAGAACCAAGGAACATTCATGAGGTGCGAAGCTTTCACGGCCTATCAACTTTTTATCGTCGGTTCATTAGGAGTTTTAGCACGATCATAGATCCCATTACCGAGTGCATGAAAAAGGGAGAGTTCGTGTGGTCTAAAGCCGTAGTCAAGGCTTTTAAAGAAATTAAGGGCAAGATGGTGGAAGCTCCTGTCATGCGTCTACCTGACTTTTCTAAAGTCTTTGAAGTAGCGTGTGATGCGTCTGGTGTCGGTATAGGTGGAGTGTTGAGTCAAGAAGGACACCTAGTGGCCTATTTCAGTGAGAAACTGAATGAGGCAAAACAAAAATACTCCACTTACGACAAAGAATTTTATGCGGTAGTGCAATCCCTGAGACATTGGCGACACTATCTCCTACCACAAGAATTCGTTTTGTTTTTCTGACCATGAAGCTTTGAGATATTTGCATTCTCAGAAGAAACTCAACCCAAGGCATGCCAAGTGGGTAGCATTTCTTCAGGAATATTCATTTGTTTTGAAACACAAGGCCAATGTTGAATACAAACCAGCGGATGCCCTTAGTAGGAGAGTGGCGTTGCTCAACTCCTTGATTGTAGAGGTAGTTAGATTTGAGCAACTGAAAGATGAATACCCCATATGTCCTGATTTTGGGGGTACTTACGTGTCGCTCGCTAGTGACCAGCATGTATGGGTGAATATGTTCTTAAAGATGGCTTCCTTTTCAAGGGAAACAGACTTTGTATTCCCCGTATGTCCCTTCGTGAATTCCTCATCTGGGAACTTCATTCAGGAGGGATAGCTGGCCATTTTGGTCATGATAAGACCATTGCCCTCATGGAAGATCGTTTCTATTGGCCAAGTCTCAAGCGAGACGTAGCCAAAGTTTTAGGGTAGTGTCGAACATGTCAGCTGGCAAAGCATAAAAGCAAAATACCGAGCTGTACACGCCATTACCAGTGCCACATGCTCTGTGGCGGGACATTAGTATGGACTCCGTGCTTGGGCTTCCCAAGACTATAAGAAAGCACGATTCCGTTTTTGTCGTTGTGGACCATTTTTTCTAAAATGGCGCATTTCCTCCCATGTTTGAAGACGTTAGATGCGTCTCATGTTGCTCGTCTCTTTTTTGATGGTGTGGTGCATCTCCATGGGTTACCTAAAACCATAGTGTCTGATCGTGATGTTCGATTTACTAGCTATTTTTGGAAGACACTGTGGCACATTATGGGAACTCATTTGCCATTTTCTACTGCTTACCACCCACAAACAGATGGTCAAACTGAAGTGGTAAACCGCAGCCTTGGAAATCTTCTACGTTGTCTAGTGGGTGAACATGTTAAGACTTGTGACCTAATTTTACCAATTGCTGAACTTGCTTATAATGGGTCAGTTAATAGATCTACAGGGTCGAGTCCTTTTGAAATTGTAAGTGGTTATAAACCTAGAATGCCCATAGATCTCTTACCTATGTCTTTTACCAAAAGGTCTTCTGAGTCAGCCGATGCATTTGCACACCATATTCATGATTTGCATACACATATTAGACAGCGGTTAAATAAGAGAAATGATGATTATAAAGTTTTAAACGATTCTCATCGTAGAGTGCAAGAATTTTAAGAAGGAGACTATGTAATGGTGTGAAAAAGGCCAGAGCGATTCTCTCAAGGATCTGCTAAAAAAATTACAAGTGTGTAGTGCTGGACCATTCAAGATATTACAAAAGTTTGGGTCCAACGCGTATCGAATTGACCTTCCACCTAAAATGAGCATTAATCCAACTTTTAATGTGGAAGATCTAGCCCGTGCCCATACTCCCATTGTTGATACATCGTCCCTTTCATGGCTTTTTTCTGAGTTTGCTACCCAACCCCTTCCACCCCCTCCTCCACCCATTTTCCATAAAGAACAAATTGAAGAAATCTTGAATGACGAGATAGTATCCACGAGAGATGGAGGTTTCCAAAGGTATCTTATCAAGTGGAAGAATAAACCATCGTCTGAATCTACGTGGCTATCGGACGACGCATTGCAGGGTATTGATCCAGATCTACAAGAGCGCTACAAAAGTTTCAACTCGTCAGAGTCTAGTTTTTCTCACCCGAGGGGAATTGATGTGGACACAAGCGCATTCAAGGTGTACCAACGAAGAAAGCGTCAACCACAAGTGTCGTCCTTATGGATAAGCGACTATTGAGGAACTGAAGACCTTTCACATGTGATTGGACATATAGAAGACCCCACTCAGGGAAGACACATGTGAAGGAAGATTGGAGAAAGAAGACCGAGCGCCCAAACTTTTTCGTACTTATGTTATTTACGCGTTTTTGCTTAGTTAGGGGTCTTTTAGTAATTTTATGTCTTTATTTGCTTATTCTAGGGGTATTTTAGTAATTTTATGTCTTGATTTGCTTATTTTAGGAGTATTTTAGTAATTTTATGTCTTTATTTGCTTATTTAAGTGGGCTAAAACCCTAAACTCAAATTTTTACTATTGATTAATGAAAAGCAAACCCTTTGGTTGCCTCCTTCCTCTCTTCTCTCTAATGGTGCTTCTTCTCTTCCCTTGATCTTCCTCTTCTAATTTCTTCTTGTGCCCCTCCAACTTTTTCAAGGTAATTATTTTCTTCTTTCTATTTTTCAGTTTTGGCTAATCCTTCTTCGATCAAAATCTTGAGAACCGATCTAAATCCTAAACCCCCAAATTCTCAAATCCCTAATTCGAGAAACTTCTTGGTTCTTCGAACTAGTGATCTTCATTGATCGATTGGGTGTGACCGTGCAAGATCGGGAGGTCTCATCCCTCGCCGGATCCAACCTAAGTAATAATTGAATGTCATACTCCATGGTTGTGATGATGGCCCGCTCCATTGCATGTTTCCTTTATGATTTTCTCAATTATGATGATTACTGCTAGAATTTTAGATCATTTATTCCTTTTATTTCCGCTATTTAATTATGTTTATGAGCATGCATCATAATTAGGGCTGTCCTGCGTCAAAAAGACAAAGCAAGCAACCCAACAATGAGGTCCTTTAGAAGAAATTTGTTCACTAAGAAACTGTTGTCTTTGTTTAACAAGTAGACGACAGTTCTACCTCCGAAGTCAACATCTAAACCTGGTGGGATAGTCAAAAGGACAAGGGAAAGGTTCTTAGTGAGTTGTGGTCGAGCTGTAATGAAAACAGATTTCTTGGGAAAGCCTTTCCTAAGGGCTTGTTTAATTTTAGTTTTTAAAATTCCTGGTAAATACCCCATAAATGAGTAATAATTACTTCCTCAGGTATTTACATTATTTTTCCCAATGCTTGATTTTATTTTCTACTTTTTAAATGCAAAAATCGAAAAAGCTACAAAATATTTGTGGGTCACACCATGATGCATGTTGCCTATCCAAACTGTTCATCTATTATGCCAGTTAAATTTATGGTATGAGCCAAAAAATAAGGCATATCCAAAGCTCAAGTGGACCACACCAAAGGAAAAAAGGGAATCGAACACTTATCATTAAAAACTTCTTGGGGCCACTATTTCTTTTCATGTGGGCCACTTGAGTGTTGGATCTGCCTCATTTTTTGGCTCATGCCAAATGTTGTGAAAAAACGGATGGATGGAACGGATGTATCACATACATCACCATGGAGTCCAAAATTTTAAACTAACTCTTTTAAACCAATCTCCAAAGTATAAATTCTAATGGATTTTTAAACTAGTGAAAGGGTAACAATTACTTATTTACAAGGTACTTACACGAGCTTTGAAAAATCAAACAAGCCCTAAAAATTCCTGCACAGGAATGTTGGGTGAGGCCACCACAATATTTGTGAGAAATCCACCCCATTCATTTGTTATTTTAAGACAACTAAAAATCAAGTAAATCCAAAACTCAAGTGGATCATACAAGAGGGAAA